>JAHLJT010002630.1:88353216-88953216 GCA_031308135.1 Acheta domesticus
CTGGTGACAAAAAAGTGAATAAAACCTGTTGCTAAATTAGAAAAAAAATCCTCTATCTCGTGGTGTAGTCAAAATCCATGATTTGTTGCTTCTTCATACTTCAAAAGCGGTTGACGGCAAAACGTCCATCTGTCCGTCTGTCTGTGGTCAACGCTAGCGCCTAAACCGTTCGGCCGATTTTCTTCAAAATTGATATTCCCCGATGGCTTTTACTCGTCACAAGGCCTCTTGAATTTGAAACCGATATCTAAGTATTTTAGGGTGCTTTACATGAAGCCCCTTTTGAGTTTTTCTAAAATAAAAGAAAATGGCTCCAAATTTTTTGATTATATTTTGTTGTTGAATAGTGCGAAGAACGTTGAAGGGAATGACGTAGGTATCATTTTCGTTGATAGGCCCAATTTTTCGAAAATTGCAAAAAAACTGTTTAAAAACTGCAAAATTGAAGATAGAGATTTTCGCCTCAGACAAAGTCGGTTGTACAAAATTAGCACTTCAAATAAGGTCATGTACCATTTTTGGAAAAACGAGCAGTTTTTGCGTAAATTGCAATTCAAATTTACAAAAAAACAATTTCTCAGAAACAGCTCCAAATTTTTTCTTTAAATTTTCTGCACGTGTGTAAGAAGGGAAGGTAAATATATAAATAAACTAGTGGTACTATAGAATGGCACATACTTTCTCGCAGTAGTTATTTTCCAAATGCCGATCATCGGATAAATTATGTGGAGTAAGCCATTTACCGCTGCCTTTCTTGGTCATGTTTTTTGAAAGACATGTTTTTCGCATGTTGACAATTACCGGCTTCCTAATGATAGAACTGATACAAGTAAGTTTTGACTAAAATATAAGCAGTTGGTCCGCATCTCGGTCCCGTAGCGCTATTGGTTAATGCACCTTCGGGTTGAGCTCTTCAATAAGGAAGGTGCCGAGTTCGATCCCCCGAGGGGGATTTTAATTTGATGAATGTGATGTTGCAGGAAAAAAACATTGAAGAGTGTTGATACTTTATTGAAAATCATTTGAAGTACTTCTACTCACGAATAGAATCAATGCAGATAAATAGGCAGGACTTGTCTGTGTTTTCCCTAACTGCGTCTTTTAAACAATTTTTCAACTCTGTTATTCGATTTCTGAAGAGTATGACAAATCAACCGTTGTCTAGAATATATCTGTATGAACCAATTTAAGTAAAATTATGAGCATTTTAACGTTAAATTGTAATACAATATAACCAGAAGGCATTCGATAAACTTACAATCCATTACGGTTTAGAAATTATTATTACTTTCTAGCCTTACGAATACTTCGTAATGCGGTTTATCGCTGCCTTTCTTGGTCATGTTTGAAAGACACGTTTTTCGCATGTTGAAAATTACCGACTCCTAATGATAAAAGCGATAGAATTACGTTTTGACTAAAATATAAGTAATTGCGATAAATGTTCTGGAAATGTCTGTATATATTTGTTCAAATAATTAACTTTTAACAATTTTTTACTTCTCTTGTATTTGTAAAGCGTTTTGTCATCGTATCAATTGTTTCTTAATCATGCATTTACCATTTTATAGGTCGGTTCTATTCTTTCATGGTTCTGTTCGACAGAGACGGTGTTGGTGTTGTGTATAAGTGCCGGCTCGTTGAATTTGAGTTTCGGTTGTCGGGTCTTGGTACCGAAAAGGTTTGCTGGTATTGAAATATATGAAAAAGAGGCAGAGTCTAAATCAGTTAGTTTATTATACAACAGAAATACAGATTGGGTTTTCTTGCCCATACAAAATTCCGTGGTCCAAGAGAAGAGTCCAACGTCGTAGCAGTGTCACCAAATCTCCGGGAGATGTACCAAATACGGCGCCAGTCCGTTGCAGCACTTCGTCGCAGTAACAAGTCACTCTCACGCAGTCTAGTTGCTCGGCTCACTCCTCATCGCACTCTGCTCGACCCAGAGCCGGGCCGCCCGTTATAAGGCCGCTGGCGCAGACTCGCGCTCCTGGCTCGCTGGTCCGCTGGCGCGGCTGCCACTTTGTTGCTTCGTTGCTTCGGAAAAGAGTGCGCGCCTGCCCGCGCGCGCGCGCCATATTCGAAGGTGGCTGTGTACACAGCAGGTATAATACACTTTTTCTTGTTTATGAAGTAGTGGAATAGCAAAAAGGACCGTATAGAAGCAGAGCGAGAAAGTATGTGCGTTGGAAGCACCACTAGTTTATTTAGTATTAGATCGTGAGGTTCCTGTTTTGAGTGGTGCGAGGCGGAATTTATTAGGTTAGTTATTAGGGTTATGGCTTTGTACATCTCTTTTGGGTATGTAATATATTTATACTGGGAATTGATGATTACTTCCCATTTTTCCGTATTTATTTTAAGCCTTTTCGATTAAGTCAGCATTGTGTGGTAGGAATTTAATTGTTGTAGAGGGAGGATAATGGGCAAGTGATCCGAGTCAAACTCACGTACTCATGTACTAAGTGGTTGGTTGGGTAATGTTTAGGTTTGCTGAGTGAAAGAATTCTTAGGTTATTAAAATATTTAATATACTTATCCAGTGTTTCATTTATAAAATTTTAGTTCCCGGAACGCGCCCCAAATTAATTATTAATTAATAGAAATAATAACATATTTATGGTATAATTTAATAATTATTCGCGAGGTACCGGAACGCCGTTCCGTTGCGTTCCGCCCGAAATCAAGCCCTGCACTTCTATTTCAATTACTTTGCTCGCCCCTTTATACTAATGTCCGTTAATTCATTACATCAAAAGAAAGATATTATTTAATCACAGTTACAGAAATACATTTTCATACTTCATCGTGTTTTAATCCGTATCTATTTTTCTCCCGAATTCAACAACCTCTCTCCTGCTTCTCTCTGCGTAACCTATTTTACAAGTCCATGAGAACCTTTGAGTTCACACAGTAATGACAAACGGTCCCATTTCCGGCGAACTCTGTATTTTCGAAAATCCCAAAAACATGTACATCGCAAAACTACAATTTTCATTATAGAGATTTTTTCTTAATAAAATAGGTTCTAAAAAATAGATTATTAAATAACGTAATGTATTTTTTTAAACTTAAGTTCTTTGGGTAATTTTTGTTTGATATTAATGCAATATTTTAAAAAATTCTCAAAAACGTCTTATATTTTCTCTTAATTTTTAGATAGAGGAAAAGAACGCTTAAAAATGGTGGAGGACCCTTTGTATTCTCTTTTTTTTCTAAAATTGCAAACAAAATTTAAACTTATAAAACTAGCATATTGGTGATAGAGATCTTTTTCTTAGTGAATTTTGTTCTTTAAATCTATATCTCAAAGTAAGGCAAAAAATCTCTGAATGTTTAACATTGCAAATGAAAAAGTTAAAGTAACTATTTAATCGCCGGGAAAGTCGTGTTGTAGATCCGTTTGGCTAGTGTTGTAGGGGTAACGTGACTGACGTGATAACTCTAAGGACCTGTGGGCGAATTCCAGCGAGGCGGCTAAATTTTTGCTGATTGGAAACACTATTGCAAGCTCGTGTAGAATTATAATTTTGCGTAGATTTTTGGAAACAATGCGAATAAGTATGTACTGTTGTAGCACTACTAGTTAACTTTGAATGGAGAATTCTTTCACATACTGGACAGTTGTTTGGGAAACTAAAAACAGAAAATTATGTAAACATGTTGGAACGAAAATCGTAGACGACATGACACGCGAAACTTCGATATCTAATACGGATTAAAAAGTTCATCTAACTTCAGAATTGAGAGTAGTACATTGTTATCAACAGAAGGCTCGAAAGTGTCACAATAAAGATAATTTATTTCCTAAATATCAGATTTTGTGTTGAATACCTAGTTCTCTTCCGTTCGGAGGGTAGAAGAGAACAATCGTAAAAGTTACGAAATAGCGAGTTGTTTCTATTCAATGCTAATGAGTATTTGTTAGAGGCCACGTCACGAATGCTGCATCCTGTAATAGCAGCGTGACGACGATTCACGAGTCGCGCCGTGATGAAACAATTAAATTACCGGTCGGCGTGTATTTTTGTGATCAAATTGGTATGACTTCATATTCTTTATTTGTGATATTATAACTTCTTCAATGTGGTCACACTGGTCCGGAGAAAATACGTACTATGAGCACATGAGCCTGTAAACCACGCATGCGCAATGGTCGGAGCTATTGGGAAGTGTCCAGGCGATTCCACTCGAAATTCTGTCGCAGCCTGGAGGAACGTTCCACAAACATTAATGCAACACAAATGATGTAAAATAGGTTTATTGTGTTCGATTTAGATCAGTTACTTAAAAAACATGCTTAAACGTGTGGGTGCATTGGAAATTGCGTTTTCGAACCCACGCAGTGTCTATTGGGCTTCTTTAGCTTCTTCTTCTTCTCCTTCTTTTTCTTTACTATCAGGGATTAGGCTGATAGCCCGTTCCAACCATCTCTTCCTAAGACGTTCTATTCCTCGTCTTCCTACAGGTTTATAAGATAATATTGATTTTGTTATTCTTGAGTTATCCATTCTATTTATATGTTGTATCCAGCGTTGTTTATTTTATTTAATAAGGTCATTCATGGACTATATATATTTAGATCAGATCTTATCTCCTCATTTCTTATTTGATTTAATATCGAGCAACCTTTCACTCTCCTCATCTCTGCTGTTAGTATTGATTGATGTTCTGTAGCTGTTAGAATCCACAATTTACTTCTGTATGTTAATACTGGTTCTGTCATTATTTTATAAAATTTCATTCTAGTTTCTTTCATTGTTTTATTTTTTAAAGTTCTATGAATAATTCCACACATCATTTCATATTTATTTCGTTTATTTTGCTTATCATTTTCCCTTTCATAGCTGATGTCACAGCCCAAGAAATTAAACTGTGACACTTGTTCAATTATCTGACCATTTGTAACTATTTTGGATCGTATGGGGTATTTCTCTTCAAAATCCATACTTTTTTTAAAGATATTTTGAAATCACAGTGCTCACATATCTGGTTTAAGCAGTATATTGATTGATTTTTGCAGATCATTTTGTTGTTTTCTGGTTAATTTTTTGATCGTCTGCAAACAATTTATTAATGCATATATTTGTGGGGTGTAGCTTTATTCCGGATTTATTTAATTTTTCCATTGCCTTATGAGATCATCTGTATATACATCAAATAAAGTGGTAATGTGCACCCTTGTCTCAATCCTTTATTAATTTTCAATTAATCTGTTTTTGTTGTTCCGGAATTAATTATAATTTGTGTATTTTTACAAAGGCTTTTTATTACATTTATTAAATCTATGGGATATCCTCTTTTCTTTATGATATTCCATTTCTGTTAACTCGGTCAAATGCTTTTTCGTAGTCAAAAAGTATTCGTAAGGTGAGAAAGTAAAAATATATTGAGTCTCGAGATTGAATTCTCTTCTTTTCTCCATTAGTCTCTCTATTATTTCTTTCCTGAAGCCATTTTGTTCGTCTGTTAACAAAGCATTCACAATTTTCTTTAATTTATTATTGATAATCCTTGCATATAACTTCTAGGTTGTCTTGAGTAGGCTTATTCCCCGATAGTTCTCACGTAAGATTCTTTCTTCTTTTTTATATAGTGATATAACCTCCGCAGTTTCCCATGTTATTTATTGATATAACCTCCGCAGTTGTTATTTATTGAGATTTCCAGCATTCATTTATCATATGTAAGAGTATGTGTCAAGCCCGAATAGATAGCCTAGACCCAAGGAAATAGAAAACGAATACGGAAAAGTCTGTGACATTCTGTAGCACCACTAGTTTATTTTTCATTTGGTGTATAGCTTCTGGTAAGTCTTTGTGTTAGATTATATCTTTGGAACGGATCACCTCCACCAAATTCATTTATGGAGTTCTTTATCGTTTCAGGTCCATAGTCCAATTGTTCTACCCATAGATTTGTAGAGTGATTTATCCACTTCTCTTTGTCGATAGTGTGGAGACGTACAATATTTCTTTTTCTTTTATTTAATTGCTTCATACATTTATAAGCTATTTCTTGTTTACCATGTATGTAGTTTTCTATGTTGGATATTAATTTATCCCAGGATTGTAGATGGGCTTGTCTTACTATTTTACGAGCATAATTACGTTTCTCTTTATATTTTGCTGCAGATTCTTCCGATTTGTTTTGTAAATATTCTCTAGCTTTCTGTGAAATTCCCATTCCTACATTACACAGGAAATCATTTTTATTATTTTCCTATTTCATCTAAAGGGATCACGGTGCAGAGTAAGTTTTCATCTGACAATTCTTCATTTATGTCCAGAATCTCTTTAATCGAAAGTTACGAAAGAAAATCTTGTAATATGTAGTATACGGAGTGCGGAATACAAAATGTAAAGTCAGTTAGTTAGTTAGTTAGTTAATGCCTTATTTTACGTGGCGAGACTCGGGCCATCAGGCCCGCTCTTCCGTCTGACCACGCAAATTTCACTACGCTCCTTTCACCACCTAGCAGAGAAAGAAGGTATTATCTCGGGCGACGAAACAGGCGATTTGAATTTAGCTCAGAGGCGTCATTTCGGCTTGAGGATATTTTACATGCAAGTAAATCTACAAACATGGGACAGCCGGCTTTACTTCCCCTCCGAAGGATGGCGTACGAAGGATTTTTTTCGCCCTTAAAAATCCACGGCTTCGATCGGGTATGAACCCGCGAACTTGGGTATGACAGTCCGGTACGCTAACCGTTACACCATCGAATCCAAAATCCATGACGTACATGAATCATGATTATAAAACCGGCCGAGTTTATCTCAGAGCCAACATTGCCGATGTCTCTGCAGCAACTCTCACGGGAGGCACTAGGATTCGAGTCCCGACGGTAGCGCATTTCATACTACGTTCGAGTCCCGGCACTAGCTAGATAGCTAGGTTGAATTCAACTGCCCCGGAACAGAATTCTAGCGGCCGCTTGCTCTGATCGGTAGATTTGGTTTCTTCGGTCGACGCGTGGACCTACACTACGGCTTGGTAGATATATGTATATTCCACAGCCGGGTACCGCTCCAATCGTGACAAGCTCTAAACTGATCTCCCGACATGTGTGGTAGTGTATTGCATGTTGTTTATAAGTATGTGTAAATAAGGGGCAAGGATAGGTCAAGGAAGAGGAAGGAACGATGCGTGTTCTAAAGTACTGCTGCGGCATTTGCCTGGAGTTGATCGGAAAAAGCACTGAAAATTACCGGGCCCTGCTGCTGACCGTTAGAATTCTCCTCCAGACGGTGGCTGAATTCGACCGAGCTATCCAGCCAGTGTCGAAAACACTGCTACCGTCGGGACTCGAACCCTAGGACCTCCCGGTCAGAGGCACTGCAGTGACACCGATTCATACCCTGAGCCGCCTAAGCCGGACCTAATCTGGATGACAATTCTAGCGGTCGGATGCTCTGATCGGTAATTTTCCATGATTTGGCCGGTTCATACAAGCGAATGTCGAAGCAATTCCTTCACAAATAGGCCAGTATCTTTCTTTTATAATCATTGTCCTCTCTCCTTATGCACACACACACACACACACACACACACACACACAACTGCACTCTACTACCCCACACTTCGTGATACCAGTCGAGAGCTTAGCGCTTGTCCCGGCTGAAGCGGTGTGCCGCTGGCGAAGATACGTGGAGGGAGAAACCGTCGCAAGCGGATGTGTAGGGTAGAAAAATCTGGGATTTCAACGAACATCAGATCTGCAGCATTATCTTAAGCGTCCTTTACGCAATCCAAGGACAAAGTTTAACCAACAACATTTTGAGCCATTTTTGAGAAAATTTTTAAAATGTTTTTGAGGCTACATAAAATGTACTTTCAAAAATCAAAATATCCGTTTAAATCTCCCAAAGCCTCGAGTTCGTTCAGCTCAACCCGGGAATATCACTTTTGCAGAAAATTGGCTGAACGGTTTTAGACGCTAGCTTTGGACGGAGAAACAGTCGTTTTGCCGTTAATCAATTTTTCGGTATCAAAGACCCACAAATCATTGATTCTGGCTACGCGAGTGTCAGAGGAAGTAATTTACTATATATATAGCAATAGGATTTATCCACTTTTTTGTTACCATTGACCAGTTACCGGTACCAATAAGAGTATTTCTGCCGAAAATTCGCCGTTTTCCGGCGCACGAACTTTCTCTTCTTACTAAGCGCGAGAATGTAAAAATGATGCAGAGTTTGAATATAGTGAAAAAACAGACAAATCCAAACCTACCATATCGAAATATTGCTGCAGACCTTGACGATAATGTGCAGAGGTTAAAGGGAAGAATATGCAATGGCTTGTAGGAAGATTTTACGTCACTATTTGTCGATATACAATTCACAATTTGATGACTTGACGTACAAGGTAGTTTCGTAAGTTTCCGTTTGGAACGGAAGAAAAGTACCGACTTATCATTTGACCAAACTGTGCCTAATTGACATTGACAACAACAGAGGACAACTTTCCATGAAATCCGAAACTCATGCAAAATATTAATTGTCTGTACCTGTATTTAATAAAGGATGCAGTTTGAAACATGTTCATGAGATTGAACTCAACCGTTGGAATGCTCGATCACTTGTCAATAAAACAGTGACGTGAGTTGAAGGCGACCATGACCAATTAATGGCGATACCATCACTGGCACTCCAATCTTTCATTAACATGTTTGGCTATCGTCCTCTTGATGCCTAATGTCTTGCGTTATCAAATATCTTGGAATGTCGTGAAAGACATGTGACATTGAATGCACACAAAAGTGCCACTGTTTGGAAATCACAAGCCCTTGAACATTTTTGCAAATAATTTTTCAGAGACTCTGCCTCCTGAGAGTTAGCGAGAAAACTGGAAAGGCACGGAACATGAAGTTTGCGTGAAACGATTCCTATGAAATAGTCACAGTTATTAAATATGGAAATGAAGTAATTTGTATATATTGGTTATCTGTATTAAAATTATATTGTTGAAAGTATACTTGAAATTTCAAAAAGCAGTATTGACAACAATGATTTTAAATTAATTTAATCGTATAAATTTTGCTGGCGTAGATCAGGTCATTTTTTGCACGCACATGTAATAGATGAAACGGTCTGGGGGTCATCGCTTACTGAGAGATGTTTTTCTTTTTTTTTAACTGCACCGTTTCGTAAAGACTTTGCTGGTTCAAAGTTCAGTGTCTATTTTCTATCCTGATAAAAGCATCGCCTGTTAAGTGGTCAAATGTTTCCGCTTACACTCGCATTCACCGAAGATCACGTGTCGTACGTAGTTGGACATTCACGGCTAGATTTCTGTCATCTACTTAAAACCAATTTAAAAGTTTCTTTACAGTAATGAACTTAATAATTTGCGTCATGCATGAATGTAATAAACATGTTCCGATTAAATATATAGTGGTTCCCGTGAATTTCTCTTGTAAACAAATTCTTTATGTATTTGCATTCTATCAATCGAATTTAATTGCCACATTTGAAGGTGTGAAAAAGTGCCGAGAATAGCATGTGTGCATGTTGAAGATTATATTCTAGATCTGTTCTTCAAAAATCATTTATGTCTTTCAATTTTATTAGAAAATTAGTCAACAAGAGAATATGTTATAGTAAAAGTTAACTTAAATTGGTTCTGATGCCTTTATTGCTGTTTTTCAGATCCATCATGGTGCTCGAAAAAAATGAAGCGAAAATTGATAACAACGCATTGGAGTTGAAGCTACCTATCGGTGATTCTCTCAGGCAAGTTTTTTAAGTCTTAAAAATATATCGTAGTTTAAAACATATAAGTGTATCATTACAAAAGTTAAAAAGTAACGATAATAGTAACAAAATTAAACAAATTGGAATGATTTAACTTAACACGTGCTTGTAACATCAAATTATATGATTTCACACTTACAATATTTATACTTTTGAGGTAGTAACTAATAAAATATAAAAAATTCAACTTCCAACTAATTTATACTGTGTTAGTTAACTGAGGAAATATTAACGTGCAATATACGGAAAGAATATTTGAGTGGAAGAAAAACAAAAAAAACAGAAGAAGAACGTAGAATGGAAGTACAGATTATTATTTTATAATATACTGGTGCTCCCAGTGAATGGCACGATAAATGTCATGACGAAGTTTTTGAACAGGAGAAAAAATATAATGGAAAACAATTGGGGAGATTAAAACCAAAACACTGAATTTTATTTTGCGATACGCATAAAAAATATAGTTCAAAATTATTAAGAAGACATTTTGAAGCACTTTTTTTACTTGGAGAAACTGACGTACCAACTTAAGGTATCAAATCATATAGAAGTGATTGATGAAGGCAATGATACACGTATAAAAGTAAACATCAGAACGTTATAACGCTGTTGCTAGTGATTCAGTGGCTGCATGTATTGTGATTTTGTTCTTATGTACGTTAAAATATCAGAAGTGATAACTATAAAATAATGTGAATAAATCTAAATGATCATCATCTGTACTTGAAGTGAATAAAATGGTGTTACCAAAATTCCTGTACATTCTTGCGAGAGGATGTCAGATTCATCTGACACATTCATCATTCACCCTAGCTGATACTAGGTGTGGGGGTTTACATCTTTGAGTGTTTGTTTTTCTTACTCAATCCTGATATTTACTTTCGCCAAAACATTAGTTATTGTTCACCGTTGACCATGGAATATCATTCTGTATAAACACTTGCATAAAAACGCCAGTCAACACCACGATAATTATCGACAAAGAAGTAGATCTACATATTTTTCAATTTCCTATAAACCTAAGTATAAGTTTATGACTCGCATATTTGTCTATGTTGAATAGTAAATAAGGCGTTTAAAAGCACGGTCAAAATGCAACATTTCTATTTTTTTAAATTCAGCCGAAATTGAAAAAATCATTATACAAAAAGTGGTTTACCGGTTTGTTTACAGTACTCTATAATTAAGACACGTCTTGAATTTCTTTCTCGAGAAAAAAGGTTTTTATCGATATATCAGCCATTTGAGTTCTTTGTGCTTTTTAACTAAGTAGAATCAAATAAACACAACTGGATTCAATGGAAACAATAAATAATTATGTTCATTTTACTAAATAGTATTATTGCTCACAGTCACGTATATAATTGAAAATTATCTGTATGTTACTTGAAAATTTGCATTCCAGGCATTGACAAAAAAAACAACTTAGAAATGTACAATATATTTCCAGTGAATGACTAGTGAGCTAATAGATGAAGTATATAATTAGTAGCACATAGTAGTACTTGTTTAATTTACAACTTACTGCATAATTAATTACAATATTAACTGAATAAAATGCTTACGAATGTGGTGAATATTCCGCTGTAAATCATATTCTATTAATTTGAAAATGTCTTTCGAGTCATTTTAATGAGTTTTCTTGCATTTAATTCTCTAAAGCGTACGTCTTGCATTAACTCCTGCCTTGAATGTGCACATTAAAATGCTATTGACCGTTTTGAAAGATTGAAAATGTATATTTCTCTATTTATTACGCACGCTTGACTCAAGTAGCAAAAACAAAACAACGAATGAATTCATAATACGTGAGAATTTGAGAATTATCATTTCTGTTCCAAATTCCACGAACACCAATTCCCATTTTATCTTAAATAATCTGAACTAAATACGTAAGACGTATTAAGTGAATATTTGGAAATCAACGCTTTGAGCAAATACCTCAGTTCTTGGGATAAACAATCTCATTCCAGCTAGTATGTATCCAACAGTATTTCGGCGCACTTACCTCTAATTTGAATTGAAAACAAATTATATAAACAACATTATGTAATGTTTATACATACGTCAGAAGCAAAAGAAAGATTCCAAATTGACAAAATTTTCCACTACTTTCATTCATCTCAGGGCATCCTGGGGTATCATTATTCAAACTCATAATGTTAATACTAGTTCATTGCCATACCAGTAATTCTTGCAACATTCTTATCTCTTCGCCCTTCAGAGTCATATGCCAATTCTGTCACATGCTAAATCTACCTGATATGAGACTACATAATGAGCTGCCATTCGTGGACAAACATTTTACTGAAACATTAGGGTACTAGAAATAGCTGCATAACTTTCTGCCTCTTATTTCGCTATTTATTTACAATCTTTGAAAAATAAATGTCATGAACATTTAACTTTCACAAACTCCTATCATTGCCAAAAACATTTGTTAAGAACTTGTGAAAAATTAATATTTGATCTTCAAATATCCTCGATAAGCAATGTTCTAACTTACAAAAATCTTCCGTATCTCATCCTTAATAAAGGGTGAATTAAAAATTCTGACACATCCCTTTCATTATGCAAATTTCAACACACGTTAGAAATAAAGCCCGCAAATACTTGTCAGCAAAACCAGTCGGAGAAAGTGAATATTCTCTCTACCGTTAGACTTCCTTCCATTGCTCAATAAATCACAAAACCTATGTAATACCTATTTGTGATTGGTAATTTGTATATTAATAATTGTGTTTTCTCTTCGTTTCACTGGTTCTATTCTTGCTTATTACTACAAGTACCGACTATTATTACCTTACAATCATCCTCTTTACTTTCTCGCCATACTACATAAGTAGTAAAGAGACAATACTCTAATCGTGCGGCGGAAGTAGGCGATTCTTCGACAGAAAAACTCTTATTGTCGGGCCCTGATAACGAAAAAGTGGATAAATGTTGCTCTTGTATGTTATTTACTATTCCTATATGTCATGAATTACTTCCTCCAATACATTGTATAGTCAGAATCCATGTTTTCTGGATTCTTGATTTCGAAAATTCCATTTTGGCGAAATTCGATTGTTTCCGTCTGACAGAGATCAACGCTAATGCTTAATTTAGACGATTTTTTTTTTCAAAATTCATATTCCCCGATCGATTCGAACGAACCCAAGGTCCTATGATTTTCAAGCACATATTTCAATGTTCGGGGTACTTTACTTCAGCATTTTCAAACAATTTTAAACAAATCGCTTAATTTTTTTGATTAAGTTTTTTCCTTGGATAGAGTAAAGAACGGTTAAAAGAATGACCAAGTTCTCGTTTTTGTTGAAATCTCTTATATTTCGAAAATCGCAAAAGTTCAAGATACGTTTTTATTGATTGTCTATTCTTCATTGCATCAAGAAAGGTTCCATTAATTATAGACAATCTGATCATGTGATAATAAAATATATTTAATACAAAGTTGAAGAAAAACGAAGTTGGAGTTTTACAGGTTGGAGTTTCACAACGTTTCGGAGATATTTTGTATCCATCATCAGGTACATTTTGGCTAAAATCAAATTTATTCCATAAACATGATTAAATAAAATGAATCTTTTTAAATATAATGTAAGCAGAAAACATTAAATAATGGAATTAACTCCGCCACTACTCCGCCACGACTTCCATATTGATTCGATTTATGTTCTCTGTAGCACACATTTTTAATTTCTCTGTGGGTTCTCGAAGTCGCTTCTATAGAGGAAGGCGATTAATAATATTAGTTAATTGGGAACCTGATTTTTAATATTATTCCATATCACAGAGCATTGCTACATACAAAGCAACACACAAAATTTCAACAATGGCTGCCGAACATAATGTCAGCAACTATTTATTTTATGTGGCATCCTTTTCCAGCCGAATGACATACAGTGAAAACAAACCCGATCGAAACATTTATATACCATATTACACGTTAAAATATACGCTTTCAACAAAAAACAAATGTCCTTACAAATGACAATTATTCACACATATTTCTTACTGCTCATTCATACAACTGCACTTTATTACGACTGAATTCTTTTCCTTTATGGCCATTCTAATTTATCTTTATAATAATAAAAAAAACAATCTTGCGCCTGGTACAAAAATTTGTTAATCTTAATAGAGTTTGTGACTTCTCTGGTAACGTTCTTCGCGTTGTTGCCGAAATGCCTACATCTGCGTCCGCGTTCAGTTCCATTTTCCATTCTAATTCTATCTGGATTCCGATTCCACACTCCCGAACTACTGTTAATACTAAATATCACTTTTCAAAACTTCCGAAATGATATGAATTTTCAGAATTATTTATTCATCGACTATATGTTCGCTAATTGTTTATTTACTCTCTACTGCTCTGCTACCGGCACAGTTTTTTGGATTTCTTAAATAAATAATGCTTTCTAATTTACATAGCCTCTTCGACTGTTTATTTGGTTTCTACATTATACGGTTCCCTAACATTTCAGTTAATTTATGACATTCAGGGACGCGTCTTAATGGACCGTCACAGTGCCCTAACAATCGGACAACGAACCGCGCGCAATTTCCCTTCCACTTCCTTCTCCTATCCTCACCCCTTTCTTACTCACACTTACTATACACGTACATGAACTACACCATTTCACATACCGTGAGATCAGTCGAGAGCTTAGAGCTTGTCCCGGCTGTAGCAGTGCCCCGATGGTGGCAGATACCTGGTTGGTGAAACTGTAAGCCGACGGTATGTTGGTGCCGGATCTCGCCATCCAGTGGGGAAGATCCCGTCACATCCCCGATAAAACATGCACTACGTTTTCGGGACCAACGGTAGCTAAACCACCGTGAAGACTGGAAGCTTTGATTACAAATTCATCTAGTTAACAAGTAACTCTTCTTCATTTGAAAAAGTTGAAAAATGTTCATTACTAGGTCTAAAATAATTATTTTCTACACCTTCGCCTTCTGACAGAATCTGTCAATGTTCTTGGGATACCTGAATCCTTTTGCGATTCTCGGATTGGGATTTTTTCTATCAGATGTTTACTTCTTGCATCCTTCAACAGCTCCTCTGGAATGAGTGAATGAGTGTGTTTTTATCGTTTCCGGATGCGTCAACTAGTTGGCCATTAGTCCCGGGAGTTATATCCGGGCTGTGTTCGTCCCCGCTGGAGGGTTCAAGGGTGAGGAGGGGAAGATCGCGAGCTGTTGGTGGACTGTTTAATAAAGTATTGCACTGGCATTCACCTGATATTGATGGGAGAAACCGCTGAATAGTACCAATTGAACCAGCTCGCCGCTTTTCTCTTCCAGATTGTAGCTGACTTCGACCTATGCACATAGCCCTAGGGCCTGTCGGTCAAAGATATTGTCACTGAGCCGTCTGTCGAAGCTCCTCTGGATAATTCCGATAGTTTGTTGTTCAACCTGTCACTCTAGAGAACTTGAACTCTAACTTAGAAAAATGAATATATTCTATACAGTAAGATTTCTGGGGTTAACTTTCCACCTAATCCCGAGAGCTCTGGCTGAATAAATCCTGGAAGTGCCACTTCCAGAGACAATTTTGAGGGGACACAAAATTCTTCAATGGAAAGTGGAGGGACTGTGCGAAGGGAATTGGAAACTATGCGTAAATTTAATTTACAACGAGAAACAAATAATTTTGCACTTTTAAATTATTCAGATCATTCATTCCATTTATTGTCAATGCACTATCAATTTGGGGTGAACACAGTAAACACGCAAAACAATAAAAATCATTCACTTCGTCACAGCCACAAAGCTAATCAGCTTATAAGTAAAGTCTTGGTTAAATTACCTGTTAAAAGAGCAACTACAGGGTTTATTTCTCTGAACAATGTCCAGTTATGCTGGTCGCGTTCACTCACTCGCGTTTCATCCAAGAACTTCTGTTCTTAAATATTTCACAGTATTCGAACACATAATTAAATAACATTCTGCCTACCAGCTCCGAAAGTTGGATACGAACAGGACATAACCAAGCAAACACCGGCGTAAGCGAAGAATATCAAACAGAACAGCTAACATGTAAGCCAGATGCAAGCGAACTGTGAATATGGCTAAGTCGTGGTGGAAGAAACATTCTTCCAACATGGAATAATTTTTTTTGCACTACTGCATCCTGAAAACGAATAGGGGGAAACATATTTGGTGATGGAGTTCAAAAACTCTTCAGTAGGTAGCTCTGGATATCCTGCAAGAAAACATTTTCCAAGTAAGTCACCAATTCCGGGCGACGTCGCAGAGAGTCGACATTTGTCAGTCCCATATTGCAATTTTCACAACTTCAAAGCATTGAGCTTACAGCAGAACCACATTTGGCTTCACTGCACTAAGCCACAGATCTTGAATGCTCCTAACCAGTGAGAACGCAGGAAAACGGAATATGAAATGCCGGGCGTTTTGAATTATGAAGGAATCGGAGAGTTAACGTGGCAAGTATCTACGTTAGTATCAAATACTATACAAAAGGAAATGAAAGATGGATGTATATTTTTTGGAGGACGGCGCTCCTTGAACCTCCACATCGTAGCCGCCACTGCCCGTTGGCACTTGTGAAATAATAAACTTAAACTGAAGAATCATATGCTGTGCAAATTACATACTATTGGATAAATGCCAAAAAGTACCTTATACATTAATGATATTCATGTACTAATTTTATTGACGAGTAAGTTTAAATTAAATTATTGAGAAAAAATTACACATCTCGTACACAAATTTAAAGAATGCAATAACTCTACAACTGGCTACAACATTCAGGGGCAGCTACAAATTTCCAATGGAGACATTGTTTTGCTTCTGGACATGAATGCAGCTTCACTATGCGCACGTTTAGTTGAGCTCTCATTTTGCTAGTAGTGGTAGGAGTAGAGCATGGGGAAATGGGTTACTATTTTATTAGTAATACTAACAACTTAAATTTGTAGTTCTTTTACCGATGTAAATACATTTTCTATTTCTATGTTATTTTCAAATGTCTACTTTCAAATGTTATTAACCTCGCTTTGTCGGCAAAAATTCATTATTCAACTATTTTTGGTTAAAAATGGGAAAGAGATTCCAGAGCTCAAGAAAACGTGCGCAGATTGTACTTCACGTCATATACAGTTTTTATTGTTCTTTGACAAAATAAATCAAATCAAATAAAGATTGGAACATATTAATTCCCTAAACGTTGCAATAATATCTGTGCTTTTAATGTTTTATAGATTGTTCTGAATTAAAGCAAGAACCAAAACCTAATGTAAAAAATTATAATTATATATGTGGATAATAATAAATTAAGACGGATGAATAATAATTAATTAAAACAAAATCTTCTTACAGGATCATTTCAGGTGGAGAGGTTCAGTTTGCCCCCATGACCAGATAACATCACTATATCTCATCGTGGAACCGCATTTCATCTTTTCAACTCCTATTCCTTTCTTATGCACTTCGAACCTACCCCATCTTAATATCTAATCCGTTTTAGTTATGAAGTATGCATTCCTATATAGAGCGACTAGAAGCGGCTAGTTTGAAATACCGCCGCCTATCGCGGCAACACACGTAGCATTATTTTTTCCGAAAGGTTAATTTTGCGCAAGCACGTTTTAAAAGAGCACAAAGCATCTTGAGCGTCATTCCTAGACCATCGTATAAGAACGCAGAACAGTTTACATTAATCTTACCCTCTTGAAAGATGTGTGATGCAACTATTTGTTCGATGCAATTAAGATAAGTATTCGACATATATGTCTTAAAATCCAAGTGCAGGTAATAAAACATACCATAGAATGATGTTGCCTTTTTAAGAAATATTATTCAACTCAAACCGAGGCACAATACAATTCTGTAACACGCAATGCGAATCTATAATATGCAATGATCAGCAAACAAGCTTTCGATTTTGTTCGGAGCGAGTATAATACCAATGTATTTCTTGCATATCAGAATTATAAACGACCTTTTTAGTTGCAAAAAATCATTCATAAAATGGCATTTCATAGCACAGATGTCGTATTACCGCTTATGGCACGAATGTGTGTCATCACCCACAGAGAATCTCAGTAAGATAATCGGAAAGTGGTGGCGTAAGCTGCACAGTCGACCTTCAAATATTTTAATTAATTTTAAGTACAAATCACGTTTCGTCAGTTTCCTTGTGTTTTCAAATTATACAATAATATTGAAAAGGACGTTAGTAGGAAAAGGATTCTTGATTCTCGTTTTTCACCTGAAGATTTTTTTCTGCGTTTCATTCAAGCAAGTGATTGAATGTGATTGCTACTGATTTTCCCAATGCTTCCAAAGCACCACTAAATGCCTCCGTTGGGACAGAAATTGATATTTTTTGCTCTGTTTCTTTCGTGTTTTAGCAATGGGGACACCAAGATGGCAGTGGTGGCGACGGACATCCCACGAAACAATGAGTCATCCATGGTCTTGACTCCCACGGACGACCACCCACGAATGGTGCGCCACCCGACTTCGTAAGTACAGGCCTCCAAGTTACGATCCACGCAGGATGCTCGCTCTCCTTCTTTAGTTCGAATGTAAACCGAATGAAACACGAAGTTCGTTCATTTGTTGTTGTTTTCTTCCTTTTTTTTGCCGAGGTACCGGAAAGCCGTTTCGTCGCGTTCCGCCAGAAATCAAGCCCTGTTTAAAGTATACATACAACTGTACATAGTATATCCTCATATTTGCATTTACAAATTATGCCCCGCAAATTAATTATTAAGTATTAGAATAGTAAGATTTCCTTTTCCCTACTCTACGCAAGCTGGTTATCAATGTTACATCCTTATGCCTCGTACCTTGGTAGATGGTTGTTTTGCACATTTTATTGCGCTTTTTCATTTAGTTTCTTCACCACGATATATGAGGCACTTTTCACATCTTTCCCTGTATCTATTTATTTTACTCATACGGCCTTTATTGATGTACTTTAACACGCGAAGCTAAAATCCTTCACCTGGACAGTCGGCCATCTTGACTGATGTTACATCCTATTTCCACGAAATGCGTTATTAAATTATTAATAAGTAGCAAATTATTGTATGGATTGGGGAAAAGAGTGCGCAATGATATGGGTCATCGATAATATTCACTTATTCGATTTACACACAATTTCACCAATTTTGTTGGTTATTCCATCCAGCTCCTCAATTAAATATATTTTTATTGGCATCAGTATACGTATGGAACTGTCCTTGGTTGTCGACGAAGGTTTTTATCATTTTACGGTCTTCTATGTTAGTCAATTGAATTTTGGATCCGAAGAAAAGTTACATTTACCAACACATTGGGTGCATGCCAAGTATATATGACCAACCGTTTGTCAGCCGGCAATCACGCTAATTTTACCCACCCACATACACTCGTATTGCATATAACAGGATAGTTGATCCTGCCATGGATCGTGGTTCATATAAGAAAATAAATGTGATAAAAAAAGTTCAAAATACGGTGAATGAATTTTTATAGCAGCAACTGCTGACACTACATCTATTTGATTTAATATGCCCGATAGCTCGATCTATTAAGTCGCCTAGTGTCAAGTTTGAACACGTTCTGACTTGTCAGTCAGCTGCCAAAACCGGTTGAGTGAGGTCGTGTTTAGCAGCAACAACAAAATTATATATTCTGTTGGAAAAGATCACCATCAGGTATAGTGCAATTTTTCTAACTCTGCCCCTGAAGCCCCTAGATGGAATATCAAACTGCATTTTGCGTCTTTCTTGGTCTTGCCGGTAGAAGTCGCATGATCGCAAACACTGCTTGATACGGTCGCGATCATGCGAAATCTGGCGGCACGACTGAGATAGATACGAAATATCGTGACATATTCCATCGCAAAGCTAGGCCTTGAGGGGCAAAGTTAGAAAAATCGCAGTATAACAACATTATACTTTTACATGCCTCACGCAATCTGCGAACATTTGCCCATTAATTAGCCTTTGGAGAAAAAGTGTTCTCTCCCTTTTCAGTCGCTCATGCAAAAATCGAAAAAAATATCAAAAGACCGTTGTTTGTTTACTCATCATGAACAAAGATCATGATTGCAAACACAAGTATCGTTTATTGTTCAATTCACTAGTGAGATACGATATTTTTTTTAAAGAGAATTCAGGATGAAAGGGAAAAAAACATGACAGAAACCTCTCTATAGATTCATTCATTCGTTGATTTAATTAATTAATTTGACCACTGGAGAGGTTAAAAAAATAAAAAGAACGAAGAAATTTTCCTTTTTGCCAATGGAGAACACACATTATTCTGATCCACCATTTCATGAAAAACAAATTATGTGTCAAGTATCGTATAGCATTAACCACGATTCAATGAATTTAATTAAGAGATCACTTTTGGATCTTCCACATCACACCTCCAAACACGCCTATTCACATGCCAGTGGTGGCCTAGCTAAGTCCTCTCTAAGGAGCCCTGAGGCTGTCGGTGGACTCAGTGCACACACAAATTATAGCAGCTCTTTTCCGTTCCACCGAGTGACTGAAGCGACAGCAGGTCATATTCCTTCTGGGCGAAACATAAAACAAATCTGATGCGTAGCTTGTAGGTCTCTGAATGTTTGCCCGTCAATGTCACCAGTGTACTTCAAATAACTTATATTGTTCATAGAATACTGTATCACAGTTTGCTCCTGGTTGATATGTGTAAGGGTGTTTACTAAGGCACTGTACGTACATTTTACCTTTTTGCTACCGCTTACGCAGAAGAGAGAAAATTATGTAATGCTGCGCGAAAAACGGCGAATTTTCCGCAGAAAACATCTTATTACAGAGCTCTGGTAACAAAAAGTGGATAAATCCAGTTGCTAGATTTAGAAAAAACTATTGGTGCTAAAACAGCATGTACTTTCTCGCCCGTACTTTCACGCAAAATTACGCGAAAAGTACTCAAATTTTCGAAAAATTGTACAAGGCAATATTTTCAAAATCTATCTTTAAGGAACAGATTTCGTTAAGAAAAAATATTTGTCTTCATAATCGTAGCGTTGTTTACAGACGTTTCGCCGTCATTCGATTTTTCGGTATCAAGGACCCACAAAACATGAATTCTGGATAGATCACGTGTTACAGGATTTTTTTACTTTCTCGCTACGGAGTAGAGAGGAAGTTATGTAACGCTGCGCGAAAAAAACGCCGAATTTCGGCAGAAAAACTCTTATTGCCGGACCCTGGTAACGACAAAGTCGATAAATCCAGTTGCTAAATTTTAGAAGAAAAAATCCTCTAACACGTGGTGTAGCCAGAATGCATGTTTTGTGGGTTCTTGGTAACGAAAATTGATTGACGGCAAAATGTGTGTCCGTCTGCCTGTCCGTCCGTCTGTGAACAACGTTAGTGGCTAAACCGTTCAGCCGATTTTTTTCCAAAATTGATATTCCCAATCGATCTGGCTGATGTCGCGACCCCTTGAATTTGAAACCGATATTTTAGCGATATTTTAGTGGTGCTGTTTTGGCGCCATTAGTTTCATCTGTGTAGTCTCGTAACATTGTTCTGAGATTGTTCGGCATTAAACACAGGGTAATTCTTCAATGTAGCGATTTTGTCATTATTTCATAGAGTTTTATCCCTACAGGCCAGGGGTCTCGACGTCTTAGTAACCGGGATCTCCAGACGGTCACCCATTCAGGGACACTAAGTGTCTCGAGCTGCTTAAACCTCGTGACTTCACGGAGCATGGTTATGTATCAATAAGTTTTTTTACGTAGTTCGACTGCCGTCCGCCTGTAGGCGGGGTCGGACACCAGTAGCAGATGAAAAGATATATTCGAATCATAGTAACTCTTCATTGTTTATATCATCAAAACTTTAAGTAATTGTAATATGACATAAAAATTAATGGCCTTGTTGAGTTCATCCCCTCTTTAGAATTTGTAGCTTCTTGTGATATTGATGAATATTGCACGGTTCTTCATTAGTCACTTTCGCATGCTGATGAACCACCGGCCGTTTGCTTTCTCCCAAGACTGCTTCGAGATCACTTTTGCATCGGGTTCTTTGATTACCCTGAGGTGTATCTTATCTGGATTTTAAAAGTACAAAAAATCCACATTTCGCGAAATTTCAAGTTAGTCGGTGTCAATTGAAAAACTGGAACTTCATTTAAAAATGTTTAACCCTAGTCTCGTACCAAGGTGTAAATTGTCTCCTGCAGCACCAGGGGGGGGATCCCCGGAGACCACATTTTAAATTTTCATTATATTGAAATATTAGGCGATGGTGATAAATTAATATATTGAATAATCGTTTTAATATGAATGTTTACTCATGTTTCAGATTCAAGTTCTACAATTGAAAAAATGTTCCACAGTAATATTTGTATTTAACATTGATGACAAAACTGATTGCATTTTATGTCAAATAAAGTCCGATGAATCTTCATATCATATCAGTGTAATGAAATATATTATACTTAGTGGTCATCCATAAATTACGTAACGCTAAAGGGAGAGGGAGGCGTGTGAGGCAGCGTTACGCTGCGTTACATAGAGAGAGGGAAGTGCGTTACAAGAGGGAGGGGGGTATTGAAAATATTCGAATTTGCGTTACGTAATTTATGGACGGCCCGGTAAGTCTAATATGCTACAAATCGTTCCAAAATGAACACTAGCAAATGTCCAACAGCACCTACCTTGTCGCATTATTCGTAATGGTTACGCAATATTAAACTACTATATGAACCAGCTTAAGTGTTTCCAATGAGCGAAAATTATTTATTCACGTCGAGATTCGAACTCGGGTAAATGGAGGTAATTTACTAAACTCATTACCACTACATCTTCAATGTTGTTTTTGTAAGAAGACGCCGAAATAACCTTCAAATTTTGCAATTTTCCAAAAATCAAGAATTTCAACGAAAATGAGACTTGCGCCTTCTTTACGCTATCCAAGGACAAAGTTCAATACAAAAATTTGGAGTCGTTTTTGAGAGAAGTTTGAAATTATTTTGAGGCTTCATGTAAAATACTCCCAAAATCAATTTTATGTATCAAGGACCCATAAAACAATTTCTGATTATGCAACGCGTTGGAGTAAGTAATTTACTATATATAGGAAAAAGAGTTATCCATATTTTCGTTACGAGGACGCGGCAATAAGTTTTTCTGTCAAAAATTCGGCGTTTTTCCATCGCACGATTACATTACTTTCTCTTCTTACGAAGTGCGAAAAAGTAAAACAAACAAATAATTGTCGGCCAGCCTCCGAGTACCCAGTTGGTTATTCTAAGGTTAATTCAAAAATGAATAAAAGACAGAAGGACCACTGGAGAAACTTATTCGAAATTATTATATTATTTTGGCTTTAAATAAGGAAATGCGCGGTATAGGAACATGTACTTTTTATTTTAAAAAACATGCTAATAAAGAAATAATTCTAATGTTATGGACCCGAACTCTCAATCTCAACGCCTAGCTCTCTCTAGGTAGATCTCACGCGACGAACTATTTTTGAGCCGTCACATTTGGAGACGCCGATGAAGTCTCTCGAAGTGAACCAAATGTTAACACCAGAAGTGAAAAACCACGAATATGAGGGCTTATCTCCGTTGTGTGGGGGTCAAAGCGTTATCAAAACGCTTCGTGGGTTCGATCCCGGCTGAAAGTAGCTGGATTTTTTTTGTTTTGTTTTCTTTTGTTTTGTTTTGTTTTGAAGATCGGTAAATTCTGAGTGCGCTATATCAAGCTTGTGGTTTGATGGAACCCTACAAGAAAGAACCCTGGCGAGTGCTCTTCTGGTAAAATACCGACCTAAGGTGATCTCACGTTCTACCGAGCAAGACAGTTCGAACATTAGTAACTGAGACCGACATCTTGCGGAGAAAGTGAGAAACACGCCCAAACTAGAGAGCCTGCTCAAAAAATGCCTTAGACCCAGAGGCGGGATTTCGGATCTTTCGATGGGGGGGCAAATTTGGGCGCTATTATAAACACGAAAATATTCGTTCATTTTAATGCTTTAAGTTAATTGTGTTGTAATTATATACACCGTTTTCAAATTTGTTAATTATTATTGAATGTTATAAATTAGATTAGTTGAACACAGACGTGACGATCCTCATTGTTATTTGAACACTCCGAACTGTAAATTCAACGATGCATTTCTCTCAGTGAATCGTATATCGAAATATCGAAATGTTTATTATTTATTCTGATGACAACTGTTTATACAAAACTGTAGGATGTATATTTAAAAATCTACATTAATAAACTGTTTTTATTAAAATGCAATATACTGTACAAGGTGGTAATATGAGCCCCAGTTTTATTTCGACTTTAAAAATGAATTAAATGATATTTTTAAAACAAATATAACTTCATCTTCATCATAGGACCATTTTTTTGAATGTACTTTGGGCCGAGATAGATGGTAGGTGGCAAAAGGGTGGGACAATGTAAGTGTGTCCAGACCAACGAAATTAGAAAACTAACTATATGTGACTTACAGTTTATTGTTTATAATACTTGGATTACAAGTTTCAAACAATGTCATTGTTCTTAGATAAAAACAATTAGCACTAACCGTAACAAAAATAAAATCATAAATAATAAACTTAAGTTACTACAATTTGTTGCTTGTCCTAAAGAAATAAATAACTTGTCATATAGTAAGAAATAAATAATTATTGTAGCATTGCTCTCTTTGTCTATGATAATTCCTTTAGTTTATAAAGGCAAGTTTCAATTAAGTAATTTTTTAGTGCTTTTTTGAATTTAGTTTTGCTTAACTCCTTGATATGGTTAGGTAATTTATTGAAGAGTCACGCAGCATTCCTATAAGGATCCTTCTTTGAGGAGGATTTTGCAGAGTACATCATGTGATAGTTTTCCTTTCCTCTAGTGTTATATTGATATAAACATTTATTTTGAGTAACGTGACAGTTATTGTTTTTCATGAACAGAATTATCCTAAATGCGTAAATTGCAACAACAGTCATTATTTTGTATTCTTTGTAAAAATGTTTACAAGATTGATTAGGATGCAGCTGGAAAATGCATCTCAGAGCTCTTTTCTGTATTATCATAACCCTCTCCATGTTCCCTACACTTGTTGCTCCCCATATTTCTATGCCGTATTGAATGTGAGGGTATATAATGCCGTAATATGTAGTAATGAGCATTTTCACTGTCATATATTTTGAGAAACTAGTACGAGAAAGTCTGTGTCATTCTTTAGCACTAGTTATTTTCTCGTTTACGCACGTATATACAGAGTAATATACGTAGTATTGAGAATGTTATGTAATGTTGCGGAAAATCGATTTCGAGATTTCGACGAAAATACACGTTTTAGGTGTCCCCTGATTCCGGAATTTTTTTTTTCCTCCAAAACGTCCGTCCGAACTTCTGGTATCTGAACAACACTAGCGCCTATACTATGGGTACGAGTTTTTTTCAAACTGAATAAACCCTTGTCGATCTGGCCTGAGTTGAAGCTCTGCGATTTTGAAAAACATTCATTAATTTTTGGGGTTACTTTACATGACGTTCTCGGGATATGTTCAAAATTTTCTCAAAAATGGCTCCAAATCTGTTCTTTAAATTTCTTGTAAAAAGAGAGTGAAATACATTTATAAAGATGGCACAGGTCCAATTTTTACTGATAAATCTGAATTTTGAAAGTTGCAAAAGACTGAATTTTTTTCGGCGTATTCTTACAACTACAAAATTAAGGTAGAGATTTTTCTTTCAAGTAAAGTTTTTCTTCATAATTAGTTTTCGTTTAGGTCATGAACATTGTTTGAAAATTTTATTAGTTTTCGCGCAATATTGCGTCCAATATGTGTAATATTAAAAAAAAATATCAAAAAGATTTTCTCTAAAACAGCTCTAAATTTTTTCTTTACACTTTTGGGACGGATGTTGTTAAATGTACTCTCTAAGATGACATAGGCGCTATTTTGGTCTATTCTTTTGCGATTTGTTCATATTATTGCATTTATGAGTGCATGCGCATTATATTATATCATATAAAGTTTCTCAAAAACTCAACATTTTTTTGTGAAAATGAGCTCAAATTTCCGCATTTTCAGAAACACTCAAGCACCATTTTCGCAGAAACGGCTCCAAATTTTTTCTTCAATCGTTTTGTAGGCTTAATGTTAATTGCACTCTTTAAGATGACAGAAAATTCGTTTTGAACATTTGCAATTTTTTTGCTACTCTAAATTTCATACGTTGTGCATCATAATTATACATGTAGCCTCGACTTGCGGGACAAATCTGTATCAATTTTATACTTATGGCACTTGCACACAAATGTAATTTTTTGAAATATCTCTCACGCTGTTAATATGCACATTTTCGGCGATATGTATACATTATTGCATTTGTGAGTGGCAGTGATTCAAACAACGTCCAATTTTTCGATATCGCAATAGTTTTCTCTGAGAAAGAGCTTCAAATTTCGCATTTACAGTAACACTTAAACGCCACTTTCGTAAAAACGGCACACATTTTTCAACGAAAATTTCGATATAGGACTTCGATATCTTCGATATAGACAACGAAAATTTCGACAAAGGTTTACTCTTCAATAATATTCTTAAAGTAGTTTTTCGATTCTGCCATTAGGAAACCGAGAAATTGACCAAATGTGAAAAAATGTTCGGGCGGCGATAGATGATAGCTGGCAAAAGGATGGGGCACTACCGAAAAGTTAGCCCCGACCAAAGGAATTAGGAAACTAACTAGTACGAGAAAGTCTGTGCCATTCCGTAGCTCCACTAGTTCCTTTTGTTTTGGCCCTAGGTCCTTAGTGGCATCTAAAACAAAAATAGTGCGAATACAAGTTGTAGTGCCAGTTAAAGTTTGGAGCTCATATACGCACCATAGCTCGGGGCTCATTTTACAACCATCACCGTATTAAAATTCTACAAACTAAAACCGGTCTTTGATAGTTTGAAATTACAGATGGCATGCTTAAGAACGATGTTTAAGACTGCCATAAGTATCAAATTGATACAGGTTTGTCCCGCAAGGAGAGGCCAAATGTATAATTATGATGCACAACTTATGCAATTTAGAGTAGCGAAAAAATGGGCGTGGCCTGGCTGCGTAATTTTGAGGTTAACACACGTGGCAGTCAAAGGGTTAAATCATATTGTATTTCATTTCGCAGACACGTTGGGGCGATAAGCCTATACCTGTCAACAGCGCAGCTGCACCAGGAAGGGGTGCAATAGTCCAAGAAGTGCATGCTGATCGGAGACGAGCGTGAAACATCTTAATTATGTTGACTTGCAGGGCTCTTTTTGTTCGGTATTTTGGGCGAAAGATTTCGGTTCGATGTCGATTGCGTATTTGATAACACAATATTTGCATTTCTGAAAAGTTTTTGCGTTTCCGTAAAACGAATTTTAAAATTTAGCATTTAAAATATGATCGTTCTTGAAAATCACATGTTTTAAGCAGTTTTAGGCAAAAACATATTAAAATAGGCATCAACCGCCCTTTTATGACATTTTAGACACTTTTAGACGCTTTCATTCGCGTGTATTCTCTCATGATTCGTAAACATCTATCTTATTTTTCACAACATCCTAAAGGAATTAAATAGGCCTTTGTCTTAAAATCCAAGGTCTAGTTTTGACTCATGATTTCAGACATTAAACTGTTTAATTTCCAAATAAATAACGTTTCAAAACGAAATATAATTGAAAGAGGATGTATTAATAAGGGATATTGAAAATAACGCTGAATATTATCCCGCGCGTTTTATAATACTGAACTAAAGTTCACCAATTTATTAATGTATGTTATTAGCTCAGGTTAATAAAATTATTGTTGGCTTAATTATTATTATTATAATTATTATTATTATTTTATTTTTTCTCAAAATACAGAAACAAATAAATCTTTTGTATATAAATTTGAAGATCCGCGAAATAAAATTAAATATAAATTTTTTTTAATTTGTCCCAAGATTGGGGGGCAGTTGCCCCCCCCCCCTTGCCCCCCCTGAATCCCGCCTCTGCTTAGACCCGCACCAAGGTTGGGTTCATATAACTCCTGCGTAGAATACACGTGTTCGGAACATAATAAAATCGCCGTTTTCCCGCAGATATCGCGAACAGAAGGTAAGGAACAACTGAGGTGAAGGTGTGGCCCACCGAAGAAATTGCTGACTGGAAAGATGGGACGTTCTGCCAAATGTACCATCCGTCCGTTAGTCGCAAAACATTTCAAACGCAGTGCGTACTGAAACCCAGAGACTATCAAAAGAATGCATAGTATCATCAACTACGCCGGAAGATAGTTCCAAACCTGTCCAGTGAGACGTATGTGACGAGTGAAAATTTATCTCGAAACGCTATTTTGGCGATTCATGAAAAAATGATAACCGATGAGTTGACAAAAAGCATGAACTTTGTGCTATAGGTGTTGAAGTTTTGCTATTATTCGCTTTAAATTAAGGGAGGTGTTCGATTTCATTATTAAACCTTTATATTGGATAAACTAATATTTTAGTTTAACTGCCATTGTTTGCGTTCTTAAGCACTTAACTTTTATGATCAGTTGTGTTGTAAGCGTCGTGCGGATAGCATCGTCTTGTGTTATTTAAAAATCTTGATAATTCCCACTAATGATTTCTTTTGCTTACTTAACCTCTCAAGACCATAATATTTGAATCGGTTATTTTTGAAAGGGCTTAAGTTAAAAAATGTAAGTTTTGGGAAATAGGAAAAAACATTTTAGTTCGTAACCTGCTTCTTTCATTCAATTTTAAAAATTGTAAGCTTATTCTACTGACAGGGCTTCAAACGACAGCTTTCCTTTCTGCAGTCATGCTACGCCACGAATCTCCGCAGGTGCTGCCCGCGAAGTGGAGTTGAGGTTATGACCGCGCCCGCTGCCATTCACAGCCTTCTTGTTCTCGACATCAAGTAGTATATTTCTAATGTGGTATTTTAGTTAATACGAGTATTCATTAAGAATTGTTGAAGGGCTACAAAATGTCCAAGTTTGTATTCGAGTAGCGTGATTTTCTTTTTCTGATAAATCACGGAAATCTGTACGATTGTGCAACGGAAAGTAAAACCTTTCAAAAAATGCCTTCACGAAGGCATGTCATACACCTACGAGTATTTTGATCAGATCTCAGTGAGCAAAATATGTAGTGTTATTTTCTCAAAGGAGCAGATGTAAGAATGCAACAATACAGAATTTTTTCATGCATTAATAATTGTAATAGAAAAGTGCCCTCGAAATTAGGCTTGCCGGGCGTTGACACAAAACCTCGTGCTGTAAGCAATTTGAGTATCAACTATGTGAAATTAACATAGTACCTGATTTCTTTTCGTAGGTATGACTCTTTGTAATATATATCTTTATATAATATTTATAACACTTTGTAAAATATTTTTTTATTAAATATCCAAGACCTATATCTGCCTATGCATTCACTGTCGCCCATCGCCCAATGTAAAATTCCGGTTGTAAAATAAAAAGTATGAAGAATTTTGAAGTTTGAAAAGAGCGTGCAAAACCTGACGCTAATACTTCCGTTCAAGCCACATAATTCTTGCACAGGCGTGCGAAGCCTAAAATAAGAGGGGGGGCGACTACATTTCTGGGCCGCTTTGACCTCCTCTGGGTCTTTTTCCTATTAAATATTTTTATTTACAAAAGACTTATTTTACTAGTAATTTAATATAATTTAACATATGGAGAATGAAATAATTTTAATCAAATGGGAGCCACAATATTTCTGAAACAAATTTCTCTATCGTTTTCTGGTTTTCCAGTTAATTTATTTTCTCTGATTTATTTTCTGTCAGATTAATCAAATAGATATGAAGTAAAGAAATGTTTCAAAGTTCGCAAGACATTTTTACTATTGTAATTATTGTTACTATTGTTGTTGTTATTATTATCTCGTGTTAGTATCTCGCTGTTATTAGTTTCTCGCCTAGCAGGTGCCCTACAGCAGACACGGGGACCTCTTGTTAACCAAGGTGCATGCTTCGCTTGCAAACTCGGGCTATCTGGTTTCGACGTGAAGCTTTATCATTAAAAACTTCCTCACGATGCGTGCAATGCTCAGGGGATTAGCCTTTTGCATTTTCTGAATGTGCCAGTTTTTAAGGCCAAGCCTTACAGACTTTACTTCTCAGTAAGTCAAGAGATAAGTCAATTCACAGAACCACAAGAACTACATCAACAGATACCAATCGCCACAAGTTGATCAGTTCAATAGCCAAGGCCTGATATTTCTGCTTCTTCTCGGCAATGGATGCAGCTATATTTCGGTCTAAAGGGATAGCTATGTCTACAATAATCCCTTTCCGTGAAAACTTGTCGGTTCTTTAATAAGGCTCGCTTTAAAGCCTTTGTGGAATGTTGCAGTTACCACACAATGATGCTCTTTCTCTACCATCTCTAACTTTGAATCTAGAGCATGGAAGAATACAGAATAGGAGGGAAAACTCGTGTGACACCATCTACAATAAGGTACAGGTGAAAATCGACAGTACTGCACTCTCTAGCCAGAATGGTTACTTTTTGATAGTTGAAGCAGCTGGCTCATGTGCACGGTACTGTATCAACCTTTTGGGCATCCAATGTAGATAATAACCTCCATAATATCACGTATATGCTCGCCTTTTTAAAATAAACTACAAAATAATTTGAGTAGGGGAGAAATCAATGGCAATTACAAAAACATTTTTCTGTGTATTATTCATAAAATATTTTCTGAAAATCTTAAATGAGCAATACAATACATGTACAGAAGAACAATCTGGTATTGCAGAGACATTACATTACTATTGATTCAGCTCTGACATACAAATTTACTTGTTATAATTTATCTCCACCAACTTTTCAAGTTATAACATAAAACACATCTATTTTATATGTGGTACAATTTTCATAAATGATTTGATATCAACACAATAAATTGACTTGCACGTTGGATCAGATATAATTTGTCTTTAGAAACAATTTTTTCTCATGACTGTAAAACTACTAACACACCAAATAACCAGACTACAAATAAATTGTCACAAATTTGAAATATTTGATCCCTCCTTGATCCGAGCTCAGGGCCTTCTGTCTCACAGACATCTTTATGAATTGAACTACGGAATCAAATACACCATTCAAGGTAATTTACTTGCAAGGAAAATGCAATCTATTTTCATGTTTGCACTTTGTAATAATCCACGTTCAATAGTTTAAAAAATGTTAATTTAATCAGACTTAACATTCACGTAAATACTATCAAACATTTTGTACGGATTTCATAACCCTAACATATACAAACATGTATTAAGCCTGATTAAATGTACTTTTTAAATCCGTAATTATTGAATTACATACATAGTTCCTTATTTTGGCAACACTATTAAAAATTATTACAAACGTACAGAAATTCCTCCCACTAGATTGTAGACAGGGCAGAGATTCTTATATCATATTTATATATCCAACAACAGGTCATTTCGACCTTATGATCCTTTATACTCTTCCAGATGTCCAGTTTAATTTAGAAAAGATACATACCCAAATACGATTATTGTTTGTTTCTTTAAAACATGTTATTTTTTCTAATGTATCACATTTTCATTCAAACCATTACAGCCAAACCAATTAAACCTATTCAAACCAATGAAAGGGTTAATGACCAGACAAGATTTGTAGGCTTAAATTCAACAAGGATTGCAAAGGAGTACACATTTGTGGTGGAAAGTTGGTGAAAATGTATAAAAGAAAAATGTATTGAGCTTAGAATACTGCCATTGCTTTGCCTATGTATTTACGAATCAGGGGTATTCTTCAAAGCTGACTTACTCAACGATATTTTCATGCAATTCAGATATCTTCTTCTCTGGCTTCTCCAGCTGTGCGGATTCTATACTTCAGGTTGCAAAACTGGAGCTACTGCGGCACCTGTAATGAAAACATAGTATCTTTCACTTCTTCCAAAGCTTGCAATTTTTGAAAAGAGATAGTTCAACGAAAATGAGACCTGCGCCATTTTTTAAGCGTTCTACGTTTTATTCGTGGAAAAAAAGTAATGAAAAAAATTTGGAGCATTTTTTGAGAAAATTATTTCTTTATAATTTGCAATAACTTCAAGCGGAAATTGCTCAAAACTACTTTTTTAAAATAGTGTCCGTGACCTTTTTTAAATGTCTGATTATTTAGAACCGATGGTATTTTAGATACAAAATCTCCATTTTTGATATTTGACTTTTTTTCTAGGGTTTTATCCAGCCGACAGCCGGTTACCCTTTACGTCTCGATTGAACGCATATTCGACCATACGTTAGACACCAACACACGTGCGGGTTCCTCTGATCTTGGGTCAGCAGAACGCGAGGCCCTCCCCAACAACACATCATGAGAGACACGGGACAAACAAACAGACCAAAGGCAGGAGTCGAACTCTCGAAGCGCTGAGTAGGTACATTCTCTTAGCCACCTCGGCCATCCAGGTCGGCGGTATTTGAACTTGATAAATATTTTTGAAATATGATTAATATTCTTTGATCGATGTAAATATATTCGAAGCCTCCTGATTTTGAAATGGATATTTTAATTTTTGGGGTACTTTACACGGAACTTTGTGCTGTGTGTATAGTGTAAAAGACACGTAAAACAATGACCCAAGTCTCATTGTAGTTGAAATCGCTGATTTTTCAAAAATTGCACTACAACAAACGTATATTATACGTCTTCGAATGTCAAATAGCGGCAAATCTCTTGATATTTTTTTTTCTACGGATTGAGACATGAACACATTAAATAATTAAAAATGAAAAAAATAGAAATTAAAAAATCGCTGACCTTTAATAAAATTCATATGCAGATGGTTTGAAGTACCTCTACACCAAATGTCATGTATAAATTGCACAAAATGCTAACTTAAAAGGGCAGAAATGAGAAAATAATCGTATGTACGGGAATAATAGTAGTTTATGCAATTAGTTTATAATGTTGACCTTTTTTGCACGAATAAGAAAATAGTCTATTACTAAACGAACGACGAAGGAGTGAGTTTAGTAATAGACTATTTTCTTATGAGTGCAAAAAAGGAACATTATAAACGAGTTGCATACGCTATTTTTTTGTATAACATCATTATAAAGTTATAAATGAAACGAAGTAAGTGTAAGAAGTGTAAGTAAAGTTTTATAGTTGGCAACATGGACGTTGGTATTATGACGTCACAACTGTGACAGCGGAGAGCCGATTCACGCGCGCATTCGAATGAAAGATGGCGTCGTTACTAATGGTAGTTTTAGAAAAAGCCTCGAAGGCAGAAGAAAGTTTAATACCTAAAAAGTCGAGTGCATTGTATGAGACGGAATATATAAAATTTAGGAAGTGGATGGAAACAAATAATGTAAATATTATATGCGAGACAGTTGTTCTGGCATATATATCTGAGTTGGTAAGTTTATCATACTTTTTATGATTAATACTAGTGTCGAGTTCTCATTTTCTAATTTATGTTATTTTGAAGTCTGCAGTATGTAAGGCATCATCTTTGTGGTGCAGTCATTCAAAATTGAAGACTATGCTGAAAATTAAAGATGGAATTGACATCTCTGCTTATAACGAAGTTCAGTTCTACAGATCTGTCTTTCTGTGAACAGTAGAAGTTCGTCATGACGTCATGTCGCGTTTAATAATGGCGATGACGTCATGTAGCGTGCGATAAAATACTGGATTATGCACGATTCGGGGTATCGAAAAGGGTCGTTTATAATGATGGTATACAAAAAAATGTTTTATTACATAGAATTACGGGACCCCTCTCGAAATTATCAGGGGGGATTGGCCTCTCGGCCCCTTCTGTGCATGAATTGCTGCATACAAGTTAAAAATATTGCAAGAAAATACGTGCTATTGTATCACCATTAGTTTAACGTAAATTGAACCCTGCAAAATATTATTCGAAATGTTAGAAATATAACAAAAAATGTATGAGTTATAATCATTGTTGCTTTTGAAAAAATATACTTCTATACCATTTTTTTCATATATTTATACCAATTGCAATTGCATGTAGAACTGTCTTTGTGTGATCAAACATATGCATATGGTAGATCCGCCCATCGCCTTGCCGAAGGACGGGGAAGGAATGATCACGCGTGTTCCGTTACCTTCTGTTTGAAGCTTTGTTTTGCTCGACCTACGAGAGAAGCCAGCCTCTCATTTAGGCAACGATAGTTCCATACCCGGTGTCGACAATCAGCCAGCGTCGGAACTTGAAGTTGTGTTGAAAGTTGGCAATGTTGCGAAGTGCAGTTGTGGCAGTGGCGGAGGCTGAGATGTGGCGTTGCAGGTACCTGGAGACGCTGACGCACCTGCTGCGCGGGAACATCGGCTCGGGGCTGTTCGCCATGGGGGACGCCTTCCGCAACGCGGGGCTGCTGCTGGCGCCCGCCGTCACGCTCTTCCTCGGCTTCATCTGCGTCCACAGCCAGCACCTGCTGGTCAGTGCTCCACGCGCCCGCGCGCCCGCGTGCCTGCCAACCATTGCGCTCCGTAAAGGACAAATATCCATTTAGAACACAATTACAAAGAGCATCCATTCGCACACTTTATGTCAAACACTAGTTGTTCACAGAAGGATGACTTGTATTGAAATCTTACTTGGAATGATGATAGAGAATGTTGGAAGAAATAAGTAATTAGAATTGAATACCGATACGTTCAATGTTGAGTTCCTCATATTTTCAGGCGTAGTGTCTTTCGAAATGCTTTTCGGAATCTTTATTTCCCTCGCTACGACGTATTTCCTGACGATATCTTTCGATAATCTATCCAGTGTAGTTTGAAACGCCTCTTGAAACTTTTTGCAAATTTCGCGGGAGATGTTGGTCCACTGTGGCGATAACGCCCCGTCTCGCCCCTTGGACGGCTCAGCGTCAGGCGAGAAGTACACCTCCACCTACATTCACTTCTTACTTCGCTCTCCGGGAGACGCCGCGTCCAAGATACAGATGCGAACGTTTCGGCCGCCATTCTGCGACCTTCATCAGGGCGTAGTAATGAAGGTCGCAGAATGACGGCCGAAACGTTGGCACCTGTGCCTTGGACGCGGCTTCTCCCGGATAGCCAAGTAAGTACTGACTCCGGCCGAGGGAGCCTACGCTCTTACATTCACTTCGTCTGCCAAATTTCATTCTGCTCGCTAATTCTCTCAGATCATCGACTCTTTTGACATACAATGTTCCATGCTAAATTCTTTAAAAAAATAATGAGATCAATGCTCATGTTACACTCAAATAGCGAATTCCGTCAGTGGCCGAAATATTTACCCACTTGACGAATGAACAATATATCCACGATGCGTCCTGGATATTTCTATTTCCTCATTACACTAAATGGAATACCTCCAGAGCGTTGTACATAAAACAATTACTCCATTACCGATTTGAACTTTATCTTTGGTCATTGAAGAAATACGAATACTCTCAACGCTTTCTGCGTAAGTACATTTCGTCAATCGCCGATTAAAATAAACTTTAATTCTATATTACTATCGTAGTGTCTTATAAGCGATTATATATAATCGCCAGACATTATGTATAATTACCAAATCAGATTGTCAAAGTCATTCATTAATAACTTTGTTCAGTCATTATTCAAAATAGGTAGAGATATTCGGAAGAAGTAACAATGTTCTTCGAAATTCAATCACTTTGCTCCCCATTACACATTATACTGAATATGAGTTGGTCAAAATAATAATTTTCTATTTTGTAGCTATTTGCTTCTAAGGCGCAGTGACTATTCATTACACGTATTCAATTTCAAAATGAGTCTCCGGCTTTCGGACTATGCGTTAAACATAAAACATCCTTGAGTCTGCCCCACGACTAATTTCCAACACATTTTATACACAAACCCTTTTTGCCGGACAGTTTATTAGGAAAAAGCAAAAAAGAAACTGTTAAAAAAAAAAGTACTTTGTCATAAAATGCGTTGGAAATGATGTAGACTCAAGGAGATCAACTGAGGAGGCGGAAGGCTAAAGCCTTGTCACCAACTTGAATACGCGTAGCAAAGCCTCAACTGCGCCCTAAAAGTAAACACCCACAAAAAGAAAATTATTACTTTGTCCAGCTCAAATTAGTTGTTATGCGTAATGGATAGACACACTGATTAACATATGTAGGCAACTTGACTAGAATGACTTTCGCTAACTTTGGTTAAATATTATGCATAATGGCAAGATAAAATGATTAATTCAGCTTCAATAATCACTTTGATCACGTTCAGGAGATATGGAAAGATTTTTATTCAAAATGTCTTCATTAAATTACTTTGACTGTACCATTATATCACTAAAATTTCCGATACCTGGAGTTTACACTACGATAGAATAGCGCCATGGGACACCCCCTGGCGTAAGAGCGACTCAATCCCTACTTTAATGAAAATATCCTTCTTTTCACTCCTTCATTTTCTCCGCAGCTCAAAGATTCATCGTGTGTATTGAGCAGCTCGAAGGATCTCGTAACGAATTCCAGATTTCTTCTCTAACTTTTCTTTATACCATTCAGGTTTCCTCTACCGAATTGAACCATTATGAATGTAGTTACATATACTGGAGAAACTAAAAGAAATGACAATGATATCTTCTGAGAGACTTTGCAATTTTTAACAGTATTTCAGTTTTAATTTCTTTCTTAAAATCATAGGTCGTTACTTTATAAATATTAACTAGAAGTCAACAAATAGAAATACATTTTATATTCAGTATAAATGAAAAAATCTTTATAACAAAATATTAAGTCGGCTGGACACTATTTCCCTATGCCCCTCCCCAAATGAAAAATTACGGATGCGCCTTTGACTATAAACGATGTTAAGGGGGGATTCACGTAGCTTCCCGGTTGTGCAAGTATATAGGGAATATGATATAATACAGACCATTTTGCGAATGAAAGGTAATGGAAGCTTCACAAATTTCGAGCATTGAAGCATAGGAAAGTAAGGGAAAAGTGGGAACCGTGAGAGAGTGAAAACAGTGAGAAAAGTAAGACTTTAGTAGGGAACGGAAAATTTGGGTTTGGTGTTTGGTACCTACGTGGATCTTTTAGATATTTCTGCATACTCTTTACTTCATATATTGCTCATACAAAACTGCTGCTGGATTTGCCACAAAGTATTTCATTGCTCAGAGGTGAGAAAAGTTAATTTTTACTTCAGTTTTTTGCCTGTACTTTCAGTAAGACATGAAGTATTAACCGAATTTAACTATGTACGAAATTACGAACGAAGACACAGCGAATGAGGTACGGGGTGAACACACGGCTGCAAGAAAAAAGTAGAAGTAGAGGAAAAGAAAAAAACTTTACCAAAAATATCTACAACGTTAATCACATAATAGAATATAAAAAGTAATAGCTGAAGTGAAAAGACAACAAACAATAACGAACCTAATGCAGGTCAACAGCACATACTTTCTCGCATTATTCCTAACTGCTCCTCTGTATTATACTGCTACATTAACATCCAAAAATGTTTTCAAATAGCAAAAATTATTTTCCGCTCCGAGACTCAAACTCAAATCTCCCGAGTTAACTCGCCGTCAGACATACCACTATGCTAGAAAAGAACTGTAGGATTTGGACTTGGTCCAACGCTTAAAAATGTAATTGCGTCAACACGCAATTTTTGCAATTTTTGAAAATACATAGAGTACGACGAAAATGGGACTTGCGCCATTTTTTAACTGTCCGTTGTTACATACGAGGCAAAAATTTAAAGAAACAGTTTGATGCGGTTTTTGCGATTTTTTTTATAGAAATTTAATAAATTTCAGACACAAATTACGCGAAATTTCTAGTTGTTCCAAAAAACGGTACATGACCTTCTTTTGAGAATTAATGTTTTACAACAGACTTTGTGTAAACCAAAAACCACTAACATCAATTTTGTAGTTTTGAAACGCCAACTTTTTGCAATTTTCAAAAAACGGATAGTTCACCAAGAATGGGCCTAGCAACACAATCGGAGGGACCTCTCCGCCAATCACGGCGCACCTGCCCCACCCGAGCGCCCAGGCAGAACAGCACATAATACTGGATGCATACAATGTCATGTCACTGCCCTGAGGAAGCCTGCGACATGGTAGGCGAAACGTCGGCCTCTCTGCCAACGACGCGGCGTCTCCCGGACAGCCGACAAGTTATGAACTCGAGCCGCGGAAGCTTACGTGTACAACACATTTTTTCCGAGCCTTGATACATATGAGGAGAAAATTTAAGAACAAATGTCCAGCCGTTTGAGAGAAAAAACAACGTTAAAAAAATTAAAATTGCGCATGACCTTTTTAAAAAGCTGTTTTTTAGCAACGGACTTTCTCTAAGGCAAAAATATCTATCTTCAGTTTTGTGGTTTTGAAACAGAAAAAAGATGGTGTCATTTTAGAGACAAAATTGTTTTGAAAATTCAAAAATTGCCTATAGTTCGCGCAAAATTAGGCGAAAACTACTCGTCGTTTTTAAAAAAAATTGTACATGGCCTTATTTTAAACTTTGTCCTTTGAGAATATATTTTATTTACAAAAATATCTCTAACTTTAATATTTTAGTTGTAGGAAGATGCCCCATAGAAATTACATTTTTGAACTTTTCTAAAAATAAAGGTTTAATCGAACATGAGATTTGCACCATTCTCATAAGCGTCCTTCGCGCTATACGGGGACAACGTTTAATCAAAAACGTCGGAGGCCATTTTGACAAAATTTGGACAATTTTTTGAGGCTACATATAAAGCACCGTGAAACAGCAAAATATCGGTTTTAAACTTCCAAAAATTGAAATTTGTTGACATCGATCGGGGAATATGAATTTTGGACAAAATCGGGTGATCCGTTCAGGTGCTAGTTTTGACTAAAGCAGACAGACAGACATACACAGATAGATTTTTGTCGTGAATCGATTTTAATTTATCAAAACAAAACATGATTCTGGTTACACCACGTTGGATAAAGATTTTTTACTATATATAGCAACAGGATTTATCCACTTTTTCATTATCAGGGCCCGGCAATTAGAGTTTTTCTGCCAAAAATTCGCAATTTTACGGTGCGCGATTACGTAACTTTTTAAATTAAATTCTGAAAATTATACAAGCGTATCTCAATTAAATTCTCTCTGAAACAGTGGCGTGTGATGGAATTTTTTTTCTAGGGAAGCAATTACATTTCACATAGAAGATTTTTAATTTTTCACGTGGATATGACGACAAATGAATAATTTAAACTACTTGTAAATAATTTTAATAATAAATAATAAATTTGTAGGGAAGAGCGATTCTTCTGTTTTGCTTTGCAAAATCAGCGATGACTGTCGTAACATTTAGAATTTTCACTCAGTCTTTTAATAAACAACTGAAAAACTTTTCAACACTGAAAATTGCCAATTTAGAAAGTCTGTCGTGACTTGTAGAATTTCTCAAAAACGTTTTTATACGTTTCAGTGTCGAAACGCTGCGTTCAACAGATACAGATTTTACCCGAACAGTCACAACAAGTTCGCACAGTTTCAATACTTCTGAGAATGCCTTTTCCAGTTTATTTTCCCGAACAAAGCACAACAATTCTTGAGCATTTCGTTTCTTAATACCATCAGTCATACTGTGTACAGACTGGCTGTGTCAGTGTGGCTGTGCTGCAATGGGACTACATCGAAAAATGTTCCATAACTCTGTATTAACGAATATAGTGCATCTTGTGGGAAGGGTCTTGGTTGTAGTTCTCGAAATTAGTGAGTTCTAATAAACTTCAGTGATTTAAAATTGCAGAACCTCGAGTTCAATTTCTCTACAACATTATCGATTATTTCACAGAAAAGTCTGCGATAGCTACTTTATATCACGAGTAATATCAAGACGGGAGTCTCCTGAACCTTGGTTCTGATATGTCTCGAATGCCCACAGCTTTATTCCACAATTCTTCAAAATAATCCCTTTTTGTCTTCAAAATAATCCCTTATTAAGTTCTGAAAGTTGTTTATTTGTTCTACGTAGTATCAAACGTCATTACCCTTACTTTGCAAAATACTGAATAGATTTTCTGTTAATGAAAAAATGTCACTAAAAACAATAATAAGAAAATTGAAACCGAAATCTCTTTTCAATAACTCTAAAAATCCTCTTGATAACGTGAGAGTTTCTGCATCCCAATCACTGTCGTCTTCGACAATATTTTCAAACAAATTCATAAGAGGTTCTCGGTACTCATACACAGTTTGAATCAATCTACTATTGTAATTCCATCTAGTGGGAGCTACTTTTGGAAGCCTTTTTTAACATCATTGTCTAGTGGATGGCAACGTTTAGGAGACTGCGAGAAAACTTTGATAAACCAGTTCAAGTTTTGAAAAATATTTTACATTCTTTGATTTTGGAAACTGACTGAGATAATACCAGATTTAATTTATGACCAAAACAGTGCACAAACAGTGCATTAGGGTACGCCTGTTTCACTTTAATCTGTAGCCCATTTAAATGGCCAGCCATCACTGCAACACTATCATTGTGCAATAAGTTTTGATTCACATTTTAAATCTTTACCAATATCTCTTACAATTCAATATAAAGCTTCTGCTGTTCAGTCTGCCGAGACGCATTGGAATCCTAGAAATCTCTCTTCGGCATTTTCTTCCGCATTTAAATAACGCACTACTTTAAACAATTGGCTTAGATTTCCAACATCGGTGGCAATACAATGGCAACGAATTTACTATTATTAATTTCTTGTTTAATGTTTTGGAAATAAACATTTACAACTTCAGATATCATGTCATTTTGAATCAAATTTTAAGTACCAACAATACAGATGAATTCTCGAAATGCTGCGCCAAAAGTGGATCATATATGTTGCTATTAAGTGTACCAAATCTTTAAAGTTCCCTTTATTTGCGGAGTCAATTGACTCATGTCCTCAAAAACTGAGTTCGTGGAATCCGAGAAAGCACATATCATCAATGAATATCTTCAATATTTCATTTTTTTCTCACAGTTTCGTTATGTTTCTGATGCGATATTTGCATCTGTTTATCTAAAGCATGATCAATTCTTTGTGTTAAATTAAAAGTTTTTAACTGAAAAATGCTGGTCAAATGATTTTTACGACTTGAATGTCTTTTCACTACCTTGTGTAAATTATTTAAACATCCTTTGCATCTCCTCAACCGTGCAAGATACGAAGATGCGCCGAAACAAACATGAAAAAGAACTCATGGGTTCATAAATGCCATTAAGTGTTCTCTAAGGTCTACTAGCTTTCAAAATCATTTGATGCCTTCACAAATACATTCAATGCAGGCTAACAGCGAACAAAGAAATCAGACGGAGCACTGCGGCTCAAATGTGGGTCGTTGAACAGTGATGGCGCGCGACGTAATTTTAGTCAATTGTGAAATACTAAAATGGTCCGAAGCAAATCTCTTGAAGTACAGATTTTAAGCTTTAATCTTATGTAAATTAAAAGTATTTGGGATAAAAATTTTTCGGTGCTATGGTCTTTTGAAAAGTGTCCGTTTCTTTGGTTTTAACATAAAATTGGGTACATTTGGCCTAATGTGCACACTGTTTGAGTTAATAAGTAATGTCTGACATTTAATATTATAAATGAAAATATCCAGAAACATTTAATATTATAAATGATAATAAAATAAATTGTTTATTATTTACAGAAGGAATGAATATATTAGTTCAGAAAGAAAAATTAACGCAGAAATATAAAGTATCTAATGTACACAATTCGAGTGCCTTTTTATTTGTGTTAATTTTTTCTTTCTGAACAATATATACTTTTCTTTTGTAAATAATAAAAAATTTACATGCTTCTGGAGTGTTTATGTTTCTGAAATACTTTTTGCATAGAAAGTCGTTTTTCAAATCAGCTTTTGAGTGCTTATTGCGGCTCAACCATTCGGAATAACCAAGGAGTTATCAGACAAAATATGCTTAAAAATGTCTTAAGAGCTTATTTTCGAAGTTTCGACGTTTGCTCCCCGGACACCTACATATTTCAATAAATGCTGATAAGTTCATTAATAAGTACTTAGTGAGTGAACTTTTATACTAACATGAAAGATTTGTGTGTGAGTAAAGATATTCGTTGCACCTTGCAGCTGAATGCGTCTCGAGAAATGGCCGCCCGGACCAAGAAGACCAACAACCCGCACTTTGCGGAGACAGTGGAGCTGTGTTTCAAGACGGGGCCGAAGGCGACCCAGCGCTACGCTCGAACCGTCAGGTGAGGCCCCGCACGGATGCTCTCGGCGCACTTGGCCCTACCAACCCATACTTTCACTAGGTCCCTAATCGATATTGTTGCGGGGGTCCCTTTTAGCGCATTCGAGGTAGTCAGGGCCTTCTCGAGATTATGGTTACCGTAAGCCATGCGGAGATTGGGTTTTCAGACCACCGCCTGGACGTACTAAAGTTGGGAGTGGGAATACGATACAGGAGGTAAAATTGCGCGCGATCTGTGGCACATTGTTCAGGGAATTCCCCCTTACCCGCCTGGATTTGATGTAATGCTACCAGAGATACGACCCATCGGAGAAGCAAGACATACGCATTATCCCTTAGGCGATGTTGTCTCTGGTATGAGCTGGTCTCGAATAATCCACCTCCCTGTGGGGGATGAATCTACGGTCTGGTCTAATCTACTCTGGTGAATTTGTAACCAGTGTGATATTGCAACCTAGTCTCCTGAATGTGGAATCTTTCAAATGCTTCTCTTACGTACCTCAAAAGAATGGCTGGTTGAAAATAATAACACGAAAAACACGTGATACTGGTCGCGGACTTTCAGGGACTTCTGTTTCGATTTCGTTTTACTTCCTCTTGACATGCAAAGGGAGAGCCGCAACAGCCCCAAATCCGTTAAGAAAATTTCAAAATACTCCATTTTCTAAAATGGAGCCAAAGCGCAAAAGAAGCCACGCTCACTTAGTGCGCCCATGCTCTTCCTTGGCTTTGTCCATACGTTGGAAGAGATTCACGGAACCCTTTCCCCTTGATCAGCAACAAAATGGTAATTATCAGAACTCACAAAGAAAATCGAGCAGTCATATGTGCCTTTACTAAAAATGAAAACTCATACACCTTCGTTGGTAGTTTTCATTGAATTGAAGAAATCGGGGCAATAACAAGCTATGCCACTATACGTAAGTTTTGAGAAAAAGATAAGGAAAGTTAGACACTGCATTCTACACATTGGGTCATGTAATATTAATTTATGAATTTCACTTGCCATCTTGAAATCTTTAAATAAAAAACTCTAGATACATCTATGAGGCGTCCAAATACACTAATATCTCAATTTCATCAGAAATGTGGCATAGCATGTTATTGCCCCAAGGTCTTCAATTAAATTTCAGTTTCCGCTCTGATAACGGTAGTACTAAAAACATTAGAGATCCAGACTGCAAATGATGGCGTAGGACTAGGACGACGTGTGACCGAGGCAGGCGGGGGGTCTCGGTAGTGTTAAGCCACTGAGCCTTAGACGAAGCAGAATGGACGCTATCACCATCCAATGTTGGCAATCATTTCGACTGGAAGGATTCGAGCTCTTTATTATCAAGACAGCGACAGGCAGTTTGATGTACAATTAGAAATTATGATTTGTCTTGCACCACGTTTTATTTAAGATTGCACTAACTTCCTAATTGTATAATAACCTTCACCGTGTGATAACTTACTTCATTTTTGCACGCGTCACAACGATGGAAACAATTCAGTAGGGCAGAGTGGTAAGAACATTCAGTTGCGTGGTGTATTTTAGTAGATAAAAGAAATGTATGACACACAAACAAATGCTACATTAATAAAAGTTGAACCTCTACAAAATGAAACTTTTGATTGTAACACATCTTAATAAACTAATTGAATACTAATATTTCTCTTCTAAAGAATATTAGGGCTACTAGTTCACATAGTTACACGAAAAGAGGAAAATATAATACGCTATAGAATCTGAGTAGTACAAAAGAATTAAAATTTTACTTATCGCTACACATGACTATTAGTATCCTTGATTTAGTCTATTGGTCTACAGCATTCTGGTTCAAGTTGGTCAGTATAATTCTTTGTGATGATCAACGAATTGTAAAATGAATGGTTGGCTCAGCATGCATGCATACATGTATTAATAAGCCTCTCATAATTGAAATTAAATCTTCTGATCGTCTAAATCACAAAACTAGGATGTATCGTGATTTTCATTTGGAAATTAGAAATTGTGATTTGGCATTTGAAAATTGTGATTGTGAAATTGTGACAACCAACATTATTACGATTCCGTAATCTACCTTCCGCCAGTAGTCAACACATTAATTTTGGTTAACGCCATTTATGTTCAAAAACTAAGATTATAATAGTCTCGTATCAAAATTTTAAGTTTTACTAAGAACCTGACTAACACTTCTTTTGCAACAAGGGCTTATACTACCTTCCAAGTTTGCAAACAATAATGTACACGATTATTTGTTACAGGATTTTAGTGGATATATTTTTGTGCGTTACGCAACTTGGGTTCTGCTGTGTTTACTTCGTCTTCATCGCAGAAAATATAAAACAGGTGAGACAAATTATTTTTGTTTCAAATTCAGTTAACTGAAGCCAAAAGGAATTTTCACGTTCATTTAAGTTTTACTTTTTCGCTTTACTTTGTAAGAAAAGAAAGTACTGTAATTGTGCGTCGGAAAACGGCAATTTCTAGACAGAAAAACTCGTAGTTTCGGACTATTGTAACAAAAAAAGACAAATTTCGTTCCTAAATGTAGTAATTACTTCCCCTAAAAATTGTTTGGTCGGAATAAATGTTTGGTGAGTCTTTGATACTGAAACTAGTGCTTCTAACAACATCACAGCAACAACTACAGAATATGTAGAAAATAATCGTTCTGGTGTTAAATTACTTAAAAGTGTATTAAAAACGACAGTCCGCATCAGTTTTGTGCCAGGGTAGAATTTGTCGGCTCATTATCCGTACTTCGTAGGCCTCCTAATTGCCCATTGAGCTGGATATAAGTGAGTACTGTCGCACAAAAATGTTGAGGAAACTACAAAAATGTTGTGAACTGTGGCTACTATTAATGATTTTACCCTAGGTGTGAATAAAAATATCAGAAAAATAGTTGTATTTGTGAATATGGTTAACAGTCAGAAGATGGGAGTGTCATGCAACCCCATTTGATAAGTGTCAGCCAGTCCTAAACAGGATATTTATTAAAGATGGTCGTATATGCGGCGAGGGGGCTCAAACCATAGAGAACGGATACACGAAAATCAAGAGCTTGCTTGAAGGTTCAGTTGAAAGAGAGAGATTCAAAATCTTTCCTTCCCAATGTTACAGAAAAAAATCAATTAAGTAAGAAAATATTACTCTCCAAGCTGTAAGGCACATTTGTGTTCACGTTTCCTCCATCGTGGCATTGATCATGTTGAGGCTTCTGTGGGAGTTGCATAGGACGTGAAGATCACGTGACACAAAACTAGGGCGTATGTAACCAACCTGGCCGGTGTAGGAACCTGAGTACCAACCAGCCTCTTGTGCCTACAGCCCTAACTTTTACACTTTGCCTTGAATGGTCCATACGTCATTGGAGGAAAAAGGAAAGCTATGGTAGGGAATTGCCATCACTCAAATCTCCAGAATCGAGCCACTAGTACAGTTTAGTATAGCAGTTGCGAAGCTCCCAAAGATTTTTTCATTCGGTGCCATCTCAGCGCTCCCAGTGGCGAACAAGAGGCTACACGAGTTCGTTGAGGTGCGGCATACATATGTACTTGTACATGCTGTTTACACGAGGTTTGCTTGATGGTATGTCAAGCGTGATACAATTTTTATGCACTGAATTGAATAGATTGCATATTATTTGTAATCTGATCTTGGCTCTCTTGATATTGTCAAATTGTTTTATTTGCGTTCTGCATACACTGATACCCGCTTAAAAATGACAACATACAGCAATGCCTGTAGTGTTGTAAATTGTAGCAACAATGAATTTATTATCATATTAAAATTATAATTGTTCTTAGCTATCATTGTAACTTCTGGGTGTAGGACCCGTCTGAACACAGTTTACCGTGCTGCTTTCCTTGATTCATAGACCAAACGCTGAAATTGTTCCGTGTTTTGTTTCTGCATATTAAACGTAAATTTTATCCTCACTCTTTAACTAATAAATATTGTATTGTATGATAAACTTGGAATGAATGTTTTATTATGTGTACACTATTAATTGTCTGAATCAGTATACAGAATGCTTTGGGTGCATATATATAGTGCGTTTCTCGTGGGGGGGGATGTAAATGTTACCAATTGAAAGGAACATATAACATCATGAAAACAGTTCATTAATACTACAAAACTCAGTATGTAAGACTACACATGTTTCGACAATGAATTTGAATTTTAAAGTGCGTGGTCTTTCTGCCTACAGGTGATTGATGTGCGCTTTCCAGACTATCAATTGGACCTCCACTTGCACATGTTGTTCGTGTTTGTGCCCATCCTCCTGTCCTGCTGGATCCGCAGCCTCAAGTACCTCGTCCCGCTGACGAGCATCGCCAACGTCTTGATGGCAGCGGGCATCGTGGCCACGTTGTACGTGGTCGTACAGGAGTTGCCCCCTATCTATTCACAGGAATATGTAGCCAGCTGGAGTACAATGCCTCTTTTCTTCGGGACAGCGATCTACGCCTTTGAAGGCATAGGATTGGTGAGTTCTTGCGAAGCTTTTGGTTTAAGAGACGATGCGCTTCCTGTTTTGCTTATGGTTAAAGACATGAGGGCAAAATATATGAATTGGATTTCAGTCATTATTAATTTACTTGGTAAATATTTAAAACTCGATAATTTACGTCTTTAATTTTAATTTTATTTATTATTTATTATTGTGAATAGACAAACCATATACTTATACTCCGATTTAAACACAGTGACGCCTCAAGGCTACGAACTGGAAGGAGAGGGGGGACACTGTCATCACATTCACTTCACCCCATAGCTCGTCACACACAGTTTTTAACTGTTTTTGACGTAAATAAATAAATAAATCCAATCTGGATCTTCGTTATGATTTAAATTTTTGGTATTGGAGCTACCGATTGGATGATAATGTCCCCCCCCCTCCTTCCAGCTCCTGATCTTGAGGCGCCACTATAAATAAATCAAAGTACAACTTAATTACATCTCTAAAAACATTCAACAATAAATACAAAACCGTTTCTTTTGCTTTGAATATTCAAACGACTACGATACAAACGTGGTGAATAATTTGAATGAGAGAGCCCGTGTCCGAGCGGAACGCGTGGTGCGCAGGTGTTGCCGCTGAAGGAGCAGATGAAGCGGCTCCGCGCAGTTCGCGTCGCCGCTGGGCGTGCTGAACGTGGGCATGGTGTGCGTGGCGGCGCTCTTCATCACCATGGGCTTCCTGGGCTACCTGCGCTTCGGGGACGAAGTGCTGGGCAGCATCACGCTCAGCCTGCCGCAAGACGACCTGTAAGTGGCGCGCGCTGAACTCATGCTTTCCTTTTCTTACCAACGGTTTTATTTTTTACTTAAGGAGATTTCGATGGATTTAACGATATTTTATAAGCCAATTTGCCTTCGAAGGCTTCTATTCTGTTGAATCTTTACGATGCTGACACGGGGTGTCTTATTCATGTGACTGTTGTTTGGGAATTCCATAAATGAAAAATCTCGAAATCGATTTTCCGCAGCATCACATAACTTTCCCTATAGTACGTATATACGTATGTATACAGGAAAGTAAAAAGGGTGGTCTTACCAGCCGAAATCGCTTTTATAAACGCGAAAAATAATTTGATCACTTATTGAACTAAAACTATTTAGAAAAATGTCAATAAGCATTGTGTTAAAAGTTACGTTTGAAGAAGGGAGAAGGCTGTAAATCCTGTGTAATGTTAAACTGTTATTTAACTATTAGGTCAGTTGTTAGTATCCAAAGACCAAAATTTTACTTGGTTGTAGCAAGGAGAGCGGCGGATGTTTGGTACACGAAAGAAAGTTCGTTGGATCGAAAGAGTTTGAACGAAAGTGCGTACAGTTTCATTGAGGGTCTTAGCAGGAACTCTTTGATAACTTCGTTTACCCGTCTTTCAGCTATCTAATATTCTGTGCTACTCGAAAGTAATATCGTTCGAGAGTACAGCGATCTTTCACGGTTCCTTATCAGTGTAATAGCTGTAATTTTGCCGCTATAGCGCCCGCTACAGCGGCAATACGCTTTGCAGCGTTTGTTTCCATTGGTTTTATACATATTTTCTGTCGATGTTCTAACACCGTTTTGTCTGTTCCGGGCTTGTCAATTATTATCCCCGTGAGTGTAGTGGATATTTTTCTTCGCGAGGCGACGGAGATCTTCCCCAGTTGGATGGTGAGTTCTGGAGCCGATTTACATGTCGGCTAGCACGGTTTTCTCCTATCAAAAGTCACCCATCAGCAGAGAACCGTCGCAGCCGTGACATCTTATGAGATCGCGAATTGTCTCCCGACATGTCTGGTAGTGTAGTGAATGTAAGTGTGTGTGTAAGTAAGGGGTGAGGATTGGTCAAGGAAGAGGAAACGAGAGATCGCGCGCGGTTCGTGGCTCGTTTGTTAGGGTACTGCTCAGGCAGTCGCCTGGTGCTGATCGGAGAAACCACGGAAAACTATCGATCAGAGCTCCTCGCCGCTAAGAATTCTCCTCCAGTCAGCTGAATTCGACCTGGCTGACAAGCTAGTGTCGAAAATCCTGCCGCCGTCGGAACTCGAATCTCAGGATCTCTCAGTCAGGGACATCAGTTGATGCCCTGAACGATCTAAATCGGTTTTTTTAGAAAGATATCCCACAGGTGACAACAGCTAACAAATGTTCAGGGAACAAATAACGTGTGCAAATGGCGTAACCTATAATTTAAATAACTTATTAATATGAAGACTGTGGTAGAATTTAGAGTATTATTTCGTTCAGGAGTGCAGCATTCCGTTTATTTTCAGTCACCACACTGACACAGGCAGTAATATTTGTGAACTTGAATGCTCATATAGAATAAACGAACCCGTTCGATTGTTCCATCCTGCTGATGAACTTCATTTCATATAGCATTCGCATGGTACTCCGAGTACGCTGTTTTAAACGTGACTGTTTTAAAATATTTAAGTTAGCACTTAGGACCATACAGAAATTAAGACGTAGTACTATTATGCAACACTTCAACTCTATTTAACGCAAAAAAATCAAAAACTGTGTGTGACGTACTACGTGGAAGAGAGGAACCCTTGCTTGGTGACTGGAATCCTGGCGCAGCCTATGGACGTCCCCCTAACGCATATTGTGTGATTCTCACCTTCTCCAGATGTCGGTCAGTTAACTATATCACACAAGGTCATTATTCAGTGTCATTATACTATACGAGAAGGTCATTATATAATGACCATGATATCCGAACTCTCTGGTTAGGAGAACGTAAGATCTCGTTAAGGTAGGAAATTGCCGGAGTGATCTTATTTTGCCGCGCAACTGACAGAGTTCGTTTGCATGCCACAAGCATGACATGGCCATTGTGGGATTTTTCCGCCCTTCAAAAATCTCGGCGCTCCTGCGAGCACGGGTAGCTTCTGCTCACTCCGCTCTCGTTTCCTCTCCAAATCCACCAAGGGGTGTACCCGCGCAAGCCGAAGCGGCGCGAAGCGGGGAATAGTGGCTTCATACCTTAATGTGATTGCCAGATTTGTTCTATCAAATAACGATGATTTGAATTATGCATACATTATTTACTATTTAATACTATTTCATGTTTATTTTCGTTTTAAATTCTGCTGTGTATAAGCATTTTTGCCAGGTGTAAGGAATCTGTTTGAATGAAGAATTATTTCCTTCTTTCGTTTTGTGTAATGTTTTACTAAAACATTCAGTTATTTGTTGTATGTAGCAATAATGTGAAACAAATTAACAAGTTTCTAGAAACTAACAGTTGTCTCCTACGGGAGGGCAGCTCTTGTAACGCACAAGAATTTTTTTAAAATTTACTTTAGATCGCTGTGCAACAGCATAGTCATAAATGATCAAATTCTCTTTCACAATTTTACATTACAATAAAACTAGTAAAATGTGGCGTCATCGACACTGGTAACAGTACAGATCTGCCAGTGGAAACTACACACCCTGTCGTGTCTTTTCAAGTATTCGGACTTTGCGAGGATTGGAGAGGCAGAGACGAATGATCAATGGTTTCTACGTGTTCCTTGCAAATGCGGCATTTATCATCGTGGGAGATTTTGAGAACCGCTTTATCAAAATATGTTCTCAAGGCCTGATCTTGGGGAGCTATTACAAGTGCTTCCGATTCTGACTTCATTCTTCGCCTTTTAAGCCACATAAATGATTGATCTTTATTTATCTGTACCCTGTCCATGCGTTTCAAATATTTTCCGTGGAGTGGTTTATCTCTCCACGATTTCTTTAACATTTTTTGTGTCTCACATTTCATATTAAAAAGCATCAGAAGAACAGTGTCTCTGTCATTCTGCGTGTCTTGCATAGTTTTGTTCGCCATGCTTCTTGCTACACTTACAATGCCTCTGTTTCCCATTCTTCGGTAAGCTTTCATGACTTGCCTCATTAGAGGGTCATCTTGATGACTGACCATGCTTTCCCATTCCGACTACTGCGTTGTGCCAGGAGGCCTCAATTTGTCTGAGGTCTCTTCCTCATTCCTTACAAAGTCTATGTACATCAGCAACATGATGCACTGCAAGCAGTTTTCTGGTTTTTCGACCCATGATGCGAAATTCTTGCTCAGTCCAGTCCACTACGAAACTGAATTTGGCTACAGGCACCGCCAAACTACCTATTGCTGATATTTTATTCCTGGAGTTCAGAGCGGACTGCAGGACCACCCTCACTCTTCTGTAATAATCCCTGCAAATTCTCTATTTCATTGTTTAGTTCGAGATGGTCTCACATTCTTCAACGCACAGATAATTGTAAGTTTTACCTGGCTCAAAATCTTAAATCACAGTGTGCATATCAACTTCAATGTTCTGACGTCATTTTGCCTCTCTTTAAGCTGATTTTTGCACACTTGTCAAGACCAAACTTCACGCAGATGTCATTGCTATAGTCATTCATGAGAGACAGCATTTAGGAGAGAATCGTTTCATTCTTAGTAAACACTTTAAGATCATCCATGTGAAACAAATGTGTGTCTTTCATCACCATGGAGCTTGTAACCAATGTCAGCTTGCGACAACTGTCTAGATAGTGGAATCAAACTAATGCCAAACCGCAGAGGGGATAGCGCATCTTCTTGGAAAATTCCCCTGTTAATCTGAATACTTCTTCTTTCGACCACTCCCTTTCCGCTGTGTATTAGTAACCTGGTACTCCACAACTCCATACTAGCCTTACAAAACTCAATAAGTCTAGGATGCAATCGATAGATCTCCAGGGTCTTCAAAATCAGTGTGGCACACTGCCAAAGGCCTTCTTGTATCAATGCAAGCAATGCTTAGATTACGTTTTCGTTTCTTTACATCATTGAAGATGATTTTATTCAGAAGCAAGATTTCCTTACAGCCATAGGAACATTTACGACATCCTTTCTGATCAAATAGTAACGGTTCTTCTCTAGGTGTCTATACATTTTGTTAGTCATGGATGCAGTTATAACTTTGTATATTATTGGCAGGCAAGTGATTGGCCTGTAGTTCTTCGCCGGAGAGCTGTCTTTCGCTTTGGGTAGCAAATATGTGATGCCGCGAGTGAGCCATTCCGAGAGTTCCTTTGGGTTTTCTAAAATTTTATTAATAGCCTTTGCTAGATGATAATGTATTGCGGTTAATGTCTTAATCCAATAAACCTGGATCTTATCAGTCCCGAGTGATTTCCAGTTTTCCCATGTTCTTAATTGCTTGGCAGAGGTCCTCTTCCGAGAATTTGTGAACATGTGCCATTGTTTCCACGAGTTCATCAGCAGCATCAACTTCATACTGGTGCCAAGATGCGTCTTTGTTATAGGGTCTGGTTTCCTCCCAGATTCCTGTCATCTTTTGAAAGAGGGCAGCATTGCCATTCGGTTTTTGAGTCAGATTGAGATAGAATCTCTTCGCGTCTGTTTCAAACAACCGGTTCTGTACACGGAAATCTTCTCTATGTAACATCTAATTCCTTGAGCCCATGCTTGGATTTTCCCTTTTAGCTCAGCTACCATTAGCCTTGTGTCATTTTCAATTGGTATTTTGTTCAACATGGATTATTTTTTCTTGAACTTTAGAGTCGTGAATTGATTTAGAAGATGCCTCGGATAAGAGTGCTATTTCACGCCGTATGTCAGTTATCCGTTTCATAATTCTTTTCGCCCAGGGGTACGCAGATGTTTAGTCTGGCTGGCTGGTGGCCGTCGGTGTTCCTGGCAGGCCCCAAAATTATCTGGGATATTAGATATCCAGTTTCATTTACAATGTGATTGATTTCAGTAATATCTAGATTACTGCTTGAGGACTGTACCACCTCATTTAAGACAAAATTCGCTATTTCTATCACTCTTAGCTTTAGCATTTTCCTAAATTCTCCTCAACCGAGCACAAGATTGGAATGGAAGTAGACGAACTCGTTCTATCTCGAGTCGGAGGAGGTTCCGCATCATGTCCTTATTGTGTGATCCATGGCCAGATGAATTTTCACTACTCACGGATGTTTCACTTGGAAGAAATGAACCTTAAAGAGGACCATGGTTTTCAGGGATATTAGATGGTTGTAAATGTTTGTCATGTGAATAGTTCGAATATCGAAGAACATTCTCCGCGTTTCTCTGGATGTCTGCAAGTTGTTCTGCTGTGAATTTTCAGCTGATGAGTATGTATCATCGTTGTCTGGCAAGCTTCTTTTAGTCTATGGTAGGTCTCATGTCTGGGTTCCGCTCTCTCCATATTTTAAAAACTTCTATTTCTGAGCCCCCATTTTTCGTTTTTGCAGAGTAAAAGCACCACATCACTTCCTTTAATTCATTCCGCTTCCATTTCTGACGATGGCTTCGAGCTACTGCCGGCTCTGGGTCCCTGGGACTAACATCCGTGGGATGCCCAGACTTCGAGAAGGTGACATTAGCTCGGTTTCTGAGCAGGTATGGGACATTGGTGGAACAAGGCACATTAAGATTCATTACATTTCTTGTTCTATCCATCCTACTCATTGGTTTTAACTGAAAATTCTTAGGTAGCAAATTTGAGTTCACAGATCACACTTAGCCCATGGGTCATTTCCCGCCAACCGTTACTGCGACCCACAGTGTCGGGTCATCCCCCCGCAGGGCCCAGCAAGGGGTCCCTCCGATCGCCAGTCGACATTACTAAACCCTATGGGATTTTCACTGACTGCTGAAGGCAGCCTCCTTTGCTGGCTAATGCAAGGTTCGGGCTTCCACTCTAATCAGTGGCCTGGTGTATCAACCCAGTTTCTCTCCTGTACCCTCCATGGGCCGATAACAAGAAGTCCAAAGGTTCATGACCCTTCCCTCTCTACTTACTTCCCACTCTCCTCAAAATGGAGTACTTCGCCTGACTCCTCACCTTCAACCTATTCAGCAAGGGAGGCCCCTACCGGTAGCTAGGCTACCATTGACATAGCTCTCAGGCTCATGAGGGTACTCAAGCTCCACCACGAACTGCAAGGTCGTGTACTCCCTAGGTGGAGTTATTATTCTTATTATTATTACAATTATTATTTGTATTATTAGATTTTTCACAATTATTTTATTTATTTTCACTACAATTAGATTTTAATTTTTACTGATCATCGATATTCTATAATGCGATATCATATTATTTTTTTTTAAATCTTAAATTCAAGAATTAATTAAAGAGAGTTCATACTAATCATCAGCATTCATGAAGCAAAAATAAAGCAATTCACAATACGATTTACACATGTTTGATAAAGTTGTCAATTTTTAGACACAAATATAGAAACGAAGAACAACATTTTGTATGAAGAACAGCATTCTATAGAATTGTATCGCAAGTTCAATTTTGCTAATGCCTTTGAAGAAATTTACTCTCGCCAGAAAACGAGTAGCACCACGTGCCGCTCTTGCTTGGGACTATGGGTTCCAGCTGTGCAAACTTGCGATTCAAGACGTTTCGTGCGGCAATAACAGTCGATTTTGGTGGATTTTATAAAAACTACTTCCAGTTCTTACGAATAGCAAAATTTTGGTCTGAGCACATTCTTTGTGTATACATTTAGGTAAAAATTTCAGGCCATTTTTCGACAAGTCTCAGACCATTCCCTTATAAGATTTTATCACGCACGCAAACTTTACATAATTATTTTAACTCTAACTACGGTTAAGGATTATGTCCTCTGAAACCATCCAAATAATGAACATGATAAAATCTAGAAGAAATGTATGCAAAAGTTATAAACATAATTTTTCAAATTCCTAAGCCATGAAATAGATTTTCATCGAAATTTCTTTGATGTTTGCAGAGTATCTCAATGCATCAAACTGGCGATTGCGTTGGCCATTCTCCTGACATACGCTCTACAGATGTACGTCCCTGTAAGTATTATATGGCCCGGAGTCCAGAAACGCTTTGGACCCTTCCGCTATCCAGTCTTCGCTGAACTGTTCTTCCGCAGTCTGCTTGTGATACTGACATGTAAGTACTTCAGAGTTTCATTGATTTTTTCTTTACTGAAGAGTAAGAAATACCGTAAATATTGAACCTCACAGAAGTCCTCTCGCTTCCTAGTATAAATTGAACTGAAGCCTCATTTTATGTGGCGAGACTGCTCTTCCTTCTGACCACGCAAACGCTTTTGCTACGCTCCTTTTACCAACTACGGAGAAAAAAAGGTATTACTTGGGCGACGAAACAGGTGATTTGGTTTTAGCTCAGAGGCTTCATTTAGGCTTGAGGGTTTGTTACATGCAGTAAATCTACTAACATGGGACAGTCGTCTTTACTTCCCCTCCGAAGTAAGGCGTACGAAGGATATATTCGCCCTTAAAAATCCACGGCTTCGATCGGGTTTGAAGCCACTAACTTGGATATAACAGACCGTTACGCTATCCGCAACACCATCGATTCCGCCCTACACGATCGACTCCGCCTCATGTCTCAATAATATCACGCTTCCTGAAGAGACAGAAATATATGTTAACTCTCTGGTAAATTTTCATGCTCTTCAAAAAGTAGGTAGACTTTCATCATTCCTCCGGTTACCTTTTTTATTTCGTTTAACCTCTGCCTTTACTGCATAGTTTAAACTCCAATGTTTGTTGCGTTATAAAGATCCCTATCCCAAGTTGATTTTTGTTAATTTAAATAATTTAAAATACTTCCAAGAAAGAGTAGAGAGATCTTTGCTGAAATAATTCTTTAACTTATTGTCTCGAGTATTTGTATATTATTATTATTATTATTATTATTATTATTATTATCTTCCCATTACATCACGACTAAAGATGTTATGAGTCGGCTGAATATAAGATCTACTCCAGGTTGCAACCAGCTACCTAAGGAGCAGATCTGGGGACTGTCAGTGCCTCTACAATACTTTGCGCAAAATGTGGGCTGTTCCAAATAAAGCAATTTCTTGCACTTCCCAGTCTTTTGGATTACCTGGGAGTTTAGACAAGTTCTTACACAAATTTTGCGGAACAAATCCCAGAGCTCCGATAACTATCGGTACGATCTGTGCTTTTACGCCCCACATTCGGCTGATCTCGATTTCCAAACTCTTGTATTTAAGACGTTGCTCTGCCTCCTTGGTAACGACGTTTTTATCGCAAGGTACAGCAACATCCACAAGTAAACACGATTTGTTCTCCAAATCCCGGATGACTATATCCGGTTTTTTTGCTGCTATCGTGCGATCAGTTTGAATTTGTTGGTCGTACAATATCGTACACAATCCAACAGACGTCACCAGTTTCGGTGAGTTTTTGTACCACTTGGGGCATGTGTTCGGAACTTCGAGGGCGGTACAGATCTGCCAGTGGAGGTAACTATACACCCTGTCGTGTCTTTTCAAGTATTCGGTCTTTGCTAGGATTGGACAAGCTGAGACAATATGATCGATGGTTTCTACGTGTTCCTGACAAATGCGGCATTTATCATCTTGGGAAATTTTGAGAACCGCTTTATCATAATGTCGTGTTCTCAAGGCCTGATCTTGGGCAGCTATTACAAGTGCTTCCGATTCTGGCTTCATTCTTCCCCTTTTAAGCCACATAAATGATTGATCTTTATTGATCTGCACCTTGTCCATTCCTTTTAGATATTGTCCGTGGAGTGGTTTGTCTCTCCACGATTTCTTTAACATTTTCTGTGTCTCAAATTTCATGTTAAGTAGCATCAGAAGTTCAGTGTCTCTGTCATTCTGGTTGTCTTGTATAGTCTTGTTCGCAATGCTTCTTGCTACACTTACAATGCCTCTGTTTCCCATTCTTCGGTCAGATTTCATGACCTGCCTCATCAGTGGGTCATCTTGATGGCTGACTACATACTTTCCCATCCCGGTTATTGCATTGTGCCAGGAGGCTTCAATTTGTCTCAGGGCTCTTCCTCCTTCCTTACGTGACACATAAAGTCTATGTACATCAGCTCGGGGGTGGGAGACATGATGCATTGTAAGCAGTTTTCTGGTTTTTCGATCCATGATGCGAATTTCCTGTTCAGTCCAGTCTACTAGTCCGAAACTGTATTCGGCTACAGGCACCGCCAAACTACCTATTGCTGATATTTTATTCCTTGAGTTCAGAGCGGACTGCAGGACAAGTCTCACTCGTCTATAAGACTCCCTTATTATATTTATACTTATTATTATTATTATTATTATTATTATTATTATTATTTGCCTTAAAACGGACTTAGTAAATGAAAACTGCAATATAAATGATAGTAAATATAATTGAATAGTAAATGAATTTGCAATTTTCAAAAGTTCATTGATTTTCGTATACATAATTTCAAGACCTAGATTTAAAGAACAGACTTCTGAAAGAGCAAATCTCTATGATCAATATTAAAATTTTGCAATGTTAATTATTTTTTTGTAATTTTAGAAAATACAGAGAGTACGCCGAAAATAGTATCTGCCTCATTTTTTAAGCGTTCTTTGCTCTATCTGCACAAAAAACTTAAAAAAAAATTGGAGCCATTGTTGAGAGAAAATATACTTCACATACTGCGTTAACTTCAAGCAAAAAGTACGCGAAAATTACTAGTTTAAAAAAATGCATTTATTTAAAGATCATTTAGTTAAAGCATGCATTTATTTAAAGATCTAATTTTTGACCAGATTTCATTAAAAGAAAAAAATTCTATCATCAATATTCCAATTTTGCAATGTTAATTTTTTGCGATTTTCGAAAATACAGAGTTCCTAAAAATGTGGCCTGCACAATTTTTTAAGCGTCTAACGCTCTAAGGGAAAAATTTTAAGAAGAATTTGGAATCGTTTTTGAGAAAATAATTGTTTATAAATTTCCTGTATTTCACCCAAAATTACACGGAAAATACATAGGTAAATCGGCATAAATATTTCGAACTTGCAGAGAAAGTGGGAGGATGGAAGATGATCACTTTTTGCCAATGAACACGTGGAAGGAAATTTCTTAAAAGTAAGTTACGAATATGATATTTCTCCATGCTTAGAAGGCGACCCATTAGGCAGTGGTATTTGGTGGGTACACGTAATACCTGCGTCAGAACGTGAATTCCAAACACGAGTGCACCATGAATCGCCTACCATTACCCTAAATCTTATAGGAAAAGTATAATAGATACTATTATAAACTATCTAATAAAATAAGTACAAGTAAATGTTAAAGGAATGATTTTGTATTTTAAAAGCTAGTTGATAATAACTGGAAGTGGTTTGCTACGTGTGTGCTGCACACTGCGACGCGAGGCTGAAGTGCGAGGCGTGTGTTGCAGTCGTGCTGGCGGAGGCGGTGCCCGAGCTGGAGCTGGTGATCTCGCTGGTGGGCGCGGTGAGCTCGTGCGCGCTGGCGCTGCTCTTCCCCGCCCTCATCGACGTCATCTCGCGCTGGGAGGAGCCCGACCCCTGGCGCCTGCGCCTCAGCAAGAACGCCTTCATCTTCGTGGTGGGCATCGTGGGCTTCCTCACCGGCACCTACGCGAGCATCTACTCCATCGTGGAGAAGCTGGCATGAAGGCCACGAGGCATGGCGGCAGAGCCAGGATCGAAGCCCTGGTGTGGAGTGGAATAGGGAACTGCTCGAGCTCGCTTTCGCCCGTCACGCACTGCGCTCCCGCCCGAGGCCTCCAAGCAGCCGGGGACCAGCGCCATGGCATGCATCTCTGCTCTGTTCCATTCCGCAAACGCGGTGCGTGGAGTACTCGTGCAATGTGATGGACAGTGTGAGATTTTCCATTCGATTACCATGAGTATTTGTACAATCGAAAAAAATGTGTTTAAAAATGGTATTAGTGTAATAATACCACCGAAACCACAAAGTTTATTTCTTCCAAAATATGTCCATTTCAAATACACCATTATAGGTCCAAATACTTATAACAAAATTCATAAATTGTATGTACACATTTATAACTTCCACCATCAGCAATGATGAAATCTTAAAATACTGCTTTGCAGTAATACAACGCTAGAGATTACTTGCTGCGTGCCTTTTCTTTGCATGAAGACTTATTTTTTTCATTAAATGAGACTCGTGCGTAATATTAATGTAATTCATCGATGAAGTCGCATCACCATTGTATCAATAGTGTATTTATGTAATATTGTTAATAAGTACTGTTATGGAAAATCCTGTATAAAATGACTTATGGATTCCTCAAATGAAAAATGTACAGAATTAATTCTATAACAGCAACTTTCATTCGTAAGAATATATATAAAGTACGATTCACAAATAGAATGAAGGGTATATCAATGACATGGATGGTATGTACAGTTTGTGTTTGTTATTAGGTAATCTCATAATGTAATTAATTCAGTGAGGACATTTTTTTCCTTTGTTTTCCAAATGTCGATCAGTAAATTTGGCCTTTATTTATTTATTATCCATAACAATAAATATTTGTAGGTATTCTAATGAATTCCCAGTTGACCTATATTTAGCTCTTTATTTTCATTTTTTTGCTTTTATTCTCAAAATATATTTTAAAATAATTTAAGGAAGCATGTTATTATTTGTTGGCAATCATTTTACTAATTAAATTTACAATAAATCACATATGTGAGCATAAATCTTTTCCATGCCAATGGTTATGTCTTGAGAGCAATTCTGCATCAAGCTGAGATTAAATATACAGTGTATAAAAGTTGAATCATATGACTACAATACTTTTAGCCACTATGATGGGTTCATTTTGTGGCTAAGAAGAAGTAATTTAGTGTAAATATTATTTCACTTCTGAATTGAGTTGTCATTTTTAATTCATCTGTCAATAATTTTTCAATTTTTTAACGTCTCTCAACAGCAGTGGCGTATGCTGCTTTCATGCCCTGGGCTACCACTGACTTTAGAAATAATTTTTGACTTTATAAATATACATAATCTTCGATTATGTAGTTTGTGTGGATATATATATAATGTATACAGGTGTCCGGAGAGGAAATGTCGAAACTTGCAAAATAAACTCTTAAGACCATTCTAAGCTTATTTTGTCTGATAAACTATGTAGATATTCCGAATGGTTGAGTCGCAATAAGCACGCAAAAGTTGGTTTGAAAAATTGATTTCTGGGGAAAAATTTGCATTATAGAAGCATAGAAACTCTCCAGAAACACGTAAACACGTAAATTGTTTATTATTTAAAAAAGAAATGAACATTTTTTCCAGAAAGGAAAATTAAGCGAGAGTAAAAAAAGCACCCAATTTACACAATTCGACTGCTTTTTTCTTTCTCGCTTAATTTCTGTGTCTGAGCAAATATATTCATTTCTTTTGTAAATAATAAACAATTTATATGTTTCTGGAGTGTTTGTATGCTTCCATAATGCATATTTTTGCCTAAAAATAATTTTTTCAAACCAACTTTTGAGTGTTAATAGCGGGTCAATCTTTCGAAATATCCACATAGTTTATTAAACAAAATACGCTTAGAATTGTCTTAAGAGCTTATTTTCGAAGTTTCGACGTTTCCTCCCCGGACACTCTGTATATATACCATTTCATTAAACACTCGTTTTTACAGTTTCTCGTTGTACGAATGACGATTAAAAGTCTTCTCTAATAACCGCTGGTAGCCCCGGTAGGCCATAGTATACGCCACTGCTCAACAGAGTTACTGAGAGATACCAAAATTTAACTTATATTTGATTTTGTTGTTAACTTTGACTCTTCAATAGAAATATGTTGAAAACGCAATTTTGTTACTCTGTATGTACATATTGTAATGCTGTGCAGCTGTAATGACATGGAAAGCCAAAGTTCCAAGAGTGATTTTTGTTTTATTTGTAAATAAAAACACTAATGTATTAAATTACGTATATTTTTCTTATAGTTTTCTGCATTTGTATTTTTCATTTCTTCTTTCTCATTTCTTGTTCAGACTAAAAAATCTTCAATAATTAGATTGTCAGCATGACTTTTTTCTCTCAGAAAATATAAATAGTGAATTCAGTTCATATTTTACTCTTAACTCAGCTAAGTAGAAGTATTTTTTTCACCACACACTTTCTTTCCCTGAGACAGTTACTTTTAAAAGTTGGATTTTAGCGTTCTCCTTCACCTGTCATAAGAATTTTTAAATTATATATAGCAGCAGATTTCAAAATGTATTTATGGCAGTTGCACAAGGGATATCGGGTAAAATATTCATAGCTAATCATCCCGTGTCTCAGGTTGTACCATCAATAACAAAATACGAATATTATTTTTATCGAAACACCCCCTGAGGAGCATAGCCTCGTAGTTGTCGCGGTGTAGCCACACTTGTTACACACATTTTATTCTTAATGCCTGATGCGTTAGAGATTTATAAACGTTTCATCCAGTGAGAACTCAAAACAGAATGGTGGTTGATTTCGAATTGCCTACTTTGTAAGAGCATGTATAAGATGCAAACGATTTCTTCGAAAACGTTTGTCCCCTACTCTTTCTAAAGACACAATTTTAGATTGTCGTCTTTCCTTATTTATTCCTAATTCCAATTAATGCTTTCACTTTGATATGTAACATTGGTAGATTGGTTAAGTGTTCTTTATTATCATTTTTAAATAGCTTATTTTTTACTATCTCCTTTAACTGTACGTTCTCACATTTATGAACATAATCTACTTTCAAAGAAAGAATAGACACTAGATCAAATTTTTCGTAAAAACATGAATTTCCGCAGGGCTCTTAAGCGGCGTTTGTTCATCCGTAAGATGGATTTTTTTCATTTTTTAAATAGTTTTAATCTAAGGAAATGTGATAGTTAAGAGGACAATATAGCCCCTAACCATTTAGTCACGGACAGCTGGGGATTCACCCCGACCGCCGTGCTCCCGATTACTTAAGGATAAATTATTACCACACCACCCGGATGCCAGCCGCTCGAAAGTGCACGTGCACTCCGTATGCAAATCAGACAGAGAACGCAGATGGAAATTTTCCATTCATACTCAGCCCAGTGCCTCGCGGACGGTCGCCCAGCTGAATAGAAGACATTGACCTTTGAGGGTGACGTTTCTGCCGAAACAGCCTGCGCTCGCCACAGCCCTTCAGGCGAGAAAACTGATTTTTTTGTTATCAGAACTTAAAGCTATCCAAAATTCACAAAGTTTTCTCAATTAAGTGTAATTGCAAAGAACGGTTCGTGGCCGCGCTTTGGCCCTCAAGAGAACCAGCGAAAACATTGTTAAAAACCACTAGATTTAAGGGTCTTTGTAATTGGTATTTTAGGGGACACGAGCTCGTGAGTGAGGTCTCTTCATGAGAAATTTTACATATAATTTTATTCGAAATTAAATTCTAGTTTTTTTTTATCAGACCTCAACTAACTCTTTCTTATTTCATTCGCATGCAATGTCACGTCCACCATCCATCAGTTCTGTTTCAGACGAACCATCTGCCATCTGAGCTAGCCCGGCAGGTAAGTCCGCCGCTCCCGGTGTTGCGGAGAGCGACTGGCGTTACAATATATGCAGTACGTTGGGCAATTGTTTAAGTTCGACCATTCTCTTAACACCATTATTTTATTTTAGAATAGATCTCATCTATCTTCTGTTCTTTTTTAATTTTCTCTAACTCACAGTCAATCGTATGAATACGGACCCGACAAGACAGAAAGCTCCCTTCGAATGCGCATGCGCGAGGAGGGGTGACTCCCACCATCAACCGCTTACTTCCCCCGAAAATATCCCTCTCTCACTCGCTCTGCGCGCCAGCCGGCGTGGCCGGGCGAGGAGAGGGGCATCTGAACGCATAGACAAGCTGCTGTTTGTTGTTCGCCCAACGCGCAGCAGTAAAAGTGTCAGCCATCCAAATCAAAACAGTTTCAGCTGTCTATGCACAAACACTGACTCTTAATATATTAAGATTCAGTAAAAGAAACATATGTATAGGAAGCATCGCCCCTGGTCCTCAGTCCTGTCCCTTTCGTCTTCGAGTGCTGGCAGTGTGGCGTGTCTTAGCGTAGGCCTAATTTCAAGTGAAGTTCACAGGCGTAATATTGTGTGTATTTGTTTCTAACACTATGACAACCGTTTGCAAGTAATATAACCTGAACATCAAGCTCCCTCACTACCATCCCGATCTCAATTCCATTGAATTAGTTTGGAGTTCCCTTAAGAATCATGTTACTAAAGAAAGCGTCGGTACCCCTCTATGGGTTAAAGAAAATGTATGCCGAATATTATTTTCTGAATATTGCCCAAATCAATGGAAGAAGTATTGTGAACACGTTAAGAAAGTCGAAGACTATATGAAAACAGACATGACGAAACCAAAAGTGGACAAAATTATCGTTTCTTTGCGGGGCAGTTCTTTGAGGACGACAATGACGTCACACAGCGAAGGCAGCAGTGACATTGATGACTTACAGCTCCTCCTTGCTGGGGGAGGGCCACGAATCGCGTGCGTGCAGTAGGTTCAGATAATCTGGCTCTGTAGCAGCGGTGGGAGAAGCCCGCAAAACTAAGCACCTCCCAAAAGGAAGATTTCAAACTTGTGCCCCTATAGCAACAAGGCGAGGTGCACACTGGACACTAGTGACGGCCGATATTCGCCGGCATCAGCGGTCAGAAGCGATTACTTGTAGCAGCCACTTTGACTCATCGTAGCCACAAGAATTGCCTCATCTTCTGGGTCAATGACCCCCATCTCGATCAGGGTTTTCGTTCAGTTTCCCTGATCCTTCGAGCAAATGCTGATATGGCCCTTGTTTTGCTTTTTGACATAAATGCAACTTCACTATCTGTACACATTTTCTAGAGTTCAGTGGGAAATATTCAAATTATCGTTCTCCACGTTCTCGCGGTAGTAAGTTGATTCTTTCACGAAGGGGGCGATGAAGGATAATAGCCTAAATCCATAGGTGGCTTGCCTTTGCAAATAGTTTTTAGTAAACGGAAGCGAATATTATATTAATTCTTGCCAAAAACTGTTGTTTCCAACAGTATACGATATTCAACTTGAATGTGAATGACGTGAAAACGTGCACCGAAGACACTTCTTCCCTTTGTACGTCACACAGTTTTTAACGTTAAATAAATAAATAAAGTTATCGCCTCTTCTTTCTTTTTGCGATAGACTGCTTCGAAACTTCACAACGTATAGGGTTTTCATCTGCGTGTAGGGTTTTTAAATAAAATCTGAAGCTTCAAATTTCATTTGCATTGGTGATATTAGTACGAAGAACGTCGTAAACGTCGATTGCGGCTAAACACTTGCGTCCACAGGTGTCGCTGCCTCAACCAAAAGGGGACATGGGGCAACAATATGTTTAGGCCCCCCTTTCAGAGGCAGTTTGTGGTCATGCTACGAGCGCCTCTTCTCTCTCCCTTCCTCCCACCCCCCTCTCTTCTCACTCCCTCTCTCTCTCACACACACACACAAACACACACACTCACAAGTACATACACACTCATACCCATACATGCATGTATACATTACAAGCATACACATATATTCATTAATATAAATAATGGCAGTTAAACACAAGACATCTTGTGAAGTTTGTTTGCATGTTGAAGAGTTCCTTTTATCAGCAGTGAGAGTTTGCCGCATTTTTTTTCACAACACCCGTTTCGACTTCGCTCGGCAAGGATCCCTCCGAAATATTAACGACTTGAGTCGGGTTACTGCATGATGACACGGCACATTCCAAAACGGTTTTTCAAAGGGTGTCAAGAGTTCTATTTTACACATTGATTCGAAACTTTTTAACTCGCACTTTGGCTATAGAGTATTTTCCATAAGCTCGCTATACAAATTTAAGGTTAAAAGTACAAGCTTCTTTACCCAATACCCCAAAGATCTGGATAGTTAGCCGTCTACACTGTATGACAAAAATCAAAGTTATGTTACTTCAGTAAATGCTGTTTCTTTTCAGCAATTTTTTCTACAACTTTTTCATTGATGCCATTTTAATGTTGTCGACGCTATTCATTGTAAGTTGAACGAAGACACTTGACAGAAAAACGAATACTCTAACCGCGGTTTTTCAATAAGCATTAACAAGTGGCCTATTACGTACTACGTTTACAAAATACATTTGGGTTTTCACATGCTTCGGAATGGATTTGTAATTGCAACTCGCTTTAAAACTTAAGATAATGTAACTCTATAACATTTGATTAACACAATACTTATGCATGCAACACTACACAGCAATGCGTTCGCATTTCGCTCGCTAGCTAACAACTGCTTTGGAAGGGATGAGAGCTCATTTAAGTGGGGAGATATCTCACACTTCCTTCGTTCAACGTCACTTCTGTTAAAAACTTGTGGTAACCGAGTGTTATATCTTCGAGACATATCAAAACCCTCGCCGAGATCGCCACTGCGTCTACGCAGGGAAATTGGTATGATCCGCAACGTCCATAAGCCTCCTTTGGCTGTCACAAAAGGCATTGGCGACGGACTGTCAATCGCAGGTTCCGAACGGCGCGTGGTTTGAAATATCATGTTTCGGAAAAAACTCTGAGAGCACTTCTATTCCCCTCTTCTCAAGAGATGTGCAAGAGAAATTGTGCCGAATTAATTGGGATGTTCATATGCGAACGTGCGAATATCTACGAGCGCCATTGCTCCTTTTCCACGGAACTTTTTTTTAGTTCCAAATGAAATATTTTACTAGTAAATTAATAAAACGTAAGCACAGTGGCAGTATATCTTTCATGATTCAAATAATGAATACAATCGTTTTATATTAAATCATTTACGCGGTTGCCAGATGACTTGGAAAGCCACTGTTCCAAATGTATAATAATTTCTCAAATTCTCTCGTTAAAGAGGAGAACATCAGGGGCTGACTACATTGAAGGAAATAAAATAATTTATTATGTGAGTGTTCCTGCCCCCTTCCAAAATATTTAGGAGGACCATGGCCACCTTGCTTCCAAACCCAACCGTGCGCACACCTATCTCGGTATCGAATGAAACTCCTGTCAGTGGATGACGCTGTGATACTGAGAAGTTGAGCCGCTAGCCAAACTTTTGACCATAACTCCATGAAGTTAGGCAGCGCGAGACACCACCGGTCCCTGAATCGATGATCGTTTGGGGAAAGACGGATAGCGCTGAGCCCCTGGCCATTAGGGATATAAGGTAACGACTTGCGACTTGACGTGTGACGACTTATGTTCCAGGAGTATTACTCAAGCTCAACTCCAAAAAGGGCTTGGAAAGTTGTGCCGCACACAACAAAATATAAAAAATACCGGCGACCCTGGCTCCCTGTGTTGGCGTGGCCGAGCTACTGCTGGGCATTAGAAGCGAGCGCCGACACTCTCGCAGTTTGTGGCTTGTTGCGGCGACAGTGGGGCCGAGTTGCGGGCCTCTGGTTAAAAACGTATGGAAATCGGCGCCCGCAGCCTGTGGCCGGGGCTGTGGCCGGGGCTGTGGCCGCCACTAGTGGCCGAGTGTGCGGCCGACCATAAGTGTAGTAGCTACATATTTAGATTCTTCAAGATCCAAAACTTTACTACAAATATGTTCAATACAGCCTAATAGTGAATAAAGAAATCAGTCACAGCATTGCACACAAAGGGTCCCCCCCGATAAGATGGTAAAAAGTTCCCCTCAACCAAATTACATATGAGTGGTTACACTATAATTCTAACATAAAAATAATATTTTTGAAAGGTTTCTTAGCCTCCGCCCTACCACCCACACCCCTATACAGCCAAAAACGTGTTTTTTTAATTTCAATTTTTTTCGACTATTGAACACTATTTTATCGGACTGAAAAAATATGATAAATAAGAACACAACTTGGACTATCAGAAAAATATTTTTCAATATTTTCTCAGGCCCAAATTCGAACACAAAAAAATATTTTCGAAAAAACATATCAAGAAATATTTTTTACTGTGTCTTAGAAGCCTGGAACAGGCTCGAAGCTTTAAAAATGATACTTTGTAAGTATATTCCAAAATCAAAACTTTATTGGGTGATACAGCAATGTATACAAATGTATAATAATCACTAAAATAAATGCAGAGAACCGTTGCAGTCAGTTTCAAAGTATATTGAAAGTCCAGGTGCTTTAAAGGCGGGAAATGGTTTTTATTTTTTTAACTGCAGCCCAGTAATTGGAAAAATCTGAAAAAAATACACAACAATTTGTGTGTGAAGAGGAATCTTTGACATTTTTTTCGAGCCTGTTCCAGGCTTCTAAGACACAGTAAAAAATATTTCTTGATATTTTTTTTTCGAAAATATTTTTTGTGTTCGAATTTGGGCCTGAGAAAATATTGAAAAATATTTTTCTGATAGTCCAAGTTGTGTTCTTATTTATCATATTTTTTCAGTCCGATAAAATAGTGTTCAGTAGTCGAAAAAAATTGAAATTAAAAAAACACGTTTTTGGCTGTATGGGTGGTAGGTAGGTGGGTGTGTGGGTGGTAGGGCGGAGGCTAAGAAACCTTTCAAAAATATTATTTTTATGTTAGAATTATAGTGTAACCACTCATATGTAATTTGGTTGAGGGGAACTTTTTACTATCTTATCGGGGGGGACCCTTTGGGTCGTTAATAGTAATGGCGCGCGGCGCAATTTTAAACGATTGTAGTAAAATAGTTAAATTGTGTGAAGCAAAGTTATTAAAGCAGAGTTCTCTACATTAAGTATTTTGGATAAAAATCCATTAAATCATATTTATTCGTTATTTTCTAAAAAGTAACAAAAAGGCTCAAAATGGTGTATTTATGGGGTTTGTGGCACACCTGAACCCATTTTAAAAACGGTTTTAATGGTACCGATGTTATTCTTGCATCGAAATCTAACTTTTTTTCGCCAAGTCTCTAGAAATATTTTCTTTACAACCTAATAGTGAATGAAGAAATCTTAGATAGCAATGCGGCACAAAGGTGGGACGTAAATAGTGATGGCGCGCGACGCAATTTTAGCCGATTGCAGTGAAATAGATAAATTGCAAAGCTCTTAAAGTAGAGATTTCGAGCTCTAATTTTATTTAAATTAAAAAGTGTTTTGGATAAAATTTTATGGAGCTATGGTCAATTGGAAAGTGTCTATTTCCATGGTTTTAACGTAAAATTGGCCATATTCGAGCTAATTTGGCACACTGTTTGAGAATCATAAAATTGATGCAGAGTAACGTGGGCATCACCTCAGCCAAAAATCCGTAGAAAAAATCACATTAAATAATATTTATTCCTTATTTTCTAAAATGTAGCGAATAAAAGGCCGAAAAATGGAGTGTTTATTGGGTTTCTGGCACCCCTAAACCCATTTTAAAACGGTTTTATTGGTGCCGATGCTGTTCTTGCATCAAAAACTTTTTTTTTCACTAAGCCATTGCATTCTATTTTTTTCGATACAGCCTAATACAGGCCTGCACAACGCCTGCTCCCGCGGGCATTCTGCACGTGCGAGCCGACCGTCTGCCCACGACAGCGTCGAAAGTGCAAGTAGTGGGGAGTAGGAAGCTTTGCGGGGAGGGAAGAAGTGTGACGTAGCACGACGTGACGCGTAAATTGAATGCGTCTAATACAATGATCCATGCTGCAAAATTATATGCCCACTTGTTTAAATGTATAATGTACAGTATTTCAAGTTATAAGGGCTATAACTCAATGTTAACGTTCTGTGCGCTGCTGTATATCCGCCTTTGTATCCACCACAGTACGTAATTTCCTTTTTAATTTTTTTTTTAATTTACATGCTCAATGTGACTCTTAAGCAATATTTTAAAGCAGTAGCTTTTTTAAAAGAATATTATTTAATTCTAACTAACAAAAAATTACAATTTAATAATTGATCGTTCACCAGAAATGATATGTCTAAATCATAGCTAAATGAAGGAATTTATGAGAGTTATCTCTCACATCAAGATTGACATAAAAATAGAATATGTGGCAATTCCAAGAAGGGTAATGTTTAACAGCACATATACTGTGACCATTTTTTCCCATTATAAAACTGAATAAAAGAGATCAACGAACAAACCTCTGTGACAATATGTTACGAACAATCATGAAATTATCTTGAGTATTGTTGAATAGAATGCAAAGGGCTTAATGCTTTTATACGATGACGTAAACGACTCTGCACTCTTGTCAGAAATTAGAACAGAAAATAATCAAAATTAGTATATGCTTGTGCTTTAAGAGAACCATCTTATTCAATTAAACATAGTTAATGAAAAATATAGTTTATTACTGTCATCATCTAACAGAAACAATTCAGTATCATAATTTTGTGTTGAGCAAAACACTAAATTTTTGATTACATGGTAGCAAAGAGAATTACATTATCAGCCCTACAAGCAATTATAATACTTGGTGTTCAAATCTAATATGTATAATTTGTTGTAGTTTCATATTTCGCACTGCCATATATTGACAACAAGCATTTACAATATAATACAAAGGCAATATTACTTGAAGTGTATGTGACCGTCATGTTCTCACCGTTTGCTCTTTACATTTACGCGCTACGGTTCAAATTGCGCATTCTAATTGGTAATCCCCACTCGTTGAGTGAGTCTCATCCCCACCCTTCATCGATTTTCGCATTTGCCCCCGATCTGCTCGCATGCAGCTTCTGACGTCAGTGAAAGTGCAAAATGCTGTGCAGGCCTGGCTTAAAACATAAACACGTTATAGACCTTCAGGAAGGTGACCCCAGCGTGAGAGGCTTCTCGCCGGCCGCGGCACCTTCCTTTTGCGGCGTCTGCCAGGGACCCGGCGGCAAAACATTGCTGGCGGTGGGACTCGGGGCAAGGTCCGTTCTCAGGGGCGGCAATGGTGTCGCGCGCAGACCTGGCTTCCATGGCGGGAATCCCGGCTCGCACACCTCTGGGCACATACATGGGTCTGAGAGTGTCTAGAATGCCTTCTCCACTACGAACCATGTCCAGGCTGCCTCACTCATCTTCCACTCTGATTCGTCACCACAAGTGCTTACAGTGATCAGTAACTGCCGTGTTCGTCTCTCTCTGTCTCTCTATCGGTAACTCCCATGTTATCGCTCCTTGGCCTTACCGCCCATCCTACCCTTCTCCTCCCTGTTCATGAGAGCGTTTCCCCGCCTGGGCGTTGCAGCTACGTAACGGGGGAGGAGGGGGCATCTGAGCCCGTTCTGATCCCACTCAGAATGTCACAATAGATTTTATGTATTCGATATTTGTATTAGGTTCCGTTTGATTCATAAATCCGTCAAATCTTTTAATCCAGGTTGAGTATTCCTCAAGGTTGTCGAAGTTAAATAGCGCTTGGCGGCCGTACTGGTTGTCCTGCTGCCACCATGCTTGACGTGGATGCTGCTACAACCATACTTTGTCGCCTGCCACATCGCACATAATAATAAATATCACAATAAAATAATGAAGTATCCCGTTCCTGACAAGGTGTACTGGGGACACCGGGCAAAACGCAAACAGATGCTCCAACCCCACTTCGGGTCGAACGGGATCATAACGAGGCTAACCCACTGTGCAGCGTTGCCCACTAGATGCCACACTCCCTCTTATTTCTCTCATTACACAAATGATTTGTGCAAGTACATGATGTATTAAGCTGAATAACTAAAAATCAAGATTCATGTATTCACAATCTCAAATCTATTTAATATTTTGCTATGCAATTATTGAAACGGTTGTGAGCCTGCCAGCCCGAATATCACTGGTGAAATATTTACTCCTTTTTGTTAAAAAAAAGGTTTGTGTTGGTGTTCCAAAAAGTGTTTGTGTTCCTGGTAATGAAAAAGCCGACGAGCTGGCCAAGAAAAGCACAACATTTGACCAGCCGCAAAGCCACCAGTTGTATTCCACTGCAAAATTCTGCATAAAATGCTCAATAAATGTCTGGGTAAAAAAGCACGACGAATTGAGAGCGCCGCGCGAAAATTTTGGTCCAGCCTGACGGAAACACCGATCCCCCACAATCTACCTCGAGCCACTAGTGTCGCCGTGTTCAGAACAACTACAGGCCACGACTATCTTGCCAGCCACGTCCACCGCATAGGGGTCTTCGAAACCGACGCCTGTTTGCTATGTAATGGCCCAAAAATGGATGCAACACACCTTCCGATGTGCCCAGCTCTGAGTGCCAACACAAACTCGGCAGAGGACGACTTACACAGAGAGACAGCCCGTCTATACTGGTCAGCGCGTCACCAAATGACTAACCTGCCAAAGGTGGGCGTTGGCTAGTAAGTAAGTAAGTTTGTTTAAAAAAAGTGTATTACCTATATTGTGTAAATAAATTCTGTAATATAATGGTGCCTGAGGGTAAATGTTACAAGGATCCTTCAGAAAGTAATCCCTCTCATTTTTACCTGGACGTATGACCTCAAAAACGAATCTGAGTGGTGTATAGTAGAATTTGATACTTCTCGTTAAAGTTCGTTTGATTTCGTTTCAATTTGTCAGATAGAAGCACAATTACAGCACGCTAAAATGACGTGTATCTGGAACGCGCGTCAGAAGCGGAGATGTGTGACAATTTCTCACTTCGGAGGAAATTGCACGCATTGGCATCCACAGTCTCTTGCTGAACTTTACGGGAAGCATACAGTGGATGTCACTACAGTGTAGCGACGATGGATAGTGCGTTTCAGCGATGTGAAAGACAAACAACGTTGTGGTCGTCTACGCAGAGCTGCCACACCACGCAATGAAGGAGCGCCTCGATCAGCTCATCCGCACGAATTAGTTCAAGGGGCGCTGATCATTGGCTGCAATGCATTAGAGGATCACAAATCGCACAGAGTGGAAGATTGTGAGGAGCTTTTGACCCAATACGAAGTTGAAGGTGGCGATTTTCTGGATCGAATAATGATTACGAGACATGATGTCACCACTATGAGCCAGAAATAAAACGACAATCCTTGGAATGACGCCATAAGAATTGCCCATACGGGTCAACTCGGCTGGTACAGATTTTTACCAGCATGGCATGCAGGCTCTTGTTCATCGGTGGATAAAATGCGTAGAAAAACGGGGAACTATATTGAAAAATAGTGTCGTGTTCAAAAAACATTTTCTAACACACTGTATTAAGTTTGTTTTTATTTATTGTTGTTTTTATATAAATAAATAGGAGGCATTACTTTCCGAAAGACCCTCGTACATACACTTCTAGAAGATAAAATATGATCACTTTTGCCAATAAACATGTGGTGGGAAATTTCATATAACGAAGTTACGAATATTACGTTTGTTCCTGATACGTAGGCAATACAACTTGCATTGTTGTTCGGCAGGTACACGAAATCTCTTTTCGTGCCGGAACGTGTACCGAGCTCACGGTCTCAGGCCACCTCCATCAATCTCTAAAATCTTTGGAACACAACTAATGGACTCTTAATTGCTAAAGTGTGTGGCAAGTTACACAACAAAAGATCCCTAAACAAGGATTTTACGACTATAATTCGGAGATCGTATTGTTGCAGTAATTCCAATACATGCCCAGCGTGCTAATCATTTTGAATACTAGTGCAAAGAGTTCTTACACAAATTTTGCAGAACAAATCTCAGAGCTCCGATAACTATCGGAACGATCTGTGTTTCTATGCCCCACATTCGGCTGATCTCGATTTCCAAACTCTTGTATTTGAGATGTTTCTCTGCCTCCTTGGTTACGACATTTTGATCGCAAGGCACAGCAACATCCACAAGTAGACACGATTTTTCCCCAAATCCCGGATAACAATATCCAGTTTGTTTGCCGCTATCGTGCGATCCGTTTGCATTTGTTAGTCGTAAAATATTGCACACCGTCCAACAGATGTCTGGTGAGGGTTTTGGCGAGTGTTCCTACCATGTTGGGCATGTGTTTGGAACTTCGAGGGCGGTACAGATCTGCCAGTGGAGGTAACTACAACCCTGTCATGTCTTTTAAGGTACTCGTTCTTTGCTAGAATTGGACAAGCTGAGACGGGTGATCAATGGTTTCTACATGTTCCTAGAAAATGCGACATTTATCATCTCATATTATTATTATTACTGTTATTTACATTATTCGATTTTTCACAATTATTTTATTCTGTGTTCTGTGGTAAGTGTGACACACGTGATAAAAATGCTTTTATCTTGCTCGTAGGATTACGCCACTCGGCCCATCGGGCTGATGAAGCAACCTTTTCTACACGCAAAATAAAAGGTCAATTTTGCCACTTGTATCAAAAATAACTATTCTTATTTTTCACATTTTTTCAATCACATAAAATAGTTAGGTTGACGAAAAAATTGAAATTAAACAAAAGTTTTTGGCCGTAGGGAGATGTGGGTGGTGGGAACCTTTACGAAACCTTTCAAAACTGTTATTTTCATATTAGAGCTTTAGTGTAATTACTCGTACATCATTTGGTTTAGGAGAACTTTCTACCGTCTCATCTGGGGGTCCCCTTTCGGTACTTTCACCATTTAGCGAAAAAATAAAGTATCACTCGGGCGACGAAACAGGCGATTAGCTCAGATGATTGTTTGAGACTTGGGGATCTGTTACAGGCAGTAAATCTACTACATGGGATAGCCGGCTTTACTTCCTCTTTGAAGGAAAGAGTAAGAAGGAATTTTTCGCCCTTAAACGGCTTCTATCGAATTTGAACCCACAGCTTGGGTACAACAGCCCGATATGCTAACCGTTATATCACAGAACCTCCCAGAGTCCCATAGAGGAAATGTACACATATTGCACTTTTCCCCCGTAGCATCTTACACATAGTTCTTATGAGCCAATTCATAGCGCGCAGTCGCGTGCCTTTCCGTCTTAGATCAGGACCTTAAAGAAATAGTTTCTCCATGTCCCGCTGTCTCCACTGTTCCGCACCTCTGCGGTTTCTGCGACCACAACCCAATGCGCAATACCACCATCACTCGCGTACGTTACTAAACGACGTAGGTACGTTTGTCGCATACATCCGCTGATGTCAGTGATGTATTTCTTGTTGATTGCGCGGTGAAATAAATAAGGAACCTTTTTCGAATCACCCTCGGATTTAATTGGCTCCGCTTAATTTGTATTTCAGAATACTGTTGAACTATCTGACGCTTAACTTGCATTCCAGCAAACAAATCTTTTTTTGTTATAGTATATGTCAATAAACACACGCTTAGCTTCTTAGCAACCAACCACCTAAACAACGAATTAAGAGCGCGTCAATAGCAACGGCCGTTAAAATGCACGAGTCCATTAAAAATAGTTAAGCGGACCTAGAGGTTTAGATTTTACCAGTGCTCATAAATCTTTGGATAAATATGTAGTTGCCACAAAATAGGATTTTGGGGAATAAATGTAAAAAAAAATTAGTTTTACAATTGTTTTGCCATACAAATCTTAATGTTACAATTTTTTAACTTTCCACATAATGCCATTTGAAACGGTGACATTTATCTCGTAAGTATTACAAGAAATAGATTCTGAAATGTTTGTCCCTTTTGTCCCATTATGTCACTTTGCCAGGCTGTCCCCCTTTTCTCCCTTTTGCAACCTTTTCTCATTTTGCCTCTTTGTCCCCCTTTTCCCATTTATCTCCCATTTCTCATTTGTCCTCATTGTCTCATTTTGTTCCTCTTCCTCCTATTCTCCATTTTCCCCTTGTGCTATTTTGCCCCTTCTCCCCCTTTTCCCTTTGCCGCCAGTTTCATTTGTCCCATTACCTCATTTGTCTCATTCGGTCCCTTTTTTCTCTCATGTCCCATTTTGTCCGTTTTGTCTCCATGTACCACTTTGTTCCTTTATCCTGTTTTTGTCAAACCATTTCCCCCGGTGTGTTACTGGGTCAAGACACACTTACACTCAGGGAGAGATGGCTCAGCGCATGAACTGATGTCACTGCAGTCCCTCTGACCGGGAGATTCTCGGTTCGAGTCCCGACGGTGGCAGGATTTTCGACACTAGCTTGTCAGCTACGTCGAATTCAGTCGCTGTCTGGAGAAGAATTCTAGCGGCCGGCTCCTTTCATCGGTAGTTTCCCGTAGTTTCTCCGATGAACACCAGGCGAATGTCGGAGAAGTAGCCGCGCGCGATCTTTCCTTCTTCTTCCTTGTCATATAAAATACCTGGTTGGGAAAAATTCCGCTAGCCGACGGTAGGTCGGCGCCGGATCTCGCCATCCAGCGGGGAAGACCACCGCCACCTCCCGAGCAAAACCATGCACTACACTTACAAGACTAATGACCTTAGTAATCCCGGAATAACCCCGGAATCACTAACAATCAATCACAGCAACGACAACCCTTACTAGAGAACATCGTAATGACAAATTCTTAACTCATGGAAATGTTAAATGTTTATTTTGAATAAGTGATGAACTAGAAATAACAAAAAATCATTGCATGTAACATGTTCTCTATTGCTCCGCCCCGCAGTTAACCTTCCGGCCTCATTCTTACAGACTAATTTAGAGGACTTGTGGCGTAAATAACTATTAATTGCAAAACTTTGCTCAAAGTATAACACACACACATTCACTAGTAATGACACAACAGCACATACAACTTTCTCAAATTTTTGTAACGGTTAGGCAATATTATAATACATGGCCGACTGATGTGGCTCAGGGTATGAGATGATGTCACTGCAGGCCCTCTGACCGGGTATCCCCCGGTTCGAGTCTCGACAGCGGTAGGACTTTCGACCGTAGCTAAATCGGTAGGTCGAATTCCGCCTCTGTCTAGAGGAGAATATTCTAGTGGCCGGTGTTTCGTGGTTTCTCCCTCCCAGACGAGGAGGGACAAAGTGGGTACCCGGCACAGTGGGATAGTCGAAAATCGGCATCCACAGAAGCTGGAAAAATCCTCCGAAAGTATCGTTTATAAACATTTTTGATGATTGTGAAATTTTAATCAAGTTACAAAAAGTTAGTCTGGGCTGAGTTATCTCAGAACCAGCAATGTCGCTGTCTCTGATACAACCCTAACCACCAGGTTGTAGATTTCGAATTCTAACTGTAGCGTAATTTTTTAATACTAGCTTAATTTAGCTAGGTCAAATTAAGCCGCTATCAATTACAGGCGAATTCCGGAGCAGAAATTATCAAGTGGACACGCTGCACGCGATCTTTCCTTCCTCCTCTTTGTCCCAATCTCTCTCCTTACACACTCACATGCACTACACAACCACTCTTGTCTGAAGAACAGTCGAAAACTAAAGTTTGTTCTGGCTGGGGCGGTGCCTCGCTAGGGGAGATTCTTGGAGGGGGAAATCCCCTGCAAGCCGACATGTAGGTCAGCGCTGGATCTCACGGTATAGCTTTGGAGGAACACGTCCACCTCTAGGGATAAAGCATGTACTACAAACGAGACTGACATTTGATATGGAAACTGCCAGAAACGTCAATAAACCAATCAATCAATAGACTAAGTGATCAAAAGTATCCGCACATGTGGCTGAAAATGACTTACCAGTTCGTGGCACCCTCCATCAGTGATGCTGGAATTCAATAGGGTGTTGGCCCACCCTTAGCCTTGATGACAGTTCCACTCTCGCAGGCATACTTCCAATCAGATCCTGGAAGGTTTCTTGGGGAATGGCAGCCCATTCTTCACGGAGTGCTGCACTGAGGAGAGGTATCGATGTAGGTCGGTGAGGCCTGGCACGAAGTCGGCGTTCCAAAACATCCCAAAGGGTTTTGATAGGATTCAAGTCAGGACCCTGTACAGGCTAGTCCATTACAGGGAGGTTACTGTCGTGTAACCACTCCGCCACAGGCCGAGCAGTATGAACAGGTGCTCGATCGTGTTGAAAGATGCAATCGCCATCCCCGAATCGCTCTTCAACAGTGGGAAGCAAGAAGGTGTTTAAAACATCAACGTAGGCCTGTGCCGGGATAATGCCACTCAAAACAAAGGGTGCAAGTCCCCTCCATGAAAAACACGACCACACCATTACACTACCGCCTCCGTGTCTCGATACCGTGTCTGGATCGCATAGTGTAAATCTTCAGACGCCGGTGTTGCTCTCCCACTAGGATGTGAATTGCAGTGGCGAATTAAATGTCGGCTTTAGGAGCATTCCTTCCCTCCAAATATATCCCGATCAGTCGGAACAAACTCTAGACTCCGATTGGTCTCCCGAGATGTCTGATGGAGTATTGGTGAAAGAATGGTGCATTTAAAGTCGAAAAGATGAGGAAGAAAAAATAACGCGCTATCAATGGCCCGTTTGTTAAGGTATTAATCCCGCATTCGCCTGGTACTGATCGAAAAAAATCATATAAATCTACCGTTCAGAAAACCTGACCACTAGAATTATTTTCCAGCCAACGGTAAAATTCGACCTAGCTAGAATAGTATCGGAAAATCAGACGGCTAATGTAGAAAATCCACCACCGTCGAGACTAAAAACTTAGGACCTCCCGGTCTGAAAATCTGCAGTATCAATAGTAGTTGTTCCTCTGACCCAACTCAGCGGTAAAATTACAATTTCTCCCAAAATACCGGTATTTTCATGAGAAAATACCGATATAATACCTTTAAATAGAGGTATTATACCGGTACAGACGTCGGATAAAGGTAAAATGCCTCTAAAATATCGGTATTTGACCTTGTAAGACACCGCAGGTCATTGCTACTACTATAGATTCGCCTTCGTAAATTGGTTTTTGGTCGCTTAAGTAATCCCATATCATATTAGTGAGGTACTCTGGGATATTCAATATTGAAGCCTTGATAATTTCATTCCATTTGGCCGAGTTAAAGGTGTTCCTTACAGCGAGCTTTATGAGGGCGAAAAAATCCTTTATGGTTTACTAGTTCATTGCTGTGTGTTTACAGACCTGAAACAAAACACGTAATGGTATACTTAATACCCTTGCGGGCCTTTCTGGTTCTTTATGCCCTAGGGCCTTTTAAATACTTTAGGGCCCGCTCTAATACCAACACAACATATAGAACTTAGTTATGAATTCGATTTTTTTAAAGTTAAGATGCAAGCAAATACAATAAATGGCATAATGCTCAAATAAATAAAATGAATTGTTATAAACCTTATTTTGCTAATTTGATACCAAAATTGAAATTTTGGAATGTTTTCGTGAATTTATAATTGCCATCATTCACTCGCATTTCACTGTTACGTATCACCTTTCTTAGAGACATAATTAGTATATTCTTCTTCAGTAGCAATACTAGTAGAAGTAAACAGATATATAAGGCACATCGGCTAACATCCTCGAAATGTTATTTTTTGGCATTATGACATATTCTAAAGAACGTTTGACAATAAACGATAATAACCTAAAAGTTTCATCAGCGCAATTTACACTATTATTCATACTGGTAAATCTGAAATACACTGTAAACAGTTTCATATATTTCTCAAGATTTTATTGGGAATCACTGTCCGTAATTTTGTTAGCTTTTGCGAGAATTCTGCAGGAACTTCACAATATTCTATCGTTTTGTACGAACAAATCAGGCCAATAACGATTATGCAATAGAAATTAAATATACACTCTGTTTTATTTATCGGACATCATATTGACAAATGTCTGTTACAATGCGTCTTTTCACTTTAGACGCAAGAAATATTATAAAATGTTTCGAATTCTCGTTTTATTCGGCAGCGAACTAGTAAACCATAAAGTTTTGTATGCACCACGGGCGTTACTAGAAGTTTTTGCCCCTCAGGCGACTTCCAAACCCTCGGGCCAGAGGCCCTCGGGTTTGGAAGTCGCCTGAGGGGCAAAAACATCTACTTAACGCCCTTGATACACAAATAACTATTTTCGCTTCCTCTTTGGCTTTTCTAGCATATTTTTACGATTATTTTGATGGCATGGACTGTCGATCTACCTTCTCCAGAACCGTATTGCCTTTTCGAGAGGCTGTGTGTTTCCTCTAGTTATGTTTGTGGTCTTTCTAGAATTAGGCCCTCGAATACCTTTCCCATCGTGTCTAGTAAACATTGGTCAATAAGATGTGGGCTCGTGCTGCGGTTTGCTGCCTTTTAAGAAAATAACAAGGTTTTTTTCCTTTTTCCATACCCACCTATATTTCATTTTTTAGGAGAAGAACTGTGGAAATCTTCAACAAGACGCCGAGAAACCTGCACTCTACAGCAGAATGAGATTTTTACACACTAAAACCACAAACCCTGTGTGTTCTTAGCATTGTCCATCCTGGAACCGCAATTATGAATTACTTCGGTGTGGTTCCAGCTACAGCACGCATGAGGTACTATGTAAGTTCGGCATCAACTGCTGTTTCTTTCGTCTTCTTCCTTTTTTACTTTCTCGTTATAACTAGTATAGAGAGAAAGTCATGTAATGCTGCGGGAAAAAACGGCTAATTTTCGGCAGAAAACTCTTATTACAGGTCCCTGGTGACGAAAAAGTAGATAAATCCAGTTGTTAAATTTAGAAAAAAAAATCCTCTAACACGTCGTGTAGCCAGAATCCATGTTACGTGGATCCTTGATACCGAAAAATCGCATGATGGCAAAACGTCTGTCAGTCTGTCTAGCGGCTAAACCGTTCAGTCGATTTTCTCCAAAACTAATATTCCCCAATCGATCTGGCTGATGTCGTGGCCTCTTGAATTTGAAACCGATATTTTAATTTTATATTTATTTTATTATTTATTATATTTATTTATTTATTTTTATTATATTTATTTATTTTATATTTATAATAATATTTTACTTTACATGAAACCTCTGGGACATTTTTCAAATATTCAAAAATATGACTCCATCGTTTATTTCATTTTGTTTTGGTTAGTGTGAATAACATTTAAGAAAATGGTGCAGGTCTCATGTTCGTTGAAAACTCTAATTTTTCGAAAATTGCAAAAGTTCAAAATTTTTTCGGAGTCTTCCTACAACTAAAATATTTAAGTTAGAGATTTTTCCCTTAATAAAATCTGTTCCTTAAAGATAGATTTTGAAAAAAGGTAATGTATAATTTTTCAAAAATTTGAACACTTTTCGCGTAATTCAGCGTGAAAATACGGGCGAGAAAGTACGTGCTGTTTTAGCATCACTAGTTCTTGGCAGTGGCGGTGATATATCTATTGTTGTCCACTCCTCCTTGTTACAAATCATCAGTGTCACCACGTTTTCTATCTACCCATCAGTGCCAAGGCATAGAATTTTTGAGTGGCCATCGGTAGTGTTACCCAATATCCAGATCTATCTTCGGAAGCGACGGGTTGGGGAGTCGCAAGGTCGTAAGCGGTTCTGTTTTTTAAATGCTCAAAACTAAGTTCACTTTTCTGATAAATTTGCATTATTTTATCTCCTTAACTCCCTTAAGGCAATATTGAAATGCTTTAGAAATCTTGGTGAGACGGCAAAACTGAAATTAATTCAATTCCATATGTGTGAAATGAAATAATTAAGATGTTTGGTATTCTGATAGCACACTACATTATGATTATTGATTGTTCTGCAAGAAAACGCAGCCCTTCCGCACAAACAATTCAAAATGTATTTACAGTCGCTGCCATTTCAACAATCCTCGCATCGAAAGAATGTTCTAAACCAGCGCTGTCCAACTGCGGCCGCATGCCGCATACGTCCTACGTAAAAGGCCCTTGCATCCACATCGGGCGAGACTATTGCGCGCCTAGCGCACGCGCCATGCTGGGGTCAACACCCCCTTAATGTAAAAGTAGGTTCAGTTTAGATTTAAGGATTTTTTTTCTAGTAAATTCAGAAATTCACAATCATTCCAATGCTTCTCACTGCATTGTGAATGGTATGACAACACGGGGTTACGTGTGGATCGCCTGAGTAAAAAAATGTGGCCCGCAACTATATTAAAGGTTTTAGTTGTGGCCGTTAAGCTCTTGTAAGTTGGACACCCCTGTTCTAAACAATCACGAGCCGTTGTCGCTCACCACGAGTCGAAATGCTGTTTAAAAAAACAGGCCGAATGACACACACGATTGGAAGTTCCCGTAGGCGACCCGACGCCCAAGTGCTGCAGCAGGGTTACACTCTCATTCAGGGGCGCCTAGAGAAAACCAGGGGCCTGAAGCAGTTGATCCACGTGGCCCCTCATTTCACAAAAGATCCCCTCCCCAGTCATAAACAGAATTAATTTCTCCGTGCATCTGAAATAACTTACAGCGTTAAATTTAGTTCAGAGATGAATACATGTTTAATTTCTTTTGAATTAATAAAAAAATTCGGGGTCCCAATTAAGTAGGGGTTGGGGCAAGTTGCCCCGGCTGCCCTCTCCCCTCCCCTTCCCATCTGGGCACTGCTGCTATTATCTTGCCGTAACACATCTTCTAATCAGTACAGTGCTGGGAACCCTTTCCTGAGCATCGGTGCCCTTCGCGACGGCTCTGACAGACTTCAATAAACAAGATGTTGTTCAACTTCCAAATACAGACGAAGCAAAACAAAGCCAAGGTACATTAAACAATGTTACTCCTCTGTACAATGATCCAGCTATACACATACTTTTGGATTGCAAATAATTGAAGTTCATAAACTAGTGGTGCTTAACACGCACATAATTTCTCGCACTGCTTCTATATGGTCCTAAATGCTATTCCACTACTTCATAAACCGGCAAAAGTGTTTTCTACCAGCAAACTTTTTCCGTACCGAGACCCGAAATCCGATACTCAAAGCTAACGAACCGGTATTTATACCACTACGCCACACTAGCACCGCATGGATCGAACAGAGCCATCAAAGAATCGAACCGACCTATAAAATGGTAAATGCATGATAAAGAAACAATTGATACGATGGTATATACGCTTTACAAATTCAAGTAGAGACTTGAAAAATTGTTAAAAGTTAAAAATTTGAACAAATATATATACAGGATGAGTCACGTAACTTTAGCACCTCCTGTAACTTTTGAACGGTTGAAGATATTGCAATGCAGTTTTCACGGAAGTGAATGAGGGAATGAGGCTAATTGATATGTGTATTGATTTCTCTTTTATCACTTGTATTTTACGAGATATTTGAGGTAACTTTGTTTTTTCAAATGGGACTATACATATTTTTTCAGTCTATCATGACAAGCGTAAAAAGACGAATCCAAAGATATAAATATTGTCATATGTTAGATACGCATTTTTTTGAGTAATTGTGATTTTTTTTGCGACTAGTGTTTAACGAATATTTTCATTGTAACTGTCAGCCCCACAAGGTCACGCAGCGCTCCCCCAGCAAACGCGGGGTCGGGAAAGGGAAGTACTTGAGGATACGAAAAATATTCACAAAACTGTTGCATTGTTGCAACTGTTGCATTCACAAACCTGTTGCAACCGTTAGACATGTTATACTATTGCGATGTTATTCAGGGAATAAGTGACCACAATGCCGTAGTTCTTGAAATAAATGCTACTATTTCAAGGGTAAATGATAAAATCGGTAATAGAATTTGGCAATATCGTAAAGCTGACATAAATGGACTGCAACATTTCTTAAAACTGAACTACGCGGTATTCGAAAAGTTAGGCGGAGGATTGGAAGACATATGGAAAAAATTCAAAGAAATTATTGAGGAAGCTCGGCAATGTTTCGTTCCCTTTAAGTACTTAAAAAAGAATTCAGACCCAGAGTATTATAACACGGAAATTCGCAAATTGAAGAGAAAAATGAGAAAAGCGTATAACAATAGGCATCGCAGCGAGGCACATTTACAGAAATTCCGACAAATTAGGAAAGAAGTGGAAAATAAAAAGAAAACTGCGCAAGAATCATATCTTAAGTTAATTTTAGATGATAATGAAAACGCTTGGGCAAAGTTCTTTAACTATGTACGTCACCGTCGAGGTAAACAGGAGGAGACACCTCCTGTAAGATGGAATAATGTAGATATCGTAGATGATGAAGAGAAAGCCAATGTATTTAATAATTATTTCTGTTCCGTATACAAACAAAAAGCTAACCAAATTAATATAGGGCACAACAACGTGGATCATGTATTCAAAATTGATCAAAGGGAAATACGTTCACAATTGAAGAAAATGAAAAACTGTAAGTCTTGCGGTCCGGATGGTATTACATCCGATATGCTAAAGATAGCAGGGGAGACAATAATACCATATTTGGTCAGACTTTTCAATGTATCAATCAACAATGAAAGTGTACCGGATGATTGGAAATCTGCTTTAATAGTGCCAATTTTTAAAAGTGGACAAAAATGTGAAGTGCAAAATTATAGGCCAGTTAGTCTTACGTCAGTAGTCTGTAAATTGTTAGAAAAATTATTATCTAATTCGATTAGAAATCATTTGGATCAGACAGAATGGTTTTTTCGCGGGCAGCATGGCTTTAGAAATGGCTTTTCTTGTGAAAGTCAAATTATTTCCCTTACTCAAGACTTGTCTGATGTAATTGATTTAGGGGGAAGAGTGGATGCAATAGTTATTGATTTTGCCAAAGCGTTTGATGTAGTACCGCATGACATACTGATATTGAAACTTATTGATGCTAAAATTGACAGGCGGGTAATAGCATGGATAAGTGAATTTCTTCGCGATAGAAATCAAAAGGTTCGAATTGGACAGCATTTATCGGAAAAGGGTAACATTACTTCCGGAGTCCCTCAGGGCAGTGTCATTGGCCCACTGTTATTTCTTATCTTTGTAAATGATATATCGCAAAATATAACGTCAAAAATTCGACTCTTTGCCGACGACTGTATATTATATAGGGAAATTACAGAACAGCACGATATGATTCAACTACAGGAAGATTTAAATAAGATTAATGATTGGGCAAGAGCTAATAAAATGACTGTAAATGGAAATAAAAGTAAAGCGATCACATTTTGTAGGGCCAGAGACTTTCATACATTGCCTTATCAGCTAGGTAATGACGTAGTTCCGCGAGTCTCAAACTGTAAATACCTTGGCATCCTCTTGGATAGTAAGTTGGGATGGGAGAAACAAACTAACTACGTAGTGGGTAGTTTGGAGGTCTTTGCATTTCGTCATGAGAAATCTTAAAAAATGCAATACGAAAGCAAAAGAAATCGCGTATACCTCGCTTGTTAGGCCAGTAATGGAATATGGAGCTAGTTGTTGGGATCCGTACAGAATAGGACTTAAGAAGAGCTTAGAGAGGATACAAAACAGAGCGTCAAAATACACTTTTCGGAGGAACATACCTGCACGTTGGGAATCGTTAGAACATCGGAGAAAAAGGGCTCGACTTTGCGTAATGTATAAATCTTACACTGGTGGCTCTGCATGGCAGGAAATACGGGGAAGGCTAGATAAACCAGATTATTTTAATAGATTTGATCATAAATATAAAATTAGAACTAGAATTCAAAGAACGGACGTAGGCAAATTCTCCTTTGTAAACAGAACAATCGTAGATTGGAACGATTTCCCTGCGACAGTTTTTGAGCCCTTTCCTTGCTCAGCGCGTGGTTTTAGGAAAAAAGTATAGGAAATTAATCAATAGGGTGAAAACGTGCAGTGAAGTGAAGTGAAGTGAAGTGAAAGGTGCGATTATGGGTAGTAAACTAAAAAGTATTGAGCTATTAGTATTTAGGTAAAGTTTTATGAGGTGCAGTGACGTGAAGTGCAGTGAAGTGATGTTAACGAGTGTTTTACGTGTTAGAAATGTAAAAATTATTATAAGTATTGTATATTATTATGTTGTAGGTAAAAGTGATTATCCATATTTGTCTGAATATGATTGTGAGTGAATACTTGTAGGATGGTGTGTATGCGAGTGTTCCTTTGTCTTTGTATGATATGTATGTAAGCGTGTATGTTTGTATGTATGAATGTTGGTGTGATATGTAAGTAAGTTTATTTACTTAAATGTTAGTATATATGTAGTTTCATTTGTTGTATATGTATAGGCATGTAAATGCAGTTGCATATTCTAGGTAATGAAGAAGATAATTCGTTTGTTTTTCATATTGATTTTTTTATATATTGTTTTTATAGTTAATTGTGTTTTGTAATTTTAATGTACTTTTGTGTTTCTGTATTCTGCCACCGGGCAACATCAACCCAATTGTAGAATAAACCCTATCTATCTATCTATCTATCTATTTTTTCCGGAACTCTCCTTTCCATCCTGATCCATTTTCAGATATTTTGTGTTTCTTAGGGATTGAAAATACGGATTTGTCTTAAGTAGTATTTATTGAAATAAGATTATTTCTATCCCTAAGTTATTATTATATTCTTATTAACATTGAAATTGTTTGCTCAAAATACGCAATATTTTTTGTACAGTTTTAATTATTTATTCTTATTGTGCTTTGTTTCAAGATCCCATTAATACTTATCTTATGAAACCCCATTAAATGGAGTTGAAGTTATAAACAATTTTGATACGATACAAACTAATGACAAATCCTTATTTTCCATCCTTTAATTCCTTCAATCAAAGAAAGTCGATAATCTGCAAATGCGGAAGGATGGAAAGCACAGTTCAGGAAAAAACTGCAACGGTTTTGTAAATATTTGGAATATGTTTCGTATCTTCAAATCTCCCTTCCCTTGCTCGGGCGCGCGTTGGTGGTGGAGCGCTGCGTGACCTTGTGTGGTAGACTATTCAAAATGTCCGTTAAACCCCAGTCGCTAAAATCAAAACTAATCAAAAAACGCTTATCTAACATATGACAATATGTACATCATTGGATTTGTCTTTTTACGCTCGTCATGGCGGACTGAAAAAATATGTATAGTTCCATTTGAAAAAACAAAGTTACCTAAAAAATCTCGTAAAATACAAGTGATAAAATAGAAATGAATGCACGTATCTATTTGCCTCTTCCCCTCATGCACTTCCGTGAAAACTGCATTGCAATAACTTCAACCGTTCAAAAGTTACAGGACGTGCTAAAGTTACGTGACTCACCCTGTATATACAGTGTCCAGAAGCTCCCGTTACAAAAAAATACCACAAATTCTGTGTTGCCAGACGTGAAGAAAGGCAGGTCCAGTTTTTCCGAAAAAAATTTTGTCTTTGAGAAAATTGAGTTTGAAAATCACTTCCGGGGCGCGAAATTCAAACCGGCCGCAACGACAAAGCAGGCAGCGGCGTCTCCTTCTGCGCGGAGCATTTCCTCGTTTCTCCGCGTAAACGGTGAAACAGTCGAGTAATATTTTGGAAAGCATCGCGTTGCTTACACTAGAATACTTAATAGTAGCAAGTATTTGCAGGTTCTATTCAATAAATATTTTAAATGCACGTACAGAATATCGAGTTTTGTTCAAAATGATAGCCACGGTACACGGCGGCGTAAAAGTAAATGATGAACACGATCTAACATTTATGAAAAAGAATGAATCTCCTGGAATGCTCGAATTGTTATTTTTAGCACACAAAGAAGCATTTAGGAGATAAATTATTCGTTAATGAAAATACTGAGTTTATTGATTATCTTTGGAATTGGAATTGATTCTCCCGGATGTCATTTTCTGAATTCTCAAACTAACAATAGCCAGCTTTTAACGTCTTAATAAACGACTGCACGGTTTATCTAAGATGGATATCATTATTTCCCCCCTCAAAAATATTGCATCTTTCCTAAATAAAAGTGTCTGTTTGTGCCGAAAAAAAGCCATGAACTTCCTCAATACCACTTCCTCAATATCCATTAGGCGTTAGTCCCCTCGCTGGATGTGACAGACCGAGAAACATCCCACCAACGACCTCACTTCGTTGGCGAGGTCATTGAACTCACGGCCATGCGCTGTGTGCAAGCTGCGTGGTTTCGGCTGCCGGTGATGTGACATAGCTTCTCACATCAAAGGCTTCTCATTGGCGTTCGTGTATCCCCTCCCAATAACCTTCCATACCCCCTCCTCTGATGCCCTTCTCTCTCTAACAATTCGGTAGCACGCCTGGGAATCCCAGAAGTCACGTGCCACTATTGTGGCCCGGTAGCGGGGAGCGGGGGGCTGACGGCACGACTGTGTTTCTCCCGAAGTCTACAATGAGGAGACTCAACTCCGGTGTTGGAGGCATGGTGGGGGTATGTACGTAAAACGTCGGCAGCTATTTGAAAAATAATACAAAAAAAAACAAGTCCCTTCGCCTTCAGCGACATCACGCGGCGAAAGAAGGAACTTATCTCGGCTTTTCTCGGCCACCAATCGTCAAAACTCGTTTGGTCCAAGTGGCGCCCACGAAGTCTACAACCAGGCGGTGTGCGGATGTGCTTAACAGAAGACAATAAGTTCAAAAGGAAGTAGTAAGTAGTAAATAATTTTGTAGAAAAAATGTTTGAATTAAATTTTGTATACGATGCTTTGCTGCCATTGGCTGTTTTGAAAGCCTTCGTAGTTCTTTCAATTGCCACGTGAGGTCGCTGAAGGCGAAGGGACTCGTTTTTTTTTGTATTATTTTTCAAGTAGCTGCCGACGTTTTTCGTACATACCCCCACCACCGGAGTTGAGTCTCCCTGTTGTAGACTTCGTGGTCTTTCTTCACAAGTCAAGCAAGTTTGCCAACTATGCTTAATATTTCAACCTGATTCAGTACAACTGGGTAATCGATGTGTATTAGCAGGCCTGACAAAACAAGATCATCATGTAAGGAAATGGTATGACACAATCCGTGAACTCGAAACGGTGCGCGGGATGTTATTTCGTCCGTCATGTGAGTCCTGCATTCTACCGTAAATGCTGTTTACTACTGAATGTGCGTTAAATAGACTACTTTGCCTAGTTGGTGATATGTTAAAGAGAATCGTGAATTCGAAATTGTAACGCGAAAGAATAAAACTTGTGTGTGTGTGTGTGTGTGTGCGTGTGCGACACGGCGAGCTCATCATTTGTGGTCGTGGGTGAGTTATTTGTGGCAGGGAACAATAGTGAAACGTTTCATTGTGTCGTAGACAGGATTCGTGAAATTCCGTGCAGTTCTTTCTCCTATTACGAGAAACTTAAGGTAGATAGTGATGGACAACCAAGACAACGCGAATAGATGTCGGGTTCAAAAATTAGGTATGTACTTGTTTGTGGTTTTTTTAGTTTTATTGTTTTGTTTATGTACAATGAAATTATTTTAGCACGGCCGCTCAAGATCAGACCTCAGAGCTACCGGAAGATTCCATTCCTTAAAACTATCGCTTTAAGGGGGAGCGCGTCCCTTCCCAGGACGTGTTGACAGCCCTACTCCAGTTCAGTAAACATTGACCCTGACTATTCGTCTCCGCAATGTGCCGGTTTTCAGTTGCATTTCTCTAACAGAGTACAGCTATTTGTATGAAGTTCTGTTCAAGTGATTATTATTTTGTTGTGATCATTGCAATGCGTCCTGTTCAAAGCAACTTTCATATAGACATCCTTCACAGTCAGACGCGTGAAGTCGTTGCAAAAGTATATCAATTAATGAAGAGAAGCAACAGAAGGCATTGAAAATATCAAAACAGTTCTTAAGGCAGTAATTCCTGGTTCGTGTGTTTCGAAAAGATCTATTCGCAGAATTAATAAGGAAATTAATTGTATTCAATCAGGAGAATCGTGTTCATTTTCTACTCCTAATTAAGAAAAGAGAAAGGACGTGGAATCTGCTCTCGACAGTTTCAATGAGAGTGTTTCATCGCACTATGATTTAATGCACCATATCAAGAAATCGTTATTTTTTACAGGAAACGACGCGATAGTAAAGACGGTGAAATGATACTACTTATGATTGTGAGGAAACGGGTATCAGTGACAGGGGAAAACATATGGATGAAAACAGAGCCAGGCCATCTCGTGAATTTGGTGTTTCTCCATTAACCGAGCAAAGACACTACAGCAAATTGATTTCGAAGTCTGTTCGCTAGCTTGTGCTATAGCAAAGGTAGGCTAATGTTTTTTGGTTTTGACAGACGAACCAGGCGCGAGCGAGCGCCATCTACTGGCTCTCTCCCTATCACTTTCAGCTTCCCCCTCTAGTCGCGAATCTCAGCGGCCACCCTAGAAAAATTTAGCTGTAAGTTAGTGCATGCAATGAGAAAATGATGATTTTCAAGGAAGATTCAGAGTGTGTCTAACTTGCAAAATACACTTCTAAAATACTTCAGAGTAAAGTAGAATGACGCAGACTTCAAATATTTGGAATTATGCATTCAATCTGTAATATCATGATCGCATCCCCACATCTACCAGCCAGGAGACGCCACTGGTATGGTGGTTTCATTTCTCGCATTAGGAAACGAAAATGTCGAGAGAATGTAAAAAAAATTGCCTTTAGGCGCACAGAGAAGGTATCTGGGAACATCATCATTCATAACACAAAAACAAGTTCAATTTAGAGATTAGAAAACTAAGATCTCCGATAAAGTCTGTGACAGTCCATAGCACTACTAGTTTTTTTTAACTTTATCAACAGATTTTATCCACTTTTTCGTTACCAGACCCCTACTATAAGAGTTTTTGTGGCGAAAATTCCCCCTTTTCCGGTGCACGATTACATAACTTTCTCTTCTTACGAAATATTCGTAAGGCGAGAAATAATAATTTCGGAACCGTTAAGGATATGTAAATTCATCGCATGCGTTCTGGTTATATTGTATTTCAATTTAACGTTAAAATACTCATAATTTTACTTAAATTGCTTCATACAGGTATACACTAGACAACAATTGATTTGACATGTCATACGCTTCAAAAATCGAATAACAGACTTGAAAAATTGTTTAAAAGATGCAGTTAGGGAAAACACAGACATGTCCTGTCTATTTATCTGCATTGATTCTATTCGTGAGTAGTATTTCAAATGATTTTCAATAACGTTTCTACACTCTTCAATGTTTTTTTCCCTTTCACATTCATCAAATTAAAATCCCCACCAGGGGATCGACCCCGGCATCTTCCGAACTTAAGAGCTCAACCCCAAGGCGCTTTAACCGCCTGCGCCACGGGAGTGACATGCGTACAAACTACTTATATTTTAGTCAAAACATAATCGTATCAGCTCTATCATTAGGAAGCCGGTAATTGTCAACATGCGAAAAACCTGTCTTTCAAATATGACCAAGAAAGGCAGCGGTGAACGGCTTACTCCAAATAATTTATCCGACGATCGGCATTTGAAAAAATAACTACTGCCAAAAAGTCTGTGCCATTCGATAGCACTAGTTTTTATTTATTTATTTAACGTCCCTCATTACACACGTGGAGAAAATTTAAAGAAAAAATTTGGAGCGGTTTTTGAGAATTTTTTTGTTGTAAATTTGAAGAGATTACGCAAAAACGACTGGTTTTTTTTCAGAAAATTCTGCATAACCTTTTTTAAACACCTAGTTTTGAACACGAGACTGTCTCAGGTAAAAATCGGTATCTAAAATTGCGTAGTTTTAAAATGTTTTTTTGCAATTTTCAAAAAAACAAGTTTTTCCCAGAAGTAGGACTAAGACTATATTTTTTATCGTCGCTCATTACATAAGTGAAGAAAATTTAAAGAAAAAATTTGGAGCGGTTTTTGAGATTTTTTTTGTAAATTTGAATCACAATTTACGCCAAAACTACTCGTTTTTCCAAAATATGATACATGACCTTATTGAAAGTGCTAATTTTGTACAACCGACTTTGTCTGAGGCAAAAATCACTACAATTTTGCAGTTTTTGAAGTTTTTTGCAATTTTCGAAAAATTGGGGATATCAACGAAAATGATACCTACATCATTCCATTAAACGTTCTTCGCACTATTCAACAACGAAAGTTAATCAAAAATTTTGGACCCATTTTTTTTAATTTTGAAAATTTCCGACGGGTTTCAGGTAAAGTACCCGCAAAAATTAAAATATCGGTTTCAAATTCCAGGAGCCTTCACACTAGTAAAAACTATTGGGGAATATCAATTTTGAAGAAAATCGGCTGAACGGTTTAGGCGCTAGCGTTGACCACAGACGGACGTTTTGCCGTCAATCGATTTTGCAGTATCAAGAAAAAACGGAACATGAATTTTGACTACACCACGAGATAGAGGATTTTTTTTTCTAAATTTAGCAACAGGTTTTATCCACTTTTTCGATACCAGACCCCTGCTATAAGTTTTTCTGGCGAAAATTCCCCGTTTTCCAGCGCACAATTACATAACTTTCTCTTCTTACGAAGTATTCGTAAGGCGAGAAAGTAAAATGTATTTATCTTCTAAAATAACGTTTGATGTTTTGGAAACTCGAGTTAACGCGGTATTAACATTCATGAATTTTTAAGATTATATTCACAGGATTTTTTTACTGTTACCTTAAAATATCAGTAGATTTTACCTAATATTCAATTCTTCACTAAAATGTTGAAAATCCAAAATATTTATAATTTTCTTTGGTCATCGGGGACCAAACGCCTCGCCATTGCTCTTTCTTCCGTCGCGATGGAAGAACGAGTTAGCGTTATTATTAAGCTGCGGATTTTTGCCTATTTTTACCCATCAATTAAAAATACAGCATTTTAGGTTACGTATTCATTTTGAGGCATTAGTAGTATTACATTTTAATACATCTAACGCTTCAAAATGAATAAGTAGCCTAAAATACTGCCTTTGAAGGAAAAAAATCGGTAAATTGGCAAAAATCCGCAGCTTAGTTATTATTAAATAATTAAAAGAAAGAAAGTATTCTGGCAAGATGCATAGAGTAAACTAAGTATTTCTGGTTAAAATCTGAACTCAATTCAATATTCAAATTACAATAGGTTATATTAATCTTACAATTTTGTTTTTTATTATTATCTTTCCTAATAAACATAAAACAGAAAAACTACGAAAAATAATTAAACAAAACCTAATTTTTAAGGAAACAAATAAGAAACTATTACCTTACTGTTTTATTTATATTGAGCAGCTATGTGCACATTACAAGATAAAAGGTGGGAATTTTGGGAAACTAAAGAGAATTTACAGCACTACAATTTGTATTGAGCCCTTTTTATAAGGTGTCAGAACATGAGATATTCTTAAAAAGGAAGGAAAAAGTTTTTTTATTTTTCTATTTTCTCCTTTTTTGTTTATTGCATGTGTCAAAATCAGACATAAACACCTGCAAAAATTCTTGAAACATCTCTACCATCTATAGACAATCGCAACGATAATTCAAGTTAATATAATGTGGTTCAAAATTAAAACTCATATAAGAAGCTAAAAAAAATGTTTTTTTCATTTGTTGAAAGTACTCTAGGTAAATTGATTTAAATCTGGGGGAAAATTGTCTTTTTAACATTTCAATTATGATTTTCAACATAAAAAATGTTGATTTCCAGGGACCGTTTTGCCTATTTAAATCCGCTACCCCCTTTCATCATATTTTCTTCCGTAAGTTCAGAGTTCATTTTTCAGAAATTAATTAAGTATTGAAGCAATGTAAAAAAATTGATTTATTAATAAATTTGGCTACAATGCACATTTCATAAAAATAAATATAGGTTGTTTGTCTCTAGCAACATTGCTCACAGTCAGTTTTTGGTGAACATCTGAAGACTTATTTGAGTTGAGCCCACCTAATGAATTCTTACACAGTTGGCAAAGGCATTAAGCAATGAAAAACATAAGAATAAAATAATTACTTTATTGTATTTTTTAATGTTGTCTGAAGAACAAAATTAAAACAATTAACAAACAACGAAATCTCTAAGAGTTATAGAGAACTCCAATTTGGAGGTAAAACTATAAATTGCACAAAGTAATAAACAGGGAGCGGATTTTTGTGCTCTAAAAAATATTAAAATATGCTTTATAAAATATGCATTTATGACCTAAAAATTCTGAAATATGCACTTCAATATACATTTATGAGCTAAAATTCTGAAATATGCCCGTCAGTATGCAATTAAAATCAACAATATTTCATTTCCTGTATAAAACTTTGTTGATAAAATTCAGAAGCATGCTTGGAATGAAAGAAAGTTGTGTAAACATAATATAACCTAGCTTACTTCTCGGGAGAAATAACTGAAGTAAATATACACCTTAATGAAGTACATTGTAGGTCTTCTTTCAATTTTTCTGCCTAGTTAAAAAAATATGATATCCAGAAACATCCTACATTTGCACCAAGTATTTTATCACCTGTAGAACGAAAAACAAAAACAATTTTGACATTTTTCTAATCAATGAGCACTCACAAATAAATAGACTCTATGAAAACATGGTTTTCTCTATTTTAACAAAATATGCTCCTATAATTACAGGAATATGCACCAACAAGAAAAATTGGCCAAATATGCATAAATATGCCCTAACATATTAATCTACATTGCATCCAATTCTAACCAAATGTCAAGAAATTTCACTTAGCTATGTCCTGAAGCAACAAACAAAAATATGCAAAATTATAGAAATCCGCTCCCAAGTAATAAACATAAGCAAGCCGTCAAAAAATAGAGGGGAGTCTACTTTACTTAGACCCCTTTTCCATTAATCTTTTTTATTTACATATGATATCCTATTTTATTACAAAATAAATAAACATACAGAGAATACATATGAAATTTTAATCATTTTATAACAATTTCCCCACAAGGTAAGGTTAAGAAAGGAGGAAACCAAAGACTGCACATATTTAAGGAAATGAAACATTTATTACATAAGGCAACGGACCCCTTTCAAAACTTCCAAGAGGGGGCCATGGTTTCCCTGTGCAAACACCTATGATGATAGAGTTGGTTCATAAAAATATTATACACAATTCAACAGTTTTAAAACTTAATATTGTGGGGCACACTGAACTATTTTCTCTTTGTACACAATCACAGATCTTGGAAATAGTTTCAAACATTTTAATGATTCACTTGCATATTAATTTTACAACTGCCTTATCCCCTCTACAATTATGTAACAATTTATCTGTACACTTTGTGAACAAAGAATTCTTGCTTTTTAGTTTCTTTGGTGTTTTCCTCTGAATATATACACCAGACCAAAGAAACAATATTGAATATTGCAAAATAAAAAATGTTCTTATATGCACTTTTACACCATTTGGGGCCAGAGTTTTATTCTATTCTATAGCGTAATCCATTGAACTAATTGAATGATCTGTAAAGACTGAAACAACCAAGACAATCTGTAAGGTTTTGAATCTTCATGATTTTCTTCATCACTGGGCATGTGACCCGGGTATAATAAAGTTTGTGTTAAGGGACAATTGGATATAATTTTATTTGAATTATTTCTAAGACTCTTCACTCCATCACAGTCAATTAATTTCAGAGACTTGTCAAAACATATTCGAATCTCAAAGAGAAACCATCTTCCAGTTTTCTGCAAGATAAAATTAAATGCATTTGTTAAGCAGGTATATAAAATACATATGCATGTATACAATATATACTACATAAGTGCTATATTTTTTAATAATTGATAAATCATACTTTATCTTTGACACACTGAACATCTGGATTTATGCCAAGGCTTCCTTTAACTGCATTCCAAATTTGCTGGGGGTATATCCCGTATCATCTGGATTTATTCCAGCTCGGGCTAATATATTCTCCATAGTATACATGTGTATCCACTCTAGTCCTTTGGAGAAGTATTTGATTTCAGTGTCCAATTGTTCTAGAATAGCTGCACATGTTCCATGTTTATTCCATTCATGCTTCCAAAGTCCAGTTGTGCTTCCATTATATATATCAGGCCAATAGGATAATAAACTATTTTCAATTGGTTCTAGCTGTTTAGGATCAAATGAAGAGAATGGTTGCAGAATTGAGGGCCTATTTTGCCCAGTTTTGTAGGCCTGCAAAATAAAAAAGATGTAAGTCAATATTTTTCCTCTTCTAATTCCACAGCCCACTGTTTGGGGGAGGAGAGGGAACACCTTACATACAGGTCAACTTTGACATAAGAATATACACGTAAATTACAAAATAATGATGACAGTTTACAAATGCATTTCTCTCACAGCATTAATGCAAATGCAAACTAGCAATACTTAGTCCTACATGACTGAACTTCAACTTTTCTGGACACTGAATTTGAAATTATAAAGAAATTCCATTTATTACAAAATCTCAAACCACGAAATCATCATTGATGAATTGGATACACTTTTTCTTTTCAATATTATTTAATCTCATAAGTAGAGGTGGATTTTCATGAAACGTCATCTTTTTTTTTCCCATTCACTTTAGAACAATACCTTTTAGTATAGTAATTAATTTTCTAGCATGACAAAAGAAAATTACCCATTTTTATTTTTTATTTTATTTTTTTCATTTTTCTTCTATTTCAACTAATAAGTAATTTTTTATCCCTTTCTGACATTTTTAAAGCATTTCTTACTTATTTCATTGATTTTAATATCATTTTAATGGTCCTTGCTTCAAACAATATTTACGAGATCCAACAAATGCTCTCCCTGGAATTCTATTTGATCCATGGAGTAGCCTATTTGATTTCTTCTCTCAGATTCTGTAATGTCAGCCATTGTGAGTATGTAATCTAAGGTTCCTGTGATGCCTATCAGCATCATTGTGAGTTTGTCTGATTTCACAATAACTGGTAAAGAACAGAGTAAACCATGAGTTTACAAACTGAGCTAATGTGAACAAATGGAAGAAGCCTTAAATACATAGGTTAACATATTCAACAGCTTGAATTGTTCATCTGAACTGGTATTGATAAAATTTGTATGTCATTTCTCTTTGCTTTTAGGACATTTTAAAGAGCATTTTATTGATCATTTTTGGCAATGTTTTAGGTCATCAAAATCCAGCCCCTAATCATAAGAAATGAGACAAATTTGTTTAGTAAATTTCTATATTTCTGATATAAAATATAGATAGATAAATATAGATATAGATACAGAGACACACACACACACAAACACACACACACACACACACACAAACACACACACACACAAACACAAACACACACACACACACAAACACACACACAAACAAACACACACACACAAACACACACACACACACAAACACACACACACAAACACACACACACACACAAACACACACACACACAAACACACACACACACACACACAAACACACACACAAACACACACACACATACACACACACACACACACACACACACACACACTGACTTTTCAAATGAATATAAAAAATGAAGAAAAAATGTAAAATTCTCAAGAAATCACATTTAACATTCAGAAAAATACATATATTAATAATTGATGACTTTATTAGTGACCTATAATAAGAATACAAATTACTCATTACCAAATTTAAATAGTGTTTCTCATTATATTTTTGTCAGAAACTTGCATTTGGTTTGCCTCTAGGTTTCCTTCAAACCTTGGTTATGACTGAACAAGTACAAGCTTTCATAAAACCAGATTCAGATTTTCCATGACCCCACAATCTTGTTTTGATTCATCGTGAATGGAGCCCAGATTTGTATGAAAATTCATTTTATGTGGAAATAATTACTTGGAAAATGATCAGATTTATTTTATCTAAATATTTTGATTGTCTATAAAATGTGAGGTCAAGGTTGAGCATGTGTTCTTACCTCTCATACTACACTGATTATATGTTACATTAAATGAACATACTGAAGTAGAAAAATAATTGTTCCAAAAATGCAATAGTTAAAAATACTTTCATTGATTTCATTTTACATAGAATTTTGAAGATGAAAGTAAATTCAGGCTCCTAAAACATTGCCTGTAAGATAATAAAAAACAATATAATCAAATTTCTTTACAAAGCAGACTATTTAGAACCTTCTTGCCAATTTTATCTCGCACATTTTGCAAATTTGAAAGTAACTGCATATTTCTGCATATTAGACAAAGTGTTTGAAAATTAGAGAAATATTGGCAATAATGTTTACCATTTTTTTTATTTGAGACAATTTATGTTTCAAATACAATTTATATTTCTACATGACATATGTAGAATAATTCAAAACATGAAAGGTAATAACAGTCTTAAAAACACATGTCAAACTATCTTGCAACTGGAAAATATTGTGATTTGTAGTTTTCCATGTTCATACAATATCCTGCAATTGCCAATTAGGCATTTTCTTTTAGGCTTAACTTGCTTTCCAAATGCATTACAAATTATCAGTTAAAAATAAGCATTTTTCAACAACAAGCAGACGAAGAACAGGAACAAGAAGAAGAAGAAGAACAACAACAACAGCAGCAGATAACAAGCATTCGTAAGGTTCTAATTAGAACACCTTGAAACCTACCATGTGTAGTGTGGTGAGGTAAAGCAGTACAGTGTGTGATACTTTTACAGAGGAGGGGTGTTCAGACACAGCATCAGGGATGGGTGTTTTCATCACATGTTTGATGAATTGATAGCCATTTCATAACTCCATATATCTCATATCCAACTGCCACTGATTGATAATTGTGTCACCAGAGGCATCAACTACTAAGGTCATTGACTCATGAGACCCTTTAGTGTAGTACATGTGTCATTCCGGGAGGTGGTCTTCCCAGCTGAAACGTTAGATCCGGCGCCGACCTACAGGTCAGAATGTGTGTTTCTCTCTCCATGTACATCCCATAGCGCCCTAGACAAAAAAACTCTGAGCTTCCAACTGGTCTCCCGGTATTTGTGATAGTATCGTGCATGTAAGCGAGTGTGTGAGCAAGGGGATCAGACGAGACAATGATCAGGGATAAAAAGTGTGCGCGGTCCGTGACCCCTTCGTTAAGGTACTGCCCAGGCATGTTTGGTTGGTTGGTTTACTGATTGATTAGTGACTCCGGGCGCGTCAACTGCTAAGGTCATTACTCCTCTAAGTGTAGAGCATGTTTTCATCGCGAAATATGGGGCTGGCGATATCCGGCGCCGAACGTCAGCGTACGTGGATTTTCCTTAACTAGGTATCTCCCACCAGGGGCGGCGTCGCTCCAGCCGGGACAAGCTCTAAGCTCCCGACTTGTCTCCCGAAAAGTGTGGTAGTGTAGTGTTTTTCTATTAACGTCCTATTATCACCCCATCCCTCCTCTTCTAACGAAGAGGAAGGAAAGATAATGCGCGGTCCATGGCTGATGCTGCTCCGGCATGCGCCTGGTGTCGATCGAAGAAAACCATGGAAAACTACCGATCAGAGCAGCCGTCCGCTAGAAATCTCCTCCAGACAGCGGCTGCATTCAACCTAGTAGCTACGTAGCCAGTGTCCCCAACCAGGGTCAGGAATTCGACCTAGTTATGTAACTAGTATCGAAAATCCAGCCACCGTCAGGACTCGAACCCTAGGACCTCGCAGTGAGAGGCACTGCAGTGATATCACTTCATGTTCTGAGCCACCTCTGCCGGTAGTCGGCATTCGCCTGGTATAGATCGGAGAAACCTGCGGAAATTTCCAATCACAGCATCCGGCCACTAGAGTTCGCATCCTGTCAGTAGTAAATGAACCTTATCAAACACTACATAGCAACATTGTGAACTAAGATCAAAGTAACATTTCTGTATAAAACCATTCTAACAAGAAACTGAGTATCAGGGAGGGAACATTCCAGGGATTTAATCTTAGTCCTTTATGGCTTACTTTGAAAAGAATGTTCAGAGATTCAGGAATGGGATATGAAATCAACAAAAATCTCTAAATCTTCTTTTATCATCAGTTCTGTGTGGTATACAATCTTAAGCTACGCAAGAGACAAACTTGTGGTGCTACATCAGCGCAAACTTTCTCGCATTAATTGCAACGGCTACTCAATGTTTTAATACCTGAACCTGCCTGGAAAAGTTTTCAACTTTCAAATTCAAATTTTTAAAAATGACACCTGCGTTATTCCCGTAAGCTTATTTACGCTATTTGAGGACAAAACCGGCAAAGGTGGCTTAGGGCATCAGCTGATGGCACTGCAGGGTCTCTGAATAGGAGGTCCTAGGGTTCGACGAAGGCAGGATTTTCGACCCAAGTTACATAGCTACAGCAGGTTCAGTTCAGACTCTGTCTGCAGGAGAATTCTAACGGCCAGCTGCTCTGAAAGGTAGTTGTCCGTGGTCTCCGATCAACATCAGGCGAATACCGTAGCAGTACCCTAACGAACGGGCCACGGACCGCGCGCGATCTTTTCTTCCTCTTCTTTGTCCTATCCTCACCCCTTACTTTCACACACTCACATGCACTACACTACTACACTGTCACACTTGTCGGGAGCTTAGAGCTTGACCCGGCTGGGGCGGTGCCCCGCTGGGAGGGATATCTGGCTGAGGAAAAATCCCGCAAGCCGAAGTACATCGGAGCTGTATCTCGCCATCCTACGGGGCAAGAGCTCCGCCATCTCTCGCGATAAAACATGCACGACACTTACGGGACTAATGACCTTAGCAGTTGACACGCCCAGAATCACTAATCAATCAATCCAAAGACACTGTTTAATCAGCAAATTTGGAGACTTTTTGAGAAAATTTTGAAAATGTTGAGACTTTATTTACAGTAGCCAAATAAAAATATCCAAAGAGAAGAAGAAGAAGAAGAAGAAGAAGAAGAAGAAGAAGATGAAAGGAGACAAAGGAGCATACCTACCCAAAAACTGCCCAAAACCCAACTACCCAAAACTACCCATACTCTACCCAAAACTGTATATTCTGAATTCACTTAATGAATCATGGGCTCTTCTGCAAATTCTTATTCTGCGATTCCTCGACAGCTACTAACAATAATAATAATAATAATAATAATAATAATAATAATATACTAATACTATACTAATAATAATACTACTAATACTATACTAATAATAATACTACTAATACTAATAATAATACTAATACTAATATACTAATAATAATAATAATATAATATACTTGTAAATGTTGCTGTGCCTTGTGATCAAAATGTCGTAACCAAGTAGGCAGAGAAAAGTCTTAAATAAAAGAGTTTGGAATTCGAGGTCAGCCTAAAGTGGGGCGTAAAAGCACAAATCGTCCCGATAGTTATCGGAGCTCTCGAATTTGTTCCGCAAAATTTGTGTAAGAACTTGGCTAAACTTCCAGATCTTGCAAAGGACTGAGAAGTGCAAGAAATTGCTTTAATTTGAACAGTCCAAATTTTGCGCAAAGTATGGTAGAGGCACCGACAGTCCCTAGATCTGCTCCTTAGGTAGTTGGTTGCAACCTGGAGTAGATTTTAGCAGCAACTTCGAACATTTGAACTTTATCATGTAATTGAAAAGTTGCTTATTGGCATAAGAAGTGCTTTCATATAAAATAACAAATTTCAAGAAACGTATGGACTTGTTGAAGGAGTTCAAAACAGAATGCAAACTTACGTTTTAATTCACAACACGAACATATTTTAACACGAACGTGGTAGTACGAAATGGTAATTAAATATAACTTATATCCTACGTGTACAATTGGATACTTAGGGACAAAGAGGAGAAAACTAGAGGGCTCTGAGATGAGATTTTTTAGACCCACAACAAACTGTTCAATTACAGTGTAGAAGAAACGCATCGGATATTAATTATAGATCTTCAACCTAATTGAATACCTAATATACGGAAGAGAGGTAATATACATATGCCCTTAATGAAAATGGAAAACCCCAACGCCTTAATGGTCCTCCAATACTTCCAGTCCTGCAGATGTTGGCCATTAAGGCGTTGAAGAGGGCTTAACGAGAAGAATGGACAATATCGGCAACTGGTGATTTTCATGATGAAAGCAATTATTATTACGGTCATGAAGTTATGAAGACAACGAATTTTAAAAGAAAAACGAAAAGAAAAAAAAAAGTATGTTTAAATGATGGGCTTTTTTCTCCCTCCATCTTCGACAATTTTTACACACAGAAGTGTCATCGCTTGCTTGGCGAGTCGGGTCTAAAGTTGGTAAACTTGGTCGCGTCATTGCCACAGTGACGCTGGCAGCACCGCTATCATCACTCACTTTATGTCCCGCGCTTGCCTTCCGCCCCTCCTGGTGCACATTAAGATGCACAGATCACTGAAGGCCGGTCTACGGTCGCCATTCGTCCCTCTAGTCCAGTCGTGCCGCTGTGGTGTCTTTTGCCGGAGGAAGTGGTTTTTTCTTCAAACTGTTTTATTGTAATCACAAATCGTTGGACATCTGATAGAAGACTGGATCGCGTTACTATCGTGAGTGTAATGAAAGTGCAATATTACAATAAACGCATGAATGAGATACTGACTGTTCGCTTATGAGGAAATGTTATTCTGCTCATGGAAATAGAGTGTTTTTTGGGGAATTCACTATTTGAAATTAATACATTAATAAAAATGTTTGTGTTCGCATACTTCCGCAACGTTTATTAAAAGATTACGCTCAAGCATGTAAATCTAAAGAAAAAATCTCAAATATTGCATCAGTCCATACCTGTCAGTTATTCAAAATTTGGTTGCGAGAAAAAATAATGAACGCATACTACAGACAGGCGTCGTCAGACGACACATTTAATATCCAATATAAAACTGAATGAATAATCAAACTTAGAAGTGTTTAACTAATAACATTGTTAATGTATCAAGTATTTTTTATAAATCCTTGGTTTGTATATTTTCATATCCCTATTAAAATATACGGCTCGTGCAAAGATCTTTATCCGGTGACTGCACGTGCTTGAAGTGCGGGTAATACCTGTCATCACGTGATATAGCGGCAGGGCGTTCAACACCACAATTATCTTAAACCGTGTACTGTCGTCGAGAACACAAACATTGCTTTGTTGCAAGTAAAATCAAGACGGGAATTTACGTTTTGTTCTATTGCGTTTGATCCGATATAATTATACTTATAATAAACTTAGGGACCACTTTGTTACTTGGGAGATATTTTCGGAGAAATGTTGTACGAAGTGCCGGCTTGTAAGACTAGTAAGTGCTGACGAATCGCTCATTTTTCTTCTAAGTTTGATTAAAAATGTTCACATAACTGAAACTACTTCATTTCAACAGCAATTAATTTTTATTGAAAACTTGTCGTTAATCCAATGTTTTAACTTAGGTAAAAAAAATGGCACAACTTACCCAACTACACACGTACGTTCACTTTACGGAATATAATACACCGAGTGGTACCACGATGTGAAAAATATCTCACACCCTGAAAATACTGATATAAAGTACAGTCAAAACTTTTTTATTAATGATTTTGTTTATTTAGAAATACCTTGGAACACACATTGGATATTGAAATGAATCCTGGTGTTAACTAAAACGTGCCATTAAAAAATTGTGAACAGTCTTTCTGTTAGCATTTACAGTCTAATAAAACTAGTAATTTTTAAATTCCATTAGAGGAGGTGATTATGACAATGATGATCATTGAATCAATGATAAAATGAACATCAGTATTTATTTTCTAGGCGTTTATCTTTATAATTTCAAAATATATAGACAAAAATACCAGTTTAAAACTAATTCATATTCAAATGTTAACCCTCCAGATCTTGCATCAAAGACTTAGAATGCAAATTAATTTTTAATAAAAAATTGTACTACAGAGGAATTGTAGTGGTTTTTAATAGCCCCTGTTGTTTCCTTTAATGTTCAATTATTAACTGGTAAAACATTCAGAAATTTAATAAATGTCAGGAAGGCTCAGATTTGATGTGCAGACTCTCAAATCTGCTATCATGGATCTGTGTTTTGTACTGTAAGTATCCACTGTATGCAAATTTTTGGGACACTGAAACTAAAAATCTATTAAAGCCACTAAATGTTTAGCTGTATTGAAAACAAGTATTATCTTTTCATTCCAGAAGTGTTATAACTAATTTTTCTACACAAAATGTAGGAAGCAATAGCATGCTGTACAAATATGTACGTACTTCTTCCCTAGTTCTATATTCTAGAACTAGGGTGCTTCATCACAAACACTTTGTTTTCATTAATTATTTTATTATAATCTTTAATATACTCCCAAAACATAGAAATATATTTAAATCTATACTTATAACAATTTGAAAAACACTTGTTTAATTCAATTTAGATAACACTGCTTCAACATAAGGTAGTATATGTAAACATTTTTTCAAATGTATGTATGATTCAAATATAAAAAGTGTAAAAAAAATGAGCTTAAGTCACATGATCAAAGAGTACTAGAATTAAATATACTCAAAATAAAAGAAATTGCTACCTTTAAATAATAACTAGCAAAAATGGCATGAATTTCAACCTAAAGAGTCCCAGTCATTTGTTGTAACTTAGACAAGTCCATGACTAGCAGATGTTTAAGAAAAATTGTTTAATAATTCATTTTATATTGTGTTTAAATACCAAAGAACCATCTGAACAATTGTGGCAATGATGTAGTGTTGAATTTTCTGATGAAATACTGTACTATTTACTATGTATTGGTTAATACCTCTTTTCTTACACCAAAAATTATAGTCAATTATCATTTTAGTTTACTAAGATATCCTCAATTATATGTAATCCAAGAATGTGAAAAATAAACAATGAAGCCAGAATAACCACATGTATTTTGTATCAATTTGGTGGGATGAATAAAAAGCATTTCTATAGTGGTTATTACATTTCTATGTTTTTGTCTCATCTTCAATATTTTAACTCAATGTGGATGGAGCTGAAAATCATCCAACATGTGGGAAAAATAAGGACAACGTATGAATGTTCTAAGAAATCTATTACTCTATGTGCATTTAATACAAAGTCACAATGTATTGTGAAATTTGTGGACTAATAGAATAAGCAAAACAGAATCTAAATTCATCCAAACATTTTAAATACTAAAAAAGTTTGTGTGAATGTCAGTCGGGGAAGTCATAACATTATAGTCCTGATAATCACTATGAGAGTTTTATTTTCAGAAGTATTTTTTGAAAGAAAATGTTTCTCTCAGTTTCATTTACTTGACAAGATCATATTGTTATCACCTGTTAGAAATTTACATGCTACATTAATTACAAAACAATATGAATGATATACCAATGAAGATAGCATACAAACCTAACTCTACAAGGCTTAATAAAAGGATATAATCATGAGAACTACTAAAATATTAATTCATCAGTTTCTTTAAGTAAGACTCACCTTTTACATGAACAAATAAATGGTCTGTCAGTTGAGAAGTTAAGAAATACAAACCCGAATGAAATAAGGGTCACACCGTTATTAAAAAAACATTTCATAGAGACTTAAAGAATTATCAACCAATTAATTCACTTTTCTCACCAAATTCCATGGATTGTCCATGTATTTTCACGAAGCACTTTACATGAATGGTGCTCTTGTTCTTTCCATTGCATGCACACAGTGATAGGCCAATGCTGGGTGAAAATTAAAATATCCCAATCAGTTGATGCATGGACACTACAAAAAAAAAGAAAGAAAGGTTCAGGCTTGAGAACTCAAAAAGACATACACAATAATCTACAAGTTAAAGAGTTCAAGGTACTCCAGAAAAATGCTGTTAAACTCTCATAGATGTTTCCTGAGAAATTTCAATACCAAGAGTTCATGATTCACCATTCCAATTTGATTTTGAAATATCCAGAAGTTTCAACACTGAATGTAGTCTAAATATACAGAAACATTACAATAAAATATCTTAGAATGCATTTTATCTCTAGTGATTATAAAAATCTTCAATTGCTTCACAATAGATGCATGGGATTGCTATTGTTGCTAAATTGCTATTATCTTATTTAAGGTTAAGAAACTTACTTTAAAATTATTTGAAACAAAATGGAAACATAAATACTCAGAATTTCATTTGCAAATATTGAAATAAACTACTACATTGTTATTTACCCTTACTGAATTAGACTGGACTTGGTCACCTTGAACTCAAGGATCTGAATGCCATTGTCTGGAGAATGGCAGACAATTTTGTGACTTGGTTAACAGGTTACTATTAAAGAGTTATACATGAAGGAATTTCCTGTAGTTTGACTTAGAAACAGTCCAGTAAATTATAACTTGAATATAATGAATCAAACAGAATGAATGCCTATAATTCAAATTTTAGAAAATGATTGTACACATTCAGAATGTAACACTTCTAAATATCTGAAAAAATCTAACACAATATGAAGTGACACTTCTTAATATATAATATATTAAATTTTTGAAGAAATATTAGCGCATTGTTGACTCATTGTTGGTTAAATCATTTGTATAATATTACGAAAAACCCTATTTCAAAATTAACAATACTTTTAGGCGCTTACCTTTGATTCAAATCGAGTACAATCACGCATAACGGAACGAAAATTAACTTAAGAAACACCCAAGACATTTCTTCAGTAAAAGTCGAGCAAATATCAGCTTCTGCACAATACTTGACCTTCTTCCATCTAACACGGAACACTTCTTCTTACAAGATATTATATATCTACTCTTACAGTTCTAAGTAAGCGTCAACACATATTTATTTAAAAATTTGTTGCGATAAGCTTCAAAGAAATGACCAGCATCCAAACGTCATTCGTCAGCTGTTCTGAACCTGATCCTGTCACAATACAAACACAGGAATTATATCTCTTACACCGCATTCAAGCACAAAAGAGATTCCTCCACCATGCGTTCTCAACCATTACCAAACAAAAAACAACACTGGTAGTGCACGAATGTATGACAAATACAGTGAAAACAACAACAAAAATAATAACAATAATAATTATAATTATAATTATAAATTGGGAAAGTAGCATATGGTCAGTGAAAATGATCCACTTATGAACGTGGTCATCTTACTGAAATAATGGGAATGGTCATCGTGTAAAAAGAAGTACTGCGAATAAAACTACGCAAGACACGTTTCCAGGACGATAACATACCGTAGTTATCAGAAACTGGTAGAAACAATGCTTCATATCGTCTCAGCTTCTCCAAATCTGGCTAAGTCCGAATCCACAAAAAGACACAATGCGATCTGTAGTTACCGCCACAAAGATGTGTAACGGTGCGCCAAGACGTCGCAGTTCGAAACGCGTGCTCCAAATGGTACCAATCATGGTAACGCTAACCAAAAACTGTGACTTCTATTGGACTATGCACAATAATGTATGATTAACAAATCCATACTGATTGTACGATAGCAGCAAGCAAATCGGGTATTGTTACTCTGATTTGGAGAAAAAAATCATATATACTTGTAATTTGCTGTGACATGCAATCTGAACGTCGTAAACAAGGACGCAGAGAAACATTTTAAATACAGTAATCCCTTGACATCCGCGAATTCGCTAGTCGCGAGTTCCGAACATTCGCGATTAGAGAAATGCTGCCGGTTTTAATATTTGCGACTTCAACATTCGCGAGTGCGTCTTTTGGTCGTACATTTTCTGGAAAACGAACTTGGCAGACGTCGGAGCTCTAAGTATCACTTTCTGCAAAAAATTTAAAGTTGAAATATTTCACATTATAAAATAACACAATTGTAAAATAATTCAATTAATTTGCGTCAAATTGGAGATAAGGGTTTTGAGTACATGAACAGAAAAGTCATTTAGGATCAGTGAAACTTTCATTATAATGACCTCATTGAAGAGGAGCTTCGGGAAATCATCAGTGAAGAAATCCTCGAAGGTACTAAGGAAGTTTGAGAAATTGGTTCCTTATTTAAGACAGTAATAAAATATGGAAGTAACGGAAGCGAAACTGCGTCGTGGAGCAACGTCAATGTCAAAACTGTTAATGGCGTCCTAAAACTTCAACAAGCTCCGGTGGAAAGGGAATTCAACTGTGATTAGAACATGGAAATAACTTCGAAATTTAAGAGAAAAAGAAGCAGCAACTCGTCCATATTTAGATATTAGAACAACGAGGAGGGTGATGAAACAAAAACAAACAAACAAAAAAAGCTAAACCTATATCCAATCACTTTCAACCTTGAAATAAGTTTCAAAGTTTCAAACATCAATCACAAGTTTTATTTCATTTTGGGATGTTAATAGTGAATTCTGTTTGTAGTAGCTCTTACTCAGTTCTACTGCAATTGATTGTTTAGATATTTCTTTCTTTTTTAAATTGTGATCTACATCCAGGAACCTAACCCAACTTTCTTCATTAAAAGATAGACTCGGCATTCGCGGATCTAACATTCGCGATGTTTGTTTGGGAACCTAACTCTCGCGAATGTTGAGAGATTACTGTACAGTAGTTTGAAAATCGAGATCATCTAAGTGCGGGGCCGTACCGATCACAGGTCGTACCGATCGTTACTGGAATTCTGGGATTTGTTTGCACAGTCTATGTAAGAACTTATCCAAACTCCCAGACCATCCAAAGGACGGGGAATTACAAGGCATTGAAGACAGCCCATATTTTGCGCTAAGTATTGTTCAGCCACTACAGCCACTAGATCTCCTAAAGAGTGGCGGCTTATGGGTAGAAATCGGGGGCGAAATACTATCTTCTAATTGAAATTTACAGCATTTTAATTATTTGTGAAGCACCCACTAACTGCTGCTGCGCGTCTACGCAAGAACGGAAGGGTACAGTGCCCACTGAGAGGGAAAGGGAGAAGGTTAGCCACCCTCGCAGCCTTGCTCTATACTTCGATTTATTTATAATGGCACTTGACGTTTAATCAGCTGTTACGGTTGTCATCCAATCGAGAGCTTGAACATCACCATAAGGTCCGATTAAATTAAGAAGGTGATTGACAGTTCTGTGTGACGTCAGGACGCCTTTCCCGTTTCCATGGCAGCTGCCAACCAGAGAGACAAAATGTGACGTGTCAGGTCGCTCAGTTGCCTCTGCCGAACACGGGGAACATTTGAGCATCGTAAGCGACTTCCCTTCCGCCGCGCCGCCTGCGTTTCTGCCTGTGCTGCGCGCGCAATGTGTACTGTGTTGTGATGAGTTGCGTTGGGGTTAGGCTTTTGTCGTATTTTTTACACTTTTACACGTATTTTTTGAAGTGTTTGTTTTCGTGTCCCGGTAACACGTGCTCAGTGGTTTGCGACCTGGCAACATCGCTCCCCTCCACTCACAAATGTCAATCACCTTCTTAATTTAATCGGACCTTAGTGACGTGACTATAGTGAAGTTCAAGCTCTCGATTAGATGATACTGTGACAGCTGACTTATGTCAAGTGCCACTACAAACAAATGGAGGCGCATAACAATGAAAGTCATATACAAAGGACAAAGAAACATAGACGCACCAGACTCCTGTAGGAGCATTGCGCTTGAAAACACATTGTTTAAACTGTTCACAAAGACAATAAGCAGCAAACTATCATCCGTCATGGATACGAGTGTGCCGAATGCCCAATTTGGATTCAGACCCGATCGCTCCACCTCACAGCCCATCGAAAACGCACTGAATGAAATTGAAAGATCGCTAGAGAAACCTCAAGAAAGCATGCACGCAATCTTTATGGATTTCACTAAAGTTTTTGATCTCAACAGAGAAAAGCTTGAAAAGAAGTTAGAAAGATATTTATAGGAAGGTGAATACCTTTTTCCTGTTTTAAAATACATTCTTCACCTTAACTACGAGGGTCATTCAATAACTAAAGAGACAAGTTGGTATTAAAAAAACAGTTGGTAGGACACTTTTGGTAATTTTAGGGCTTGAAGTTGGCATTCCCGGAATGAGCCCTGACCATCTGCAGAATCATCATTTTTGAGTTCATAACATTAAAATTAAGTTGAACGATGGCGAGTCCACTTGAAAATTCCACATTGGTTCCACAACAACGCTCTGCGATTCTTTCTTTACTTGATGAAGGTGAAAAGCCAGCTAATACATAATCTAGAATGACTAAAGTGTATAATAGAGCCGGACAAAAACGCCCTCAGTTCCGTTCGTTCTCGGCGGCGATACCAGGCGCGCCGATACTACTGTGTCCGAGAATGCCAATTCCGGAACTACCATTATCGAGAATGAACGATACCGAAACTTGGCTTGTTATCGGTGTACCGCCGACCGCGTCGAATAAATGCTGGAGGCGTCACCGGAGCTCTCGCCACCGTTTAGTATAGCTCAGAGTCGAGGCAGTCTGGCGGTAGTCTTGTTGAATAAGGAAAAATATTTTTGCGATTTGCGAGATTTGTGCGTTGACCAATGCACAAGCAATCTAGCAGCTCCAGTAGTTTTTGAGGATAGCCTTCGGTTTTTGACATGCATATAATAAAAATAATGAAAACAACAATTATGACGAATATTTATTTCGCCTTTTCACGTAAATATATTTTAAGACATATTTAACTTTCTAAGCTTTTTTTCTTGAAATGTATTTATATTTTCTTCTAGTTTGGTTAAAATGTACGTTTAAATCATTTTCACTTTCACCAATTCCAGCCGTTTGGCACCCAATATTTACCTTTTATCTAGATACAGACCGAGGATGTCATTTGTTTTTGAAATTGACATTTTGTATCTTTAGATACCACAAGCTCGATTTCCTCTTAATTCTTTACACAAAGAAAATAAGTCACCTATGACTTATGGGGGGAGCGCTGGCCTTAGATTTGCATTGCAAACATCACTGGCGTCTCGGGGGCAAGTCGATTACTCCGACTTCCGACGTTGATATTTCATCGTCCTACATGTTCTTCCAGGAAGGTAAAGGAAATGGAAAGAAGGTTCTGTTAATTGAAAGAATTATGCGTTAGATCTCTTTCGTATTCCAGTGATAGAATTAAAGTCAATTAAAACATTTATTTTATCATTTCTAGGCTTATAATAAATTAAAGCGTTTTTCTATGGCGCAAACATTTAATAAATTTATTAATTTTCCCTCATTTTATGTGGTGTATAAATGTATATTATAATTAATTATGCATTTCAAATTTCTGAAAACTTTACCCGTGTGTGGCGATAGGGCAAGGAGTTGAATAGGCTGGTTTGCAGTGGGCACCGTTGTTTGGCCGTCAATTGTTTCACCCAATTCAGAGGCCATGGCGGCTAACATCAACTGTTACACAATAAATTGTGCCCAGTGACGAAAGGACGTTTTCACGCAGGGAAGAACAGTGCCCATTTCAATTTTGATTCGCATATGCGTTTTTATTATGTAATGATGAACTTAATATAAAATATTATTTGTTTTAATAAATATGCCTTACATTCGAATGTGTAAGAAACGTAAATGACATAACAATAGGAATAAAATGAATTATTTTTCCCTTAACAAATATTTTTGTGCTTTCATATATAAATCTGGAATGTAAACTTTTATCATTATTTTCTTTGCTTACTTGAAAATAAACTGCAGGTTCATTTATGTTATTAGAGATTCCAATTAATCACCTTTATTTCAATATTGTGTAATAATTCACAATGCAAAAACAATTGATGAAAATTATTTTAGTTTTTATTTTTAATCTGTTTGATATTGCTAAAAAGTTGATTTTAAATTACTTTTTGCACATTTTTTGCTTTTAATTATTTGAAAAATTGTATTATTTTCTCTCTAAAGTTATTTGCAATTAATCGAGTGATTGCTACTTTTCAACCAATTACTAGATAAATTGAAATTGTATTTTATTGCGATTATAATTACTCAATGACAATTAAATGAAAGAGTTCTGCCAACACAATACGTGACGACCTTAAATCCCGCAGTTGCATCGAGCTGCCGAGCCGCCGGGCCTGCGCCGAGCGCCCGGCAGCGGCCGCTTCTACCGAGACTGCGGATATCGGCCGATACTGACGAGAACAGCCGAGAATGCAGCGGTTCCGATTGTTCCGATTCTCGAGTGAGACCTACGTGTAGTTTTCAAAAGGCAGATAAGGAGCGCGCGCGCGACCTTCGAGGTTCCGAGACTGAGAAAGCAAAGCCGGCGAGAACGATCGATAATAGAAAACGTTTTGCCCGGCTCTAGTGTATGATGAAAGTTGCACGAACCGCAGAAATTTTAACAAGTGGGTAGAACAAAAGTAGTCGAGACTCAGTGACTGACAAACACCGTTCATGCCGCATCAGCAAGGAAACCTCCTGTTGACGGTGTTTTAGGAAGCTGTTGGTGCGTTTTTTGTGATTATCTCAAAGAACAGCGTACAATAAACAGCCAATACTACACACACACACACACACACACACACACATATATATATATATATATATATGTGTGTGTGTGTGTATGTATATGTATATATATATATATATATATATATATGTGTGTGTGTGTGTGTGTGTGTGTGTGTGTGTGTGTGTGTGTGTGTATGTATGTATGTATGTATGTATGCTGTATGTATATATACAGGGTGAGTCACGTATTTATTTTATTTATTTATTTACGTCAAGAACAGTTAAAAACTGCGTGTGACGAGCTATGGGGAGAAGTGAATTTTGTGCACGTTTTCATAATTCTGTAACTTTAGCACCTCCAGTAACTTTTGAACGGTTGAAGATATTGCAATGCAGTTTTCACGGAAGTGAATGAGGGAATGGGGCTAATTGAAGTGTGTATTGATTTCTGTTCTATCACTTATATTTTACGAGATATTTGAGGTAGCTCTGTTTTTTCAAATGGGACTATACATATTTTTTCAGTCTATCATGAAAAGCGTAAAAAGACGAATCCAATGATATAAATATTGTCATATGTTAGATAAGCATTTTTTTGAGTAATTTTGATTTTTTTGCGACTAGTGTTTAACGGATATTTTCATTGTAACTATCAGCCCCACAAGGTCACGCAGTGCTCCCCCAGCAAACGCGGGCTCGGGGAAGGAAAGGGATTTTAGTACTTGAGGATACGAAACATATTCCAAATATTCCCAGCACTGTTGCATTTTTTCCTGAACTCTGCTTTCCATCCTGCCCCATTTTCAAATATTTTGTGTTTCCTAGGAATTGAAAATATGGATTTGTCATAAGTACTGTGTATTGAAATAAGATTGTTTCTATCCCTAAGTTATTATTATAAGCTTATTAACATTGAAATTGTTTGCTCAAAATATGCAATATTTTTGTACAGTCTTAATTATTTATTCTTATTGTGCTTTGTTTCAAGATCCCATTAATACGTATCTTATGAAACCCCATTAAATGAAGTTGAAGTTATAAACAATTTTATTACAATACATATGTCAAATCCTTATTTTCCATCCTTCAATCAAGAAAAACAAAAATCTGAAAATGCGGAAGGATGGAAAGCACAGTTCAGGAAAAAAATGTAATGGTTTTGTGAATATTTGGATTATGTTTCGTACCTTCAAATCTCCCTTCCCTTGCCCGGGCGCGCGTTGCTGGTGGAGCGCTGCGTGACCTTGTGTGGTGGACTATTTAATGTCCGTTTAAACCCCACTCGCAAAAATCAAAATTACTCAAAAAATGCCGATCTAACATATGACAATATATATATCATTGGATTTGTCTTTTTACGCTCGTCATGGTGAACTGAAAAAAATATGTATAATTTCATTTAAAAAACAAAGTTACCTCAAAAATCTCGTAAAATGCAAGTGATAAAATAGAATTAATGCACATATCAATTAGCCCCTTTCCCTGATCCACTTCCGTGAAAACTGCATTGCAATAGCTTCAACCATTCAAAAGTTACAGGAGGTGCTAAAGTTACGTGACTCACCTGTATATATATATACATACAGCATACATATATATACATATATATATATATATATATATATATACATACAGCTCTTAAGACAATTTTAAGCATATTTTGTGTAATAAACTACGTGTATATTCCGAATGGTTGAGCCGCAATAAGCTTTCAAAAATTGGTTTGAAAATTTGATTTCTATGCAAAATTTGCATTATAGAAGCGTAGAAAACGCTCCAGAAACGTATAGGTTGTTTATTATTTACAAAAGAAATTAATATATTTGTTTAGAAAGAAAAATTAAGCAAGAAATAAAAGAGCACCCATTTTACACAATTCGACTGCTTTTCTATTTCTCGGTTAATTTTTCTGTCTGAGCAAATATATTCATTTCTTCTACATACACATACACGTGTGTATGTACACAAACACACTCATCATCATAAAAAAACTACACTCGGAAGGACAAGGTGGATTGTGATCATTATTGACAGGCAGGTTTTTTTATTTATTTTTTCAGAGCATACATAGATAAGTACATTAAAATACTATACATATGTGGTGAAGGCTTACATTTTAATTTACTTAAAATCACACTATAAATTAATTTGGGTGAGGAAGTCTTTTCCAGAGACCTCTAAAAACAATCTATTTCTGAAAATTTGAGTAGGAATGCCTGGAATGGATATCTATTTTTGATTCTGGTTCTGTGAGAGGGAGTTTTCCGGAGTCTGAAGTTGATTAGGTGTGGAATTTGAGGTATGGAGTGATGGAACTGGGTGGAGAGGTATGTCATGTAGTGTTGTATGGAGTCAATTTGGAATTCGTGGAGCTGTGAGTTTGTGACAAACCAAGGAGCATTTGTAATGGTTCTAAGAAAATGGTTCTTAACTATTTGAAGTTTTTTAAAGTTTGCTTTTGCGACGGAAATCCAAACTGGGCATGCGTAAGGACGAGTGGTCTAATGATGGTTTTGTAGATGGTTGTGGCTGTTGGGAAGGGGAGATGAGAAGATCCATTGATGATGGGCTTTAGTTGATGTATCTTATTTTTTGCTTGTTGTATTTTTACTATTAATGTGGTGATTATAGTTCAGTTTAGTTCCATATTCAGACCGAGATATTTCACTGTACTATTTAGGGGGAGCCAGTTAATGGGTTCATTATTGATTGTGAACGGTGCTGGAGGTTTATAGGGTCTTAGAGTGAATATTTTGACAGCTGTTTTTGTATGATGTACCTTGATTTTTAAATATGAAGCCCAACTGTCTATAAGATTGAGATATACTTGCAGAGAGTATCTGATAATTATCAATGAATCTCCGGCCAGGAACATTGCAGTATCATCTGCGAATTTGGCTGTTTGTATTTTGTCGAATTTCGGAAGATCAGATACATATAAATTAAAAAGTGTAGGGGATAGTGGTGATCCCTGTGGTAAGCCTGCCCTCATTGGTCTCGGATTTGAATGATGACTGTTGACGGTGACTGAAAAGGTTCTGTTGCTAAGATAGGTGGATATTATTTGAATGAGATAAAATGGGGTACCTATCTTTGCTAGTTTGTAGATCATTGCTTTGTGCCATACTGTCATAGGCCTCGGTGATGTCAATAAAAATCCCGAGTGCGTGCTTTTTATTTTGGAAGCTTGTGTGAATGTATTCGGACAAACGTAAAAGTTGATGACTGGTAGAGATTTTCTCGGTGAAGCCAAATTGTTGTTTGGGAATTGCGTTTGTCTGAATCAGAAATGCTTTTAAACGTGTCAGAATAGCTTTTTCAAATATTTTTGCAAGGGCAGGGAGCAGACAGATAGGACGGTAACTTTCGACTATTCAGGGATTCTTATTTGGTTTGGGAATCGGTATGATGATAGCGTGTTTCCATGTCGAGGGAAAATATCCAATTCTGAGGCACGAATTGTATATGTTTGTTATGAAGGCCAGAACAGGGGGAGGAAAGTGTTCGACTACTATATTATTTATGTTATCATGCCCAGGAGATTTTTTAATTGGCAGTTTGGTAATAATATTTTTAATTTCTTTTGGTGATATTAATTTAATTCTTGGGCGTTGTCCGTAAATGGAAGTAATTGTTGCATTATTGATTACTTGGTGAGATAGGTGGTATTGTGTGGCGTTGGTGGTAAAGGTGGACGAGAAGTAAGTAGCGACATTTTCTGCCTTTTGGAAGGGAGTATATGCTTTTGCTGTTTGCTATAGCTGTTTTTATTGGAGGGATTATGATTTTTTTCTTTAGTATCTTTTTTGTGAATTGCCAAATTGTGTTGTTTTGTGTATTGAGAGACTGGATGAATTCATGTAATTGATTATTTTTATGATTCCTTAATACGTTTTTCAAGATATTCCTGAGAATGTTTAGTTCGTGTTTGACTCTACTATTTTTTGTGAGGGCCCACAATCTTCTGGTTTGATTTTTAGTATTTATGATTTTCATGATTTCTGGGGGGAGGTTGGTATATTTTGTTTTCTTCCTGGCAATTGTTTTTATTTCCGACTTTTGTGTTGTCGTTTGAAATGATAGAATTTAGAAATGATACCTATTGGTCAATCTCGAGAGGGTATGTAGTATTTTAATTTTTGGAATTATTGAATTGAATTCTGTTTGAAACCTAGGCCAATTCATCTTACAAAGTTTTGTTTTGGGAAATGGAGCGTGAGGAATTTGATGGGACGTAATGAGTATGGGAACGTGCTCTGAATGTAACTCAAATATTGTGGCAGCATTAAATTTAATGGATGAGTTTGTTATTCCAATATCTAATATGTCGGGGTTCCTTGAATTGTCATGGGGGTAGTATGTAGGTTCCGGTGTTGTTATTACTTTCAATGAGGAGCTATTTATGAAATGTACCAGGTTTATTCCGTCACGATTATTGTTTTTGCAGCCCCATGCAGCTGATTCTGTTTTGCGTTCATATCTCCGAGAATTAATACATTATTACCTGTTTGAAAGAGATTTCTGATGCTGTTAATGTATAATTTATGATTGGGAGGTTTATAAATGGTTACGATTGTCCAAGATTGATGTGTTATTTCAGCATTAAGAGTAATTACTTCTATTTCTTAAAGTAAGTATATGGGTATTATATGTATTAGGTGAAGTTTTATGCTGGATTTTATTGCAATTAAGACTCCTCCTTTGCTAAGTGATCTATCTTTTCTGTATATGACAAAGTCTGGACAATAGAACTTATTGCTGGGTTTTAAATGTGTTTCCGTAATGCAGGCTACCAGTGGCGTAGCGTCAGGGGACGCTGAGATGCTGAGCATCCCCGTATATAAAAACCTTAAATACTGTATTGATAATCTTACAAGTGGTCTGTTGAGCGAAACACGTTTTGTGTTAATTTAAAATTGATTTCCTATGATTGAATTCGGCGGGCTGTTGAAGCTGGCCTCTGATTGCTTGGATGCTAAAATACTTCAGCGTCTGCCGCCAGATTGCGACGAGCAATGACGCATGCGCAGATGGCGAGGTTCCCCTCTCCCCTCTTCACCCCTGGCCCAGAGAAACCCGACTGCTTTACGCTAGCGTCTACTGCGGAAAGAAGCTCGTTTGTGCACGAGAGCGCAGCACACTTCAGGCGTTCAGTAAATTATCTTTCTCTCTCTCACTCGGGAGTCCCCGCTTGGTCATGGGTACAAACTGTAGAAATAGTGCCTGACTACTATTTCTTAATTAATATCCAAGAAATTGTATTATCTCTTAAATAGATTACATATTATTTAAGTCTGCAATGTATAAATTAACAAATGGTCTTATTGCCATTCGCGTATAAGAATTAAAGCTGAGCCATTGTATAATTTGCTTTCAAGACATCGGCAGCCCTGACTGCTGTGAGGATTTTGTGGGAAGCGCCTACACCGTCGTAACCAATCGAGATCGTGGAAGTAGTCCCAGTGTATCTGCCTTGTGTTGCGTTCGCCTGTTAGACGAAGTAGTTGATAATGACATTTTGTGTGTTATTGGTGAGCATCCCCAAACGTGTGAGTCACGCTACGCCACTGCAGGCTACGTCATCATTGTATTACTCGTTCACTTTACATTTGCAGACGGAGCGCTGCGATCTGTTTACATGAGGTCACCGCCGACTGAATGAGAAACGCGCGTCTGCAGTACATACTGACCCTTTAATATGATATAGATGGCGGTGAGGAGCACACAGAACCCCGGCGGGGCAAGAACAACCATTAAGCAGTAGATAAGTGCAAAGAAGAAATACAAATATTGTACGTGAATGTTGTGAATAGCGTGTGGTGTGATCTATCTCATGTATATTACGAGTCCCTTAATCATTTAAGAGTGCGACTCCCAGCTCACTGTCAGAAAGGCATAATTCGTCAGTTGTGTGTAGCGCGTGTGCTGCCTTCGGAGACAGCTGATTCTGTTGAGCTGGAATCTCGGTCGGTTGAACTTTCACCATCAGAAGTATCACTGTCCACACCCAAGTTTATTATTACATTTCAACGGCTCCCTATTGCTGTCTTTGTCAGTTGTACAAGGAATGGAAGAGAAACACTCCTGACATTGTTAGAGGCATTTTTTTGTTTCATTAAATTCCAAATCAGTTCAATGGGATTTAAGTCGCAATGATATGGACGTAGGCGTAAAACTGTAAATCCATGCTCGGTTAATAACCTGTCTACTGTATTTACTGGTTCAGATTTATGACATCTCAGTAATTTTAAAACAATCACTATTTCCCGGACTGTCTCAGCTGGCGTTGGCATTGGTCAGATGCTGATTGACATCGGGACCATTCGTGTATTCTCGGTTGTGTTCGGGCCTTCACTTTCAAAACAACATTAGTTCCTAATTCTGCCGTCTGCAAATGTAAAGTGAACGAGTAATAGGTATGGAGAAATTGCGTAAATTCTATTTTTTTATTAGAAATACTATTAGCATTCCAGTTCATGAAGGTTATTCCATTTAATCTATTTACTGCCTTTGCTATTATTATTATTATTATTATTATTATTATTAGTTAGGAGCGACGATATGGAATTACGAATGGAGGTGATAATGACAGGGATTAATGAATTTATGAAATTGATTGTACTGGATGTGACTGCTTCGATAATGATGTTTAGAAAGGAACCATTTTGGTTTATATTTGGAGTGCTATTGGAATGTCTTCTGTTGGATTCAGCGGAAGGGGGGTTTGTGGGAAAGGAAGAGTTGATATGTCTGAAGTTACGAAGTTGTGACACCGGGAGGAAGGGGAACTGTTGAGTGGATTGGATATTGGCTGAGGTTCCTGAGTCTGATTGGTTAGTTGATGATTTATTTGATATGGAGTTGGTACTTCGGGCATTATAATTATTGTAGTATGTACACGAGATTCTATCGTCCGCCATATGGGCACCATTGCAGTTTTTACAAATGGGGTTTTTGTTTTTATTTGGATATAGAACAGAGTAATGATTTTGAGAACAAATAGCACAACTTATTTGATGGTTACAATTGTTCTTAGTGTGACCAAAATCCATACATCGTTTGGCATTGCACTGATTTTTTCGTTCGCTCTGTTGACACTTTTAGATTACAGATTTGATTAATGGTTAGAATATTTTCAATGGGGTCATTACCACTGAATACTGCTGCTACAACTGGAATTGGGGCGTTGTTCTTGGTGAGCCTTGTGATTTTAATTAGAGAAGGGAATTTCTGCTTAATTTTCTGAAATATTTCAGGTTCAGATATCGAGTGATCAACATTTTTAAATACAACGGAGAAATTCTTATTGGACAGGTCTTTATATGTGTGAAAGTTTCTCTGAGTTTGGAGAAGATATTCCAGGATTTTACGAAAGTCCGTGGCTGATAGGGCGTTTATCCTAACTTTCTGATTTTTAAAGTCTGCTACGAAATTGGTAGAGACTTTGCTTTTTAATTCTTTTACAAATGAATTTAGATTGGAAATACCAGCCACAAAAATAGGTGGTATCCTGTTGGGAAGGTCTCTCTTTCGTCAATGTCTAAATCTCTTTCGTCAATGACTAAATCTCTTGTCTGTTAAGCTGGGACCTTCCGTCTCTAGGGGTCCAAATTTATTTTGGACTGGCACATTATATACTATTTGACCATGGTTCTAGGAGGAGTCACTTGTACTAGTTTCAGACATTGGGGCCTTTTTAAGTTCTAGTTGCGTAGCACGATCACTCACTGACCTTTTGCGGGTGAACGTTGTTTCCGGGTTTGGGGGCTGGTCTCCCAGCTGGACGGACTGTGTTTCCATAGTCAAGGCGCTGACCTCGGACTCCTGCTGTTGATGTGAAGATTCTTGTTGGATAAACACTATTTCCGGGGTGACACCGTTGAGAGAGATGAAAGATGCACCTTCGGAGTTCGTTGTAATGGTGTCTGATCCTTGTAGGGTTTGCAAGGCGGCGTATTCGCACGTGTTTGGATCGATTACGGAGGCCATTGATTTATTGTAAGATCTTGCACTTCGCCGTTCGCAAAAATTGAGCGTTTTTGCTTAAGCACTTCACTTTATAAATTCTCAACTGCTTGAAACGATTTAATAATATAATTTGCACGTGAAAGTAACTAGCGGCGGTATGCCGCGAAGCAGCGAGTGGCCGGGGCCACTTGCTGAGAGCTGTTTTACACTACCACTGAGCTGGATTCCAACGCGGTAGGCGATAACACTGTTTGGGCAACTACTGCACTCGAACTGATAGGGTTGTAGCAGAGATGCGGAGCACGTCCGAACTCGACTGCGGTCCGATAAGGAATGGCAGGCAGGTAGAGGGTACCACGCATACAAAATGATAACACTTTCACATTTGTAGGACCGACATTTAATGCGCTACATGGCCACAAACGGTACATGTTAGTATGGCGTGCGGTCGCTATGTGGGCGAACACACGCGTCCAGACGTCACGGCATGGAGTTGTACAGGTCTCGAATGGATTCCTGTGCTAGTCCATCCCATGCAGTTTGCACCTGACGCGCAGTTCTTGCCGATTGGGGGGAAGGGGTGGGATCCTGATTGCACACTCCATAGCACCCCAAACATTCTCAGTCGAGGAGAGGTCTGGCGATGCAGAGTATCCACGGCTGGCCATGGCAGAGTATCCACGGCTGCAAGGCATGCTCGGGAGATGGTTCCGGTATGCGGTCGCGCGTTGTCCTGTTGAAATAGGGCGTGGGCGTGGGCGTTCACGAACGGCAGAGCCACCGGTTGCAGGATATCTTGAACGTACCGTGCGGCTGTCACGGCGCCTCCGAGGGACAATAACGGTGAACGGACACCATGGTATATCGCGCCCACACCATCACACCAGGCTGGTGGGACGTGTAATGGGATAACAGAAACCACTCGTCGTGGCGCTCCTCACTTCGCCTTCAGACACGGACCCGGTGCTCGGCGCCATCAAGGCAGAAGCGGGACTCGTCGCTGAAGATAACCCGCTGCCAGTCTGCATGGCCCCAGGTCCATCGTTCTCGACACCAGGCGAGTCTGTAGCGACGTTGCTGGGATGTGAATGGCAGGCGTAGTAACGGTCGGCGTGCGGCTAGTTCTGTTTCTGCAACCGCCTGCCAATGGTACTGGCACTGACAGGATGTGATAGTGCAGGCTGTACAGCCCGCTGAATAGCACCTATCGTTGCTGTTGGATCTGTTTGCGAGTGGCAGACAATCCGTCGGTCCTCCCTCCTCGTGTTGCGTGAAGGACGTCCAGATCCTACATGTCGTGTGTGCGTGCCTTCCTCAATCCATCGCCGCCAACAGCGGGCGATGGTGGTGTCCGTACGACCGACGCGGCGCGCAATACGGCGACAGGAGCAACTAGCCTCGGTATAACAGCCGCCCAGCTTCGCGTGCTTGGCGCCATAGGAGTGGAGTTTCTGCGGCAGCTTCTAAACGCCTGCCTAGCGCTAGAATATTTCCCCAGTGCGTAGAAAATCGCGACAGCGACAAAATCGCGATACCAAAACCAAACAAGGACCAACTTCTTCCGAGCGGTTACAGACCAATTAGTCTCCTCTCGCTTCTTGCAAAATCTTTCGAGCGCCTGATCCTGGAGCACTTGCAACGGCAAATACATTATACTTAAGATTCTTAGAGATGAGCAATTCGGGTTTCGAATTCGTCTCAGTTCCGCGCAACAACTGACGCGGCTATGTACCGAGATTGGTCTCTCTCTCGAAAGACGGCAGATCTTGCCGGTGGTTTACCTTGACATGCGGTCGGCTTTCGATTCTGTATGGAATGAGGGGGCGCTTGCTTGTCTTGCGGACATCGGAATCAGCGACTCTACGTCATATTAATCGCTAGCTTCTTGGCAGACAGACGATTCAAGGTTCGCGTCAATGGCGTACAATCGTCCTTAAGACGAGCCGTAGCCGGCGTGCCACAGGGAAGCGTGCTCTCTCCTAACCTATTCGGCCTGTACGTCAACAACGCGCCGCTCTCAGTTGAAAAAACACCGGCATTCAACATTGCGGGCTCCTAATATTTGCGGATGATTTCGCATAGTATGCGAAATCGGCGGACAGAAGAAAATCGGTGAGTTATCTGAACGATTGCCTCGCTGAGCTTCCTGAATGGCTGAGCCGTAAAAAGTTCACCGTCAACCTTGACAAGTGCGCAGCCGTCAACTTCACCCGACAGAGGGCCGACCCCGATAATGTCGTGAGCTTGGCCGGCGCGCACCTATCCTGGCGAAGTATCTTGGCGTGATGCTCGATAGTGGCCTCCGCTGGCACACCCACGCCAAGTACGTTAGCCAAAAAATAACTGCCCGAACAACTCTCCTACGCCCGCTCCTAAGAGCTCCCGAACTCCACGCTGCCCTCAAGCGCCGCCTATTCACCATTTGGTCGTACGCCTGAAAGGTGTTCGCAGCAGCACCTCTCTCCACCCTCCGTCCGATTCGCTTGGCGGAAAATCGTGCGGCGCGCCTCACGGCGCTGCCGCACCTCCCTCCCCCACCCAATAGATATCGTAGAAACGCCGACGTGTTTGGAGTTCTGGGTGTAAAAAAACAATTCTTGCCGGAGCTCTAAAGGCGCTCAACTACGACGCTTGCCAGGGCGCTGGGTCCGAAGTATCCTGCGCGATACCGACCGAGAGGCGAACAGCGGCGCACATCGGTTCTATCTACGGAAAGGACCGAAACACGTCGCCATCACCTTCCGCGCGCTGCCTCATGACACGCTTGCTACCCTGTGCGAGCAAGAAGAGGCAGCCGACGCGGCGGTGAAGACTCGCCATCGGCCGTGGGACGCGCGGGGAACGCGACGCCGCGCCCCACCTGCCTCCACATGGGCCTGAGCGCCCCGGACACTTCGAGTCAAGTCAGTGCCGTGGCGAACAGAAGACTAGTGAAGAGCAGTGGATGTCAATGAGTAGAATGAATGATTATGTATATAATGAAACAAGAATGAATGATGCGTGAATAAAATAAATAAAAAGAACATTTTACAAAGACATCGTCTAGAAAATTTTAATTTTAGGGTTAAGAAAATAAAATAATAAAAATTTTCGTTTACGTTAGGTATGCCAAAGTGCTACATTAGAAACTAGAAAATTAGATTTAAGCTAAAATTAAGTTAGTTTTAGTTAATTTTAGTTAGAAGAAAAAGAACCTCCCACTGAGCTGCTTAAGCCGCAAGGCAGCAGCACACTTTGTAACCACTTACAAAAATAAATTCCCGCCTCCTCAGGGGTGCTGTGGAGGGGAAATAGCACAAAAAAAAGCGCCAGACCGCCCGGCCGCACGGGAGCTGGCTGTGCGCGACAAATTTTAATGAAATATACGCACTGGCCCAGATCTGTCTTTGATATTGCATTTTTTGATGAACAAATCAAAATAGACTTATTAAAACTATGCCAGTACTTTGTTATGTTCATAAACGTTCTCCATGATATTTAATTATGATTGCTGAATTACCATACGCGCGTCCTAACCTACCTTATGTTGGTAAAGCCTTGATTTTATAATAGTACGTTAGACACATGTGGCATCGAGTTACTAGCTGAAATTAAGTTCATTGTAGCCAAAATGGCAGCAGAAACGAAACATCGTTTCGTGTCTGCTCCGCTGTAACAAAATTATTTTCTCGTGACTTTCGTTCGGGAAGTATTAAGCGACAAATTCCCACGTAAACATTTCTTATTTATATCTGAAATTTCTTGGTTCTCTTGAGATTCCTTTGTCAACTTGACAGAAAAAGAGAACTGCGTTTGCGGAAAATTCCATTTCTGTCGTTGCTTAAATAGTAACAAAATTTATTTTATGGTAAGTTTTCAGCGACAAATTGCCATGTAAAACGTTTTTGTTAATTTATGTAATTTCTCGGTTTTCTTGAGATTGCGATTCTATTTTTACCCGTGTTAACATGTTAGACCCGCGTTTGCGAAAAATTCCATTTCTAGTATATTGTTTAAAGAGTAACAAAATTTATTTTACCGTAGGTTTCGAGCGACAAAAATGCGACAAATTCCCATGTAATTATTTTTTATTTATTAATGTAATTTCTTGGTTTTCTTGAAAATTGCGATTCTAAGTTGTTGTCAACTTAGAATCGCGTTTGAGAAAAGTTCCATTTCTAGCATATTGTTTGAAAAGTAACATTTTTGTACGGTAAGTTGAGAGTGACAAAAAAGCGATAAATTCCCTTGTAATTATTTTTTATTTATTAGTGCAATTTCTTGGTTTTCCTAACATTGCGGTGCAAAACGTTTTCGGGAAATTAATTTCTGGTTTTGTTTAAATAGTAACAAAATTTGTTTTATGGTAAGTTTTGTGCGATAAAAAAGCGACAAATTCCCATGTACTTATTTTTTTATTTATCTATGTAGTTTCTTTGTTTTCTTGATTTTGCGATTCTAACTTTGTATCAAGTTAGCAGCATTTGTTATAGCAGTGTCAAACGAAGAGCGACAATTTTTTTTTGCGTAACCAATTAGCGACAAAAAAGCGACAAATTAGGAGATTAAGTTCAATTTTTTTGAAAACTTTGCGATTCTAACTTTACGCAGTACTGAAATTCGTTATGCGCGAGTAGGTCAAGTAAATTTGCTGAGTTAAAGCAAGTTTATGAAATCCACTGTCATTCTGTTGTTCTGTCATTCTGTATTTTGTTGATTTGGCATGCGACGGAAAGGTTGCCTCCCGAAAAAGGGATGGGCGATAAGTCACGTACCCTCCTTCCCTCACGCGGGAGGCTAGAGCCCGCGCACCCATGGGCCACCCTCCCACCCCACGATGCGGATGTGTCCCTTGCCTTCTTTTGTATGTACTCGCCTCGGTGCAGCCCTTCTCCACCGCAGTGAGACATCAGAGCCACACCGCTGCCGCCTCTCTCGCCGCCTCGGACTTGGGATGACCCCCGTTAAGATGGCCAGAAAAAACTCAAAATTCAGAATTTTTTCATGTATACGTTTGTCCACCGTTTGACCACGTATGACCACCCTTTAGAATATTTTTACCAGCCTCCGTTCACAAACTAGAACAAAAACAATTTTTTCTGGCCAACTTCACGATTTGACGAAATTACAAGATTTTGCCAAAATATTAAAAATTTCAAAATTTGAAGTGCGCTTTTGTTTGTCCGTCGTTTGACCACCTTTAATCACTAACTACATTATTTTTACCACGTTTCCTCTAGCAGATAGCTAGAGGAAGACGGTGGACAAACGTATACATAAAAAATTCTGAATTTTGAGTTTTTTTCTGGCCATCTTCGCGGGGGTCTTGCGATGGTGCTGGCTTTGTGACTGCCGCCACCACCGCCTCCACCCAGATGCCTTGGGAGGGCGACGACCTTCCAAGAGGAAGCGACTGCACCCCCCCCCCCCACACGGTGTAGAGCTGTTCTCAGGAAGCGCATTTCTGAATATTCTATTCGCCGTCTGTTCAATACTCAATTTCCACTATCGTACATCAAGAAATGTACTCAAATAATCCAATAAATTCCTGCCTCCTCACGGTTATTGTGGAGGGGAAATATCAAAAAAATATCAAGACTGGAACAGCAATGGATTTATATAGACTTAACTTTGTGTCTCTTCTTACTTTGTTTTTTAAAACCATTTAATGGTTCCACAAATATGTTGAAATTTGTATAACTTTTGTTCTTGATCGATGTCATTTAAGAAGGAAACATAATAGCCCGGATAATTGAATGTGTGGACTTGTTCAATAGTGTGGCCATCTACAACAATTTTTGAACGAAGAGGATGCTTTCCCTGGAAAGCCAACCCTTTCGATTTCGAGAAAGATATCTCTAAATTGTAATTTCTTTATTATGTTTTGCAATTTGAAAAAAGCGAGCTGTAAATCGTATTCGGAGGAAGAGTTAATACAGTGTTCAATACAGTGTGATTTAATATAAAATTATTTGACAGTTGGCTTTGCCTTTCGTCGATGTCGCGTCTATTTATATATATAAAAAATAAATTTGGGTAAATTGGATACCCTTGATGTATTCCTTGGCTTATGCTAGCAGAATGTTGCTAGATGTATTGATCTTAATGGTTTCTGTACGTTAGTTGTATCATCTTAATTCGAAGTTCTGGATCGCTTTTGTCTTTCATTATTGCCCACAGGTTTCGACTGTTTATTTTATCGAAGGCTTTATTACAATCAATAAGCAGCAAATAAGTAGGAAGGCTGAATGCTTTGTGTTTCTATATAATTTGTATAATCATAAAGACAGTCTGCAAATGAGCGTCCTTTACGAAACCCATTGTTTGTTTTTTTAATTTCCCCTCCACAGTACTCCTGAGGAGACGGGAATTTAGTTTACTTAACTGGTATGCAGTAGAGTGTTCTTGTAATAGTACTTCAGAGATTTTATTCAGTCGCCTTGTAATTATTTTAGCAAACATTTGTATGCGCCGTTGAGGAGACGTATACCCCTGTTATTACAGTCCATTCTACAGCCTTTCTTCAAAATATATTGCATCTTCCCATGCATTTCCATCTTTCCATTCCGTGAGTTGTTCGGCAGATATTGAGGATATACAAAAATTTCTCTTCAATTGCCCTTGGAGAATATTTTATTATTTCTGTGTTTATCTCGTCATTACCAGAACATTCTTGTTTTTAGATGCTTGTAAAACTTTCTCTAGTTCTTCCATAGTTTTAAGGTCAACAGAATAGCACTGGGAATAGTATTGGGAAGTGTTTCTCATATTTCTTCGTTAGTGGACCAAAGGTTTTTATCATAATTTAAAAATGTCTGTCTGTTCCAGTCTGTTGTTAACTTGTGCTGTATCTCATTCTTCCTTATTGCGATGCTTCAAAATTTTGAAAGCTTTGCCACAATATCTATGAAAAGAGTGCTCTAAGTTAGAAATATATTTATCCCAGACCTCACTATTCAATTTTTTCATGGCCCTTTTAGCTAAACCACTCTTTATTTTATAAACAATTTTATCAGCAACAGATTCAGAATTCAAATTCTTCATGTACACTTCCTTTTTGTCATTAATACGTTTTTCAATTTCCTCATTCAAGATGTTTAGTATTTTTTTCTTCGATCTCTTACGTCGATGTCCCAATGATTCAAAAGATGCTTGCCAAATTATTCCCTTTAAATCTTTCCTTCTTGTTTCAATATCCACGCTCATTCCTCTGTAATCTAAATTTTGTATCAATCTTTGACAATATAATTTGCTTATTTTGTCTACATGAGATACATGGGTTTTGATAATACTCCTCTTTAGGCTTTGGCAATTGTCGATATTTAGTAGCCCATCTAGTTAGTAAGTCGATATAGAGATAACGAGGATATTATCAGAATTAATATCTGGACCTCTATATTCTCTGGTATCTTGTACTTGTCTTATTTTTTTATTTACAAGAAAATAGTCCATAATAGATTTAGTACCTCTACTACACCACGTATATTTGTGTATATCTTTGTGTCTATAAAAGGAAGTTGATATTCTAAAATTTTTAAATGCAGAAAAATTTTGAAATATTTTTCCATTTTCATTTATCGTAATTTCACCATTGGTTCTCTCTAGGCATTTAAATAGCCCCCTATAATAACATAATCATTCTTATAGATTCTCTCCACATGGGTTTGTAGCATTTTATAAAATATCTGACTTCCTTCCTGTCTTCCTTTGGGGCATATAGTCCAGACCTGCACAACGCCTCCTCCCGCGGGCATTCTGCACTTGCGAGCCGGTCGTCTGCCCGTGGCAACGCCGAAAGTGCAAGTAGTGGGGAGTAGGAAGCTTTGCGGGGAGGGGAGAAGTCTGACGTAGCACGACGCGGCGCGTAGATTGAATGCCTGGGCGTCTAATAATGATCCATGCTTCAAAATTAAATGCCCATTTGTTTAAATGAATTATGTCTAGTATTTCAAGTTACCAGGGTCATAATTCACTGTTTACGTTCTGTGCACTACTGTATATCTGCCTTTGTATCCACCACTGTATGTATTTTCATTTTCTAATGTTTTTAAAGAAAATAACATGCTCATTGTGACTCAAGCAATATTTTAAAGCAATAGCTTTAAAATATATGCTTATATATAAGAAAAAAATATTATTTAATTCTAACTCAAAATGTCAATTTAATAATTGATTGTTCACCAGGAATGTTATAATCTCCAAATCACAGAAAAATGAACAAAATCATGAGAGCAATCTCTCACATCAAGATTGACATAAAATACAATATGTGGCAATTCCAAGAAGGGTAAAGTTTAATAGCACATTTGTGACCATTTCTCCCTATTATGAAACTGAATAAAAGAGATCAACGAGCAAACTTTTGTGACGATATATTACGGACAATCATAAGATAATCATGGGTATTGTTAAATAGAATGCAAAGGGCTTTATATTTTTATACAATCTCGTACACGACTCTACTCTCTTGTCAGAAATTAGAACAGAAAATAATCATGATTTTTTTAGAACAATATGTTTTTGCTTTGAGAGAACCGTCTTATTCAATTAAACATAGTTAATAAAAAATAGTTTATTGCTGTCATCATCAAACAAAAACAATTCAGTATCAAAATTTTGTGTTTAGCACAACACTAAATTTGTGATTACATGGTAGCAAAGCGAATGACATTATAGGCCCTACAAGCAATTATAATACTTGGTGTCGAAATCTAATATGTATAATTCGTTGTAGTTTCATATTTCGCCCTGTCATATACTGAGAACAAACATTTGCAAGATAATACAAAAGTCAATATTACTTGAACTGTATATGACCATCATATTCTTGCCGATTGCTCTTTAAATTCACGCGCTATCTTTCAAATTGCGCATTCTGATTGGTGGTCCCCAGTCGTAGATTGGGTCTCATCCCCACCCTTCATCGATTTTCTCATTTGCACCCGAGTTGCCCGCACGCAGCTCCTGAGGTCAGTGAAAGAGCAAAATGCTGTGCAGGTCTGATATAGTCCAATTATCATTAGATAATACCTTCCAATTTTCAAACTTATGTTTAAAATTCTATCTGATACAAAAGTATAGTTATCGATTTTGCTTCTGTATTTGTTGTTCAGAAGAATAGCAATTCCAGAGAAGGTGCGTTTATTTTGGGGTACTTCACTATAAAACTATACAGTGTTCCAAATCTTTTGTGCCTGTTAATTTCTTTTTTGTTCCTGAGATTACTGCTTTGTCTACATTCAAATTTATTAATTCTGATTCCAGTTCTATTTCTTTGGGGTGATGCTTCTAACATTCCAAGTTTAAAAAGGAGATTTTCCGTTATCCATGAAGTTTGCCTTTATTCCTTGCATCTGATTTGAACCATGATTAATCCTCTGAGAATTATCAAAAGTGAAATAATTTCCTCTGGTTTCCTCCTACCAACCTGCAGAGATAAAAAAGTAAAAGAAATGTAATCTTATTAGCTACATCCGTGCTACCTGTGTTTGTAGATATTCGAATAACATAATAAATGAGTTGCCGTTTTGTCCGTAAAAATGATGATGTAGGAAATGATGGTGTAGGAAATATATGAGAACTTTTTTAGAAGAAAAAGTGAGAGAGAAGTACGAAGAAAAATAAATGTCCAATCGGAAGATAATGTTATAGAAAAATCTGTTAACTTTGATATGGACCATTAAGTAGGCAAAGTGGATTTAGAACAATATAATTATATCTTTGTGAAGGGCAAGAGTTCTCTTGTTTCATTTACGTTCAAAGACAACAGCATCCCACGCTGTCCTTTGGTGATCTCGCTGATCGTCTCTTCTCGGGTTCACAGTAGAAATCACCCGCGTGTTCTAATTGCTATCGGCACAGTTATTCTCTCAATTCTCCTTTTCATTTGTGTACTCGTACACATACAAAACCTTTGCATTCCTTTACGAGTTTTGGAAGCTGCGGATAAAAGTGTTATGTGCACATATAGCCGTGGTCACTGGCGGCGCTATAGCATTCAAAATACTCCCATTTTGGCATATTTTTTCTCGGAAACAAGCCAGTCCACTTGGCTAAGGTTCATTTTCAATGGATGTTAAAAAATGAGCATGGTGTTATGGTTAGCGTGAGCCTCCCGCCCCACATTAAAATGGCTGTATTTGAACCTATTTTCTGATAAAAAAAACTAATATTTTGGTGAAACAATCCGGTACAAACCAGGTTCAAACAATTAAGAATAGTTTCACATTTTGTTACGGTGACGGTGATGCGCTTGGTGATATTGTTAGTGCGAGCCTCCCAGCCGACTTTAAAATGGCTGTATTTTCACCAATTTTCTGGTACAAACGAATATTTTGTTGGAACAATCCAGTGCAAGTCAGGTACAAAAATTAATAATGGTTTCACATTTTTTCGGTGATGACCACCACCCGTCAAATACCACAGTCATAACTAGGGCCCTGATAATTGTGTGCTAAAAATTAGGAAAATATGTACACACACACACACACATGTGTGCGTGTGTTATAATGTATAGAAATATGTACTAAAAAGTCAGAAATATGTTAACACTTTAATTATTATATCAATTGGTTTTAATAAAATGCTTTTTGCTTAAATATTGTTCTGTAGACTTAATATATTGGCAAAGACCAAAATTAAACATACTTCTCAAAACTCTGTTACATTGATCTCCGAAACAATGAGAAACAAATATTTGTTTCAAATTTTTAGAAATGGAACTTTTCCTACTGTCTGTTCGAGGGCCTTGGACCGACTAAGGGTTCTACATCGCACGAAGTTACCGGTATATATTTAAATATCATGGAGAACTTGTATGAACGTAACAAAGTATTGGCATAATTTTCATTAGTCTATTTTGATTTGTTCATCAAAAAATGCACTACCGAAGACAGTTCTCGGCCAGTGCTTGTATTCATTTAAATTTGCCGCGCACAGCCAACTCCCGTGGAGCCGGGCGGTCCGCAAGCAGGCCGGCCGGCATATAAAGCTGGCTTTACACTAGCAAGAAAATGGCGAGCAATGTTATTTCGCAAGAAAAGTTGCCAATGTAAATATTGCGTCAATAAATATTTCTGATGTTGGCAATATTTGTTGCCAGATATTTCGGCCGTATGTAAACTCCTGTGTTTCCGTCCTTGGAAAGATATTGCCGGCTGTTGCTGGGACTAGAATTGGATTGAAGTTTGAGCAAGATATTGCTGGAAAAAGCCAGTGATGACCACGGCCACTTTCGCAGGAAGTACGGTTAAGGTAGTACATAGGCATATTATTTCGCATTGTAATATTCTTTTTCTCCAAAAAGGGATATGTGGAAAAGGTTTAATACATTAGAAGAAGTAGTAATAAATATTCTGAACCCTTTATTGATTTTCGAATGGTTCAAATTGTGGTTCAGATAAAGATGCCCCCCGATTATTATTTTTTACGTAAAAAATATTAGGGTATTAATCTAATTTAAATACATTTTAAGATTAATCTATTATACATCAATTGTAGGTAATACTACTTTAAAACTTTTTATCGAATTAATAATTTAACTTTTTATAAAAAGAAAATTACTTTGCTCCCACGTTAATCGAAGTCCACGAAAACATTTTGTTTTATGAAAACTATTGAGACTTCTGTACCGAAATTCCACAAACTCCCTTCTCATTTCTTCTTAAAATCCAGTCATACGTCCTCACTAATCGTAGGTGTTTCTCTGTTTCTTCATTTAACATTATAAGTGCGACCGCAACTCGCATCTTCTGCTTTCTACTAGCCATGTCGGAAAGTGAGGTATACCCTCAAAGTTCTCGCGCCATTTTCCTCGAGACGTCACCAAACACGGCAACAGAAGGTTCTAATGTAAAACGATCGGCAATTTCTTGCCGGAAAGATCTTGCTCAGATCTTTCTGGCAATATGTTGCTCCTCCTTGCTAGTGTAAAGGTGACCGCAAGAAGCAGAAACAAATTGCTGAAAGATATTGCAGAAACGTATTGCTAATGTAAGGCATCTCCCATCTCGATCAGGTTTTTGTCCAGTTTCCCTGATCCATAGAGCAAATGCTGAGATGGCCCCTTGTTTTGCTTCTGGACGTAAATGTAGCTTCACTGTGCGCACGTTTTGTTGAGCACTCCTTTTGCTTGTAGTTCATTTACAGTTGAAATTGATTTTCTATAACTCGGGAAAAAACATTTTTCAAATATCTTTATTTTTCTAAAATAATTATTTTCTAAATTAATTTTTTCGTTTTCGGTTTTGGTTTTTTTTTTTTTTTTAATAAAATTCTGGCCCTCAAGAAAATGTGCGCAGATAAATTTCTTTCCCCACACGTCATATACAGTTTTTACTGGTTTTTTTTGACAAAAAAAATTTAAAAAAATAAAATAAAAAAAAGGCCAGCATAAGCATACAGCTAAATTTTTCTAGCGTGGCCGCTGGGATTCGCGAGTGGAGGGGGAAACTGAAAGTGGTGGGGAGAGAGAGCCAGGAGGCGACTTTCGCGCGTCTGCCCATTCCAAAAACATTCGCACCGCACGTGCTAGCGAACTTACTTGGAAATTAATTTGCTGTAATGTCTTCGTTCGGTAGTGGAGAAGCACTAAATTGACGTGATGACGCGGCTCTGCCGCCATCATCTTAATCTTTTCCATTGTTTCCCGTTTCCTCACTGTCATAACTAGCAATTCTATCGTTTGCGCCTTTTCCAAATAACCATTTCTTGATATAGTGCATTAAATAATTGTGCGGCGAATGACTTTCATTGAAACCCTCGAGAGCAGATTCCACGTTCTTCCTTTTCCTCTCTTTAGTTGAAGTTCAATATGAAGACCATTCCCTAGGTTCATTATAATTCATTTTCTTATCAAGCCCGCGAATACGTCATCCCGAAACACCCGTAGCATCTGCCACTCTCTTAAGAACTGCTGTGACATGTTTAACACCATTTGCTTCTCTCTTCATAAAATGATATACTTTGGCAACTACTTTATGTTTCTGACTGTGAAGCCCTCCCTTATGCAACTTGCTCTGAACCAGACGCATTGCAATAATCACTAACAGAACAATAATCACTTAAAACACAACTTCCGAATCACGTACTAATGCTCCACTCTAGTAGGAAACGCAACTGGAAGCTTGCACCTCGCAGATACAGACAGTCAGGGTCAATATTTACACAACTGGAGAAGGACTGTCAAGACGTGCAGGGAAAGAGCGCGCTGCCCCAAAACAGCTATGTTTGAGGAATGAACTCTTCCGGTAGATCTGAGACCACGACTTTGAGCGGCCACGCTAAAATAATACTACTGTAGGAGTTTCTAAGAATACAGTTTGCCTAAACCAGTATGCAAGCAAGGCGATTTGATTCCGAGAACGCTGTGTGCCTAAACTACCAAACCAAGTTTCAACAAATAAACAACAAACAACTAACTTGAATTTCTCTACGGCATGAGGCACATAATGACAAATTCACAAGTAGTCCATGTTTTTAATGAATTGACCCCTACATGGTTCCTTGGAGAATCGCGGACATCAGTTTTAGAACAACAGTTATAACTCGAAATTAATGTTGACATCTTCACTGATGTGAAGCAAAGTGTGTGTGGCAAAGATTTTTGAAGTTGTATCAAGACGTCTGTAAACAAATTTAAGAACAATATGAACAAATTGAAAACCCTGCGTACCTTTTCTTCTCGTGTATGAGGTCTCAAGTTTCATTTTTACAGACCACTGTAGCTATACTGCGATTTTTCCAGAAAGAGCTCTCAAGATAACTCAAATCCCATCTTCGCGATGGAATATGTCACGGCATTTCGCGTCTTTTCTCGGTCTTGCCGGTAGAAGTCGCATGATCGCAAGCACTGCTTCATACGGTCGCGATCGTGCGAAATCTAGCGGAACGACTGTGAATGATACGAAATGCCGTGACATATTCCATCGCGAAGATGGGATTTGAGTTATCTTGAGAGCTCTTCCTACAAAAATCGCAGTATAGACAGTCAGCATTTTCAGAATGTCTTCTATTTGCAATTGTTAATGTCTTCAATTGAACTTACTGCAATACTTGAAAGTGTTATTTTTCTTCTTCATTATCCTTTACAACTTCGTAGCTGTAATTTGCTTGGAAAGAAATATAATTTGGTTTTCTAGTTCGCATTTATTCATATAAGTTTAGGTACAAGACAAAACACGTTGAAATGTTAGTTCCCATGACGGTAAAAATTAATATCACATCTGATGTCAAAGAAAATTGCCCGAAAAACGAAGATTCGATCGCTTTTCCTACGAACAGAGCAAAGGTTGTGAAAGGTTTGTGATAATGTTTCAAATCTTTATTTCTTAACTGAAATTTGGATATGCCTAATTTATTTATTACATGGAGAAAATTAGAAATATCTATTTTTTTCGAATGATATTTTTTATTTAAACGACGGTCACAGTACAACCAATATGGCGATGGGGGCGCGAGTGAAATGGGATTTGCCGCGAGTGAACATACTGGTTATACTGTGCGACGGTGTAGACCAGGGCTGTCCAACTGGCGGCTTGCGGTGCCATTTATTGTGTTCTGCGAAAGGTTATTGAACAAACGTGAAAATCACTTGCATCCATGTCGGGCGAGAATATTGCGCCTAGCGCACGCGCCCTGTCAAAGTCAACACCTCTCTTAATGTAAAAATAGATTAAGTTTAGATTTAAAGAAGTTTTTCTAGTAAAATCATCCCAAAGTTTTTCACTGTGCTAAGCATGGTGGAGCCTGATATCATGAATGGAACTATCACTCCTCTGTTTCACAGCAACCGGGATAACTGCCGAAATCATCAATAGGGAGTCACGTGTGGATCTCCTAAGTAATGAAAATATGGCCCGCAACCATTTTCATTGCAGATCAGTCAAAAGTTCTGCAGGGAATTCAATTTTCCTGCTGTATATGGTGCTTTAGATTGCACTTTAATTAAAATTATTAATCCAGGGGGTGCTTGAGCTGAAACTTTCAGATATAGAAAAGGCTTCTTTGCACTAAATGTGCAAACATTGAGTGATCCTGATTTGTACATCAGAAATTTGGTTGTTTGATGGCCAGGAAGTACTCATGATAGCATGATATTTGATAACTCTTATCTCAGGGCACATCTGGAAACAGAGGTGCCCAGTAAGTATCATGTGTTAGATGACAGTGGTTATCCACTTAGGTCTTATTTGATGACACCATTTTGAATCCTGCAAATTGTTATCAAATGAGGTAAATAACTAAATAAATTTTGTATTAATTATATTATTTGCTTTTGAGTAACCTCATATTAGAAAATGAAGTTTAATTTTATTTCTGCTTATGAAGCAAAATGGAATTTTACTGATTTCATTTTTTCAAATCTTAATGAGCATTGAAATGTTATGTCATGATCATCCAAATATTATAAATTCCATTTAAAAGAGTGCATTACAAACATTTTGAAAAATCATTTAATTAATTAGGTATAATGCTGCTCACAGCTTGGCCAAAAATGTGGCTGAGAGGCAATATGGAGTGACGAAACGTAGGTTTGCATGCATCTCTTCCCCTCTCAGATGCAGATTGGAGAATGCACAATTAATCATTGTGGTCACTGCTGTACTCCATAATTTGGCTATCACTCTTGGTGATACTTATGAAGAAAGTGAAGTACAACAAGAAGTTGACAATTTTCAAAATAATGAACATCAATTAGCTGGAATTGCCAAAAGAAATGCCCTAGTTGCAAATTTTTTTACTTACTGAGAGGTAATTTATGGAGGATATACTACAATCTTTTTATCATATTTTTAATTTATTTTTTCTCCTTACTGAAAGAAAGGACAAAAATCATTTAAATGACAAATTCTTGTGCATTGTTAATTTTAAATATTGTTTGTAGGTAATATTTTCTCTGCTGATGTGCTTTTGTTCTGCTGACAATGCAATTGGAGCAAGGACCCTGGGGCAGAACATGTGCCTCAGTATTTCTTTTGTCGAACTGGTATCTTTGCCAAAAACCTACTTCAAACAACTCATTGAAATTGTTTTTTAACTTCAGCATCAAAAACAAATTGTCTCTGAATATTTTACCATTCCTATTCTTGAGTGATAAATCTCTACTGGGTTATCTATTACAGTAGTTATTATTATTATTATTATTATTATTATTATTATTATTATTATTATTATTATTGAATAAATATGTTAGTTCCAGTATTGTATGACTATAAGTTACTTTATTTAAATTTTAGGGGTGTTCAGCCACCGAATAGGGTCATGGAAGCCTGTGATTGGATTTATTAAAAATTGTATACTTTTGCCTAATAAATCTAATAGTGCTTCTTTTTTGTCAAATTTATTGCTTTTAAATGAAGGTTTTGGCACAATTCTTATTACTTTCATGTATCCGCATGTCTTTTTTGATTTAATTTTACTCATCATGAGAGAACATCAATCTTATTGTAAATTATACATATCCTAAGACAACTTTCTTCCAATACTCAAAACAAATGTTTGTAGGTATTATTATTAACATACTCATCATGGAAATAAATGGAAAGACAAATTGTAGCTTTTCAATAAATAGCAGTCAAATGGAGTGAAATCAATTAAAAAGGTATAAAAACTGAATACAATTATGTCAGACAGAAAAGATAAATAAATCCTTTATTAATTATGTTACATTCAGTTTGATTGATGCCATTTGATTTAATAAGTCAAATAATTTTAATTATGAATTTAGTAATTTTTTTTTCTTGCTTTCATAATATTCAAATTTTGCAATTGCATTGAGCCTTTAGCTCTCTAGACAGAACCTGTAATTTCAGGTCATGTTTTTCCTTCTTGAATTCATGTTCTTTCTTCCTCAACTCAAGTTCTTCTTCCCTGATACTTTTCAGTTGAACAGTTTCTTGCTCAACAGCAGTTTTCCGAGCTTTCACTCCTTCTTTCAGAGCTTCAGAAGCTTGAAATGAAGCATTTGGTTTCCTCTTTTTAGTGTTTCTTAGTGGAATTCTTAATGGAATTTCCACTCTCTCTTGCTGCTGCTTCTGCTGATCATTCTCTCTCGCATTTGCCATTTCCTATTTGGAAAGAAAACATTCTTATTTATGTTATAATTTATTTGTTACTTATTCTAAATATGACTTACTGATGAGAATGTAATAATAGTACAATAGAATTGAAGCTCAGATTTTATCACTGCCATGAAAAGTTTATTAGCGTTGACAAACCTTGTGTGATTTCTCTTCAAAGCTTTCAAGGTCACTAACCCATTAATATTATAGTGACATTACCAAAGATCCGTTAGATTTTGGAAACCTTTAATGCCGATAGGAACAATGTAATCTACGGGGCCTTCGGCGTAAACCGCCATCTGCCGGAGGAGATCCGCCGGAGGGCACGCACGGCGCTGGGCCCGCAAGCTCCGCGGCTCTTGCGCGAAACCGGCCGGGCGATCAACTGTGAGGTCCACTGGACCTATTTCGCCCCAGGAGGGCCCAAGCAAGAGGCCTCCACGTTCCGGGCGCTACCGCCGCAGTTTCTCGCAGAGCTCTGCGAGCAGCGGCGGGATGCCCCATGCGGGACGAGTGAGGCACCGGCGGCCGGTGACGAAACGGGGCCTGCGGACCCGCCAGCTATCGTCGCCAGAGCGCATAGTGCCTAGCCACCAAGGACGCTTTGAGCAAAGTCGGCGCCATGGCGAAGAGTGCAGTGTAAATAGTATATATAGTGTCGTGTGGAAGTGCGTGCTCCTGTGAACTGTAAATAGGCCTTAGTATGAATATGTGTGTGAACGAACAAAAAAATCCATGAATCAGCGAAAAGATGGCAAAGATGGAAATAACTTTTTCCAAGAACGCAAATCTTATGTTGTCGGCAAAGTGCCGGCTTCATCCATAGTTTAAGTTAGTAGTAAGTAAGTTAATAAGTTAAGTAATAAGCTACTCCTTTCTTTGCCGCATAAGCGATCGAGCTGCGGCGAATGTACCCTGCAAGATATTAAACGACCGCCCCGCCAGGGCTTACTGACGGGGGAAAGGTAAACATCTGGTCAGATCTATTTATTTATTAGTAAAAAAATAGTAAAAACTGTATATGACGTGTGGGGAAAGAAATTTATCTGCGCACATTTTCTTGAGGGCCAGAATATAAAAAAAATTAAATAAATTAAAAAACACGAAAAAATTAATTTAGAAAATAATTATTTTAGAAAAATAAAAATATTTGAAAAATGTTTGTTCCTCAGCTATAGAAAATCAATTTCAACGGTAAATGAACTACAAGCAAAAGGAGTGCTCAACAAAACGTGCGCACAGTGAAGCTACATTTACGTCCAGAAGCAAAACAAGGGGCCATCTCAGCATTTGCTCAATGGATCAGGGGAAACTGGACAAAAACCTGATCGAGATGGAGGTCATTGACCCGGAAGCTGAAGTACATTACTTGTTACAGGCGTATTAATTTTTTTTTAACGTATACAATGCAAACGTAAACTAATTCATTATATATCTTCGTTTTGTTACAATAAACATTATTTTTCTTTTTCACGATCAGTATAGTCTCTAATTGTATAGAAACTGTTTTGCAGCAGAAAAGATTTTACTTTAAACTTAAATTTGTGTACCGACTTTAATTGTTTTATGTCATCTTGCAATGCGTTGTAAAGTAACGTACATGTATTGTATGTTGATTTCTTGTACTGAGCTGTTGATACTGACACTTGATGCACGTGATTTCTACGGCGTGTGTTGTAATTATAAATATCAATATTGCATGGAAATATGTTCCCTCCGTTAAGTTTTTGACAAGTATTACAGATTCGTAAATAAATAGACAAGGCAATGGTAAGATTCCCAGCTCAATGAAAAGAGGCTTGCAGGAATCACGTGGAAGGCATTTTTTCATTATTCGAATAATTTTCTTTTGCAATCTGAAGGTCTGAATACTACAGGATGAGCTCCTCAGAATATTATGCCATATCTCAGGCGGGAATGTACATTTGCAAAATAAACGCAACGAGCTGCTTGAAGGCTGACAGAATTTGAAAGAATTCTGAATGCGTAGTATAATGAACTTAATTTAGTGTTTAATTCTGTTATATGTACATTCCATTTGAGGTTTGATTGAAATGAAAGACCTAAAAATTTTGTTGCCTCAACATCAACTAATTGCATATTGTTCATTTTCAATGGAACATGCGATTTCCGATTTGAGATGCAAAAATGCATTGAAACAGTTTTTCTTTAGTTAACAATTAATTTGTTATTATTAAACCAATTTGAAACTTCTGAAATTTTACTATTTACTGCTTCTTGTTTGCAAAGAACATTCGTGTCATCAGCAAGCAGAACCGTTCTTCCATTTTTAATAGACGAGGGAATATCGTTTACATATAACAGAAAGAGAATAGGACCTAAGATCGAACCTTGCGGGACCCCATGCTCAATTGGCAAGGAATTGGAAATATAAGTATGTAATGTCCTTTCCTGCCAGTATGGTATTTGTACTCTTTGAGTCCGATGTTTAAGGTAAGAAGTTATCCAATCTAGGGCAATACCACGAATTCCATACGAAGGTAATTTTGAGAGCAAGATGTTATGGTCAATAACGTCAAAAGCTTTCGAGATCTGGTCTACCGACTGATCAGATCTAGTCAGTCGGTAAGCTTAAGTTTACGTAGGGCGCGCTGGATGTATGCTAGTGTTTTTCAGTTTGTATAATGTAAACGAAGAGAAAGAATTGTAGAACTGAATTAACATGGCCCATACATCAAAAGCTACGTAAAATTGTATCGTTATAATACTGCGAATATTTAGTGCTTGTAGACTTACATATATATATATATATATATATATATATATATATATATATATATATATATATGTCAATCTTTGGCAAAATTGCCAGAAATTCATGAATTTCTTCTTCATGAATAATAAAGATTTAGTTACCTTCCAAATACGCCCAAGCAAAATTTTTTGTTGCATTGCATTGATCACTACTTTAAGTATTTAATGAGAAATTTTACCCGTTTTTGCCCCTTTCGGAAAAAAAATTCTTAAGTTCGTGCGTTCTTCTTTTATAGTATTTCAGGAGGCGACGTTAGACATATTTAGATTGAACTTAGTCTTATGAGGGGAACAAGGTACTAGAATATTCAAAAACATGTTTGTTTCTTGAAAGAACAGTTTAGAGTGTTAATTAATTATCCAAAATCCTCTGAGAATGAACACAATCATTTAATTTCTCAATTTGTGTCCCAATATAAGCAAAAATGGTCCGAATCACACAGAATGTACGATAGATTTATTAATATAAATGAAAGTTAGCTTCAGAGATCATTGTGCTTTCCTATATATGTAAATACAGTGTCAGTGAAGCAAACGTCTCTGGTTCCAGTATCTTTCTGTCATCTATCGTCCCGCTGCAGTTGCTAACAAGAAATTCCGAAGAGAAAGAAACGGTTCTTTGGCAAAATTCACGCCCATTATTTATTACATATTGCAGACCAATCTGAATGCAGTTGAAACCAGAGTGCAGAGCTTTCAGAAGCTGAGAAAACATACTTTACAGCCAGATAACTGCTCTACAACCCACTATGATCAGTCTGGCATATAAGAATATTATTTTAACCCATTAGTTCCCATCACTATTTTGGTCGAAAAATTTGGCTGATATTTTCTCTGTCTCATTACTTTGTCTTGAAAACAGGGAAGAATGAAAAAAAGAAATTCTTTGACAATAATTTATTTGTAAACTACTGTGCACCCAGATGGGTGCAATGGGAACCTACACACATAGGTTTTTATATTAAGAGTTTTTTTTTTTGGATTCATTAAGGAAAAATGTATAAAATTGTTTAAACAAAACAAATAATTAGAAACTTGGTATATTGTTTATTTAAAAATATTTATAGTATGTATAGTAGTTGAAAAAGTTCACTCCACCAAACAGATTATCAAAGAAAAAATTCAATGTTAATTTTGGAATATTATTTGGCAATTGATCGAACATTCTTACAAATGGTGATGATAAGTTACCAAATAAGATGTTATATTCTTCTGATATCTTGTCTTTTTTCCCCTGGTACATATCAGAGTTCAAAAGATATCCATCACATGAATTTATGCACCACATTTTAAATCAAAATCTGATAGGTTTATGGGAATGAATTGATTTATTCTATGCTGGTCAAAAAATTCACCATAGACTCATCAAAATTATGAATTTGATTATTTAGAAGTTTCTTGATATGGTCCATGAATCGCTGCAGCTTTCAAACAAGATATTTTGTGAGAAAGTATGTGCTTTGGTAGCCCGAGTTATTATTTTACTTTCTGTCTGATTACATAATAATCATATAATTCCCATCAGTGATAATATAGTTTGTCAGTGGCCATACAATGTTCTTGAGGCGTTTTATTTTTTACTTTTAAAATTAAAATATCTTTGCAAATAAATTCCCTTGCTTTAGTCAGCATTATGGCATAATCTTCTCACAACTTCAATATGGAATTGAAATATGGTGAGTTACATCACAAAAGAAATATGGATAGATTATTTGTCCTATAAAAGATATGTATCAGAGGCATTTTCAGACTTAAACCATGACAGTCTTGTAAAGATTTTTTTATCAAATATGAATTACTGAGTTTGTGTTGTAGCACTCTACTCTCAGAAAATATTACTGTTATTGAGAAACAGTCAGAGTCAATATATTGTGAGTAATAAAAAGATACATAACTATATAATTGAGGACATAGGATCAAAGGATTAATACTAGCAACTCTTCAACTAACAAAGATCCACTCTGCATTTCTGAACAGTATTTTAATAATTTCCCTGTTACCATAAAACCAGCTGATAATAAATGCTTCAAAACATTGCTTAAATGTCACCTTATTCATATCTGTCCATACAGGATATCGGAATTGCTTAAACTTTTCTGTAAATATTAACCACATACCGCTGCAAGACTGCCCTTCCCCGTTATTCAGTTCAATAATGCAGTGTACTATTAGAAATGTAGTAAATAATCTAATTATATTTCAGAATATTGTAAGCACTTTCATTTATTTTTCCCATCTAATATATTCAAATTATTATAAGTTAATTAAATTACTTCTTTATGATAATGAAATTACTTACTCTAATAGTAATCTCACTAATAAATTTGTCACCTGCTACTAGTTTATTAATGTAATGATTTGTTCAAGTTATTTTCATAGTGATTAGACAAAGATATTCCCTACAGAGTTCATATTACATTTCAAAATATTTATTTGTGAGACAAATCGATATTGTGAGATCTACATAAACAAAACAGGACTCTTTTAATGAGTTTTTTTTTAACTACATGAATGAATTTTGTTTCAGAGAAGAAAATAAAAATACTCAGTACCACCTAAAGACCTACATTTAACTAGATTTCAAACTGATACCAATGGATCACATGGCCAAGGAATGAAAAATTGAGGAATAAGATTGAATATAAAAAAGCACTATTACGTAATTAGCAAGGGCAAAATTATAACAAGTAACATTACAGACATATCTACATATTTTTGTACACTAATCGCTAAAAATGGCTAAACTTTCATCGTATGAATAGGGCAAAAAGGCTTTGGTAAATTGGCAAATGCTGTAATGTCCTTGAGATTGGCATACCTGCCCAGTTCTAATGCTGCTTCAAAATTTCATTGTTTTGAATCGCTATGAATACTGTTCATTGCCTGGTCAACATACGGTAAATATCACAATGTCTGAGTGGATTGGCAGACGATTTGTTACCAAAGCAGAATTTGAGAGAAGAGAAAATAATTCCTCCCATTGCCACTCAGAACAGTGATATAACAAGTTTTCAAATATTTTTCAATGCTTATTTCTATCTAATTTTTATCTCTTTAAATACATGAGTCAATGGTAGGAAAGACCATAAATTATTCCATTGCTTCACAAAAATATCAGTAAATTTGTTCTCTGATTGTATGTAGCTTTATATTGTAAGTTGGCAGAAATCCTAATCAAGAGAAATCCTTGACTACTACAAACCCTTATTATCCTTATCCCAAACCTTCATAATTTTTTTTCTGTTATTCCCTACTATATTTTTGCTTGGGTAATCAAACTGCAGGATCAAATTCATGATTTAATAGCTTACGATTGTTTAGTATTTTACAACTATTTTTGCAATTGCAAGGTACAATATTGTTTCCTGCAGTGGTATTAACACACAGAAGTTATTTGCTGGTTGCAATGTTCAGTACAATTTTATATCATGTTATGATATTGATTTAGATCCAAATTGTTGTGTAAATGCCCAACTAAACCTGGTAAAATGACAATACTGCATCATATAATTCATAGAGCTGTATTACCTAACCCTCAATAATAAAGTTAGAACATTGTTGTTGAGAGAAAAATCTGCAAAAGAGATTTCCAAGCGACATGGTCTTTTGGAAATAAGGCAAACAACTCATTTAAAATGCATTATAAGGAGCACAATCGGTTAGACAAAATATAGTGCTATAATCAAAATGGATTTCTTTTAAAATACTATCACTACCAGAGACTGAATTTATAATTTTCCTTACTATTTCAATTACATTTGCCCATGGCTGGATTTAGATACTGTGGGCCAAGCACAGAATTGTATTGGGAACTCCTTTAAAAAGATATTTGATTAACTTAAAAACACTAATTATGATAGAATAAATCCTTGTAAAAATACAAATGTAAATTAATGAGTTGCTTACAAACTGGACATTACATTTTTAATTTCTCATTTACAAATACATTTTTATAATGTTGTAATGTATATTTTCTGAGTCGCTAATGACCCAGCTGTCGATGCAACTATAAATAAACAAAACAAAATATATGTTTAATTTCTTATTATTCCATTCAAATTATTTTTAAATTCAAACTTTGTAGTTCAGTACACTATTTGATTAATGATTAGTCTTCAGATAAAACATTTTATGAAATTTTTAAGAATAATTATTTTAAAAAATTTTCTGACGGGGATGGGCGTCTCAAGTCGGCTTATTTTGAAAAGAAAAAAAACAACAACAAAGATCACTGAATAAATACAAAAAATAACAGGCAATGATTCCAGTCCTAAGTCAAATATTCTAATTCATTGACAGGCGTTTTGATCTCTTTTGTGAGTTCCTCTTCAGTATCTGAAACTATATTCTTACAAACTATGTTGTTTAATTTTATACAATATTTATAAGTCAAATTTATGTTTAAATTTTTCACGATGAAAAGTCTAAATTAGCAATAGATATATTAATAGTGGATTCCGTGTAGCTAATTTGAGGTTATGTCACCCAGTTAGCTAAAGATCGACATTTTGGAAAACTGTGTTTTAGAACAGTATGATACACTTCTTATATTTTCTAGGGAAATCCAGCTCTGAATTTACCTAGGATTCCTAGAATAGTTGATATTAACATCAATAAAAAAGTATTTTATCATTTCACCACATTATAATTCTGTACTGAAATTATAATTCTGTACTGACTGTATAAAAAAGTTCTAAGAACTCTCAAGAACACCCATTTGATTATGAAGAGCAGTATCAAAGTTATTCATTTGGAATACTATTAATTGAATTGAGCTTTCCATTCAGACCGCACAAATCATTATGTCCATCGTATATCAGCTTTGCTAAATATCTATTTAATATCGAAGCCAATGTTTTTTCCACGAGTGATGATCTTTCATTTGCGCCAAGAAGCCCCGGAGGAATCAAGCCCCCACAATGCCGTGGACGGACAGTTCAGGACAACGGATAAATTGAAGGGAGTTGTGGCCGCCATTGTTAGTGGATGCCTTGCGCTCGCATTTCAAAGTTAAGGCTGTGTTTCCACGTGTTTCAGTCGTGTTTTGAGAGTGTGTACCAGAAATAATAAGATAAATCAATCACCACAACAAATGACCACACTGCGGCCATTCTTTTCATACAGGGTCATTATTCTATAAAAATATTTATAGATACGAACATTTCCATTAATTTCTTTGTCCCGTTTTGTTTTAGACAGACATATTTACAGGTGTATTATTAACTACATATTGAATATATGTATTGCTAATAAAATAAATATTACATATTGCTGGATAAAATAAAAAAAACATAAATAATTGGGGACAAGATATACAAAATTCCCCCTTAGATTTTTTCCCCTTCTCATTCAAATTCTACCAGTTTGTCCTCTCCTCAATTTTTCTGCTCAGTATGGCTTCTGACACCATGGAAGGTGTTTAGGATTTGTTTCTTTACAAAATGCAAGATTAAAAAAAAAATACAAATAGATTTTAAGTAAGAATGACATAAGCTATCAAGGTAAGCTCATTCGTACCTGGTACATAATTATAATTTACATCAATTTCTTTTACTTAAAACATAAAAGGTAGAAAAAATGCAATTTATTTTAGTTAATTTGTTTTACTGAAATCCTAAATGTTGTAAAAATTGTAATTTAGCTTATAAGAATTTTTTTATATAAAATAGACCCGAAGAAGAGGAAAAGGGCTCCTTGAAATTGTAATGTTTCACAAAGTTCCACACTACATTTTAATAAAATTCCAAATATAAAATATTTTTATTAACCTTTTGGCTTTCAATAAGTACAAATATGACCGTCTAAAACAACACTGGAAAAAGAAATCTAATTATAACCCAAAGACAGAAGATAGTGGGATATAAACATTTTGACATTAAAGGCCTTAATAACTGTTCAAATTCATTTTTTCCCTTTGCGAATTCAACGGAATGAAATCTAGAACAGACTATGACTTGTTTCTTACCTTCCTGGTCATGGTGGTGACAAAAACAAACATTAATCAGGACTTCATGTCCTTTTTTCTACATAAACGTATTTAATATTTCTTTATTCCATTTCACAAGAAAAGGTGGAAACCTACCAAATTATTTTCCTGTAATAACTTTTTAAATATTTTCTTTTTCGAAGAAGCTTCACAACTACACAAATAGATTATTAGTTGATTAAATAGCTGTGTGGTTCCAACCTGTCCAGATCTGTGTACCCCTTATAACTTCTCAGAATATACAAGAAAGGTTATTAGTTATTTCTCAACAAAAAGAAGTCGCAATACGAATAGGGATATTATTATTCCTCTTTTGTTTATCATTATTTAAATTATAACAGACTTTTTTTTTAAAACTGAAATTGATTTATTACATCTGATTGGTTCAATGCTAAAAATAAATACAACTACACTCACAGGCATGACTGAGCCATTATTGGAGATGTTGGAGGAGGGGATTCTTACTTTAAATTAATGTTAGTTATTATAGAGTAAGTATTGAACAGCAAACACCTGACCATAAATGATCATTAACGTTATTCATCTTTAGTAACATCTTTTAAAATAAATTTTAAAAACTTCTGAATTTGAGGGTGAAACAAAAAACAATTGTACATGAATACCACTTTATTTGTCATTACTATAATGAATGGCCTTTTATCCTTGGTTATCCGTCAATTATTGATTTAGAAACAATACACTTTTGTTAAGGTGTTGCCTCAACATTTCTTTGTGGAGTGTCACACTGTATGTAGTTGGTACATGATGCAACCTAATTTTCATATAAATGTTCACTATAGCTTTGACTAATAAAATAATATGGCTTTCAGAAAACAAGTTGTCACTGGCATGCATTTCTAGTTCCTGAAATACACAAATGTCCTGCACTTTTTCCAGTACTTGCATTTGCACACTTAAACTCACATTGCCTTTGGGTGGCTTTCCATTTTTCATCACTTGCTTATATCTAATTATTCACATAGTGAACATATTTTTCTTAACCATCTTATTTCACGAATATTTTCATACCCTGAAATAATATATTTATACTGCAGAAAACAGCCAAAGACAAACTGCTAACTCGCTAACAGTCGCAACAAACTCCAAATGCTACTCTCTACCCACGTTCTAAGCACGTTTCTTCCACTACAATGGCGGCGGGCAACCCCTTCAAATTATTCCGCGACAGCAGCGCTCTCAGTGAGTCTAGTTCATTTCCAATGTCTTTGGGAGGAATGTAGGAACCCTTGCCGAAGACTTGCAGCTCGATTTGAAAGAAGCGCGCAACGCGTGCGGCGTTGCCGAGTTGCGTGTTCCGTCCCGACTCTAGAAACCGCGCGAACTTCTCCCTTTGGACTGATTTAGGCTTACAATTTTACAAAATTCTCCCAACTGAAACGGTAGATGTCCTTCAAATTGCGCATAATGATTCTCCGAGATGCTTGCTACCTATAGAAGAGTATTTAAAAACATTCTCAACAGTTAGTTTGTTCACAATTTTAAAATTTCAGTACGGCTCTGTCAGGTCACTGTAAGAGCCCGTGTTAAAAAGACAAATTTTACGGTCTCGTTACTCCAAAACTAGACGGTATAATCGATTCAAACTCCAACAGAACATAGAAGAACGCGATAAGGGAGAGATCTTTCGATTCATTTAATAAAAAAGGCATATTAAACATAACAGGTATCTCGCTCGCTGGCACAGTAGTGACCTCTGTTTTCATTAGATAGAAATGATATCTGTACTTTATTTAGTTTATTTGCAAACCATCCTATAGATAGCGTCTTTTTCACATGTGCCTCTTTGACAATAAAACAAACTATACGACCATTACGTGTATTTAAAAAAACAATTTTAAGTATGTTTTGCTGGAAAATATTGTTACTTAGCCATTACGTGGGCGTAAGTACTACGGCACCCTTTGACAAAATGTAAATGTTATATGCCACACACTAGTTCCGTGATGATCTGAGAGTCATTGACGTATAAAGAAGAGAATTGGAAAGAGAGGAGAATTCCAAAAATTCTGTTAAATCGCCGAATATTGGAAGCATGAGATTTTCCTTAGCCTACCCGCCTAGCTTTCCAATTCTCTTCTTTATACGTCAATGACTCTCAGATCATTGATCAAGCTGGTGATCAACACCAGCTTTCCAAAAATTCTGTTAAATCGCCGAATATTGGAAGCATGAGATTTTTCTTAGCCTCCTCAGAAATAACACCAGCTCAGAATTAATTAACATAGTTATGAAAATACGGTTCACGTTTTTGGCAACAAAGCGTGTGGAATATTGCGTAGTTTTGGGAATGGTTTGATATTCGTACGCTTTCATGAATAATTATTGTAATGAGAATCTAGAGAAAGGAAAACAGCTCGTGAGAACAGTCAGTATTCACGCGCGCCATTATTTTAACGAAAGAATTGCATTGGCAAACGGGATTTGTTTATACATCTCGTTTATACTCACATCGCTGCTTTTCGAATGGAACAAAATTGCGCCAGCTGCCTCCCCCTCCGACTCCGGGCGCCACACGAATAACGGCAGAATATAGAACTGTCCCGACAAAAGGACCAGCTATCGTGACAATTTTTGAAAAATATCACTGTTGGATAAGAACGAATTTATACCTGATTTAGGGATAGTTTCGTTTCGTCTTGTATTGGCAAAGCCGGTGCGAACACTGGTGACTCGGGAGAGCAAAATGTGGAGACACGAACGTGAACGAAGACAGCCGAGCGGAGTCGAGCAATCGGAAATTTAATCTCTTGGTAAGTCGGGTAGCCGACACTCGGCGTGAAATATCGCTCTTAGCTGAAGCATCTTCTAAATCAACGCACACCACTAAAGGTCAACGAAATATATTCAGTATTGAACAAAAATACCAGATTGAAAGTGAGAAAAGCAGGCTAATGGTTGTTAAGAAGCTAAAAGAGAAAATTCATGCATGGGCTCAACGAATTAGACGATACAAACGTAGAATAGATTTCCGTGTGCAGAACCGGTTGTTTGAAACAGACGCGAAAAGAGAATTAGTATTAGGATTGCAGTTCCGCTTCCTTTGTTGGTGGTCGTCGAGTTAGCTGCTTGCGCTGCTCTATCGTTCCTGTAGCAAATTAAGCCTGGAATGTTAAGGGAGAGATGCGGGCTCAGCCATGTTTCACCCAGCATCATTAGAGAAATATTATGCCGAGCGAGAAAGCTGTGTAGCTCTGACTGCTTCGCACGCGAACAGATGCCGTTGCAGTTCCAGAATGCAACGGGGCCGCTTTTCCTGTAAAAAGAAGAAGACATAGCCATTATTTAAGGAACGGGGGCGGGACGTGGTGTTGGTGAGGAGGAACTGCAATCCTAATACGACGCAACATAAATCATTATGTTTCAGTTCTCCCGCAGCTGCAGCACGCTGAAGCCACGGCTGTTGTCGTGCAGACGGAACGCGGGCCTCTGCGTCTGATTTCGCTGTACGCTCGCCCTTACCGATCCGCGGGTACGTGCGCCATACTAGCTGCGAAATTGCAAAACTAGTAGAGGCAAACACGACTCCAACACTCGTGGCTGGCGATTTCAACGCCAAAGACACGGCCTGGAGGTCCCGCATCACCTGCCCGCGCGGCCGTAAGCTGAAAGCTGTCGCTGACGCAAATGGCTGCGACATGTTTGCACCATTCACACCCACCTTCTTTACCTTCACCACAAATGGCAAGCCCGATGTGCTAGACATTGCGCTTTGCCAGAAAATTCATTTCCCATCAACACTCTCGATCAATTATGAACTTTCCTCAGACCACTTCACGGTTATAGCGGATATGAGGCGCGGCGGCTTGACCCTGTCTACTGCACTCACGACGCAGAAGCGGCGCACTAATTGGAATCAATTTCAGAGGGAGTTGCAGCAGCGTATACCTGACGCGTCTGTTCTTTCAGGACCGCAGCAGCGCTTCTGTCAACCTACATTTTACATTTACTGTTAACCATCTTCTGAGATATTTTTATGCAATGGGATGTAGTTGCGAGATGAAAGATCCATGGTTTGCACTTCTGTTTTGAGTTATTGGCTTGGATAACAGCTTGGATTGATACCACACACAACGGAACCAGTGTTTCTTGACGTCCCAGTAGTGGTCTGTTTTGACAAATTTTAATCAGAAACCTGGAAAATTCTGTCTTGTCAAAAACTGACCATGTATTTTACCGACGATATGTTCATGACACCTTCCTTACTATAAGGAAAGATAAATTGGGTGAAACTTAAAAAAAATCAATATCTTCAATCCTAATATTCGGTTTACTATAGAGAAACCACAAATAATGTTTTAAATTTTTTGTACGTTTCTGTCCTTAGAGAAAAAGAATAGATTTTTACCAATTAGTACAGGAAACCTCCAAATACAAGGAGAATTTTGAATTATTGCTCTAAACATCCTTTTAACCATAAATTTACTGCTGCCTATAATTTAATTGACAGAGCTATTTTGTTATCGAATGACAAATTCCATTACCAAAATATCCAAATTGTGAAATCGATTGATTTCGAATCCCTTAATGATTATCCTCCAAAAAGTATTGATAAATTTGTTAAAAGAAGATTTTCTTTTCTTAAGTAACAACATTCTACAATTTCAAAATCTACTGATTATAAGAACACTGTTTGTCCTTACATTCCCAAATTTAATCGTACATTATTAGAACAACTTCCCCTTGGACAAAATTATAGAATTGTACACGAAGATTTAAACAAAAAAAAACATTATTAAAAATAACAAAGATAGGATTTAAAAAATGGAGAAATAAGATGTATATAAAATTAATTGTACTCAATGCTCCAAATCTTATATTGGTCAGACCCTAAGAAAACTTCAACAAAGCGTATATGAACATCAAAAAACCATTTCAAATACTAAACTAGGTCTCGAGACATAAGGTTGATAGAGGACATATCATGGATTTCGGGGAAGTTAAGATTGTGGACCAGGAACCGCAGGCAGGCGCGAGAAATAAATGTATTTATTTATTTATTTATTTGTTTATTTATTATTCTTCCCAACAGGGTTTAGGTTATGTGACCTGTTCCGGCAGTGGTATATTTATTTATTTACATAAAAACAGTTAAAAACTGTGTGTGACGATCTATGGGAAGAAGTGAATCAGAGACTTTACACATAAAACTGAATAAAGGTTTTAGTTTCGGCCCTTGAGGCCTTGCAAGCTGGACACCCTGGTCTAGACTGTCTCGACGCTACGCAAGTGCAAGACCCGCTAAATTGTATATTAAATAATTTTCCACTTAACTGTATCATTTTCACGAACATAATAAAATTATAATTAAAAACGATTAAATATCATTATAATCTTTTTTTATTTCCTTTTATAATCATTCATTCCCATGGAGCCAATGCCACCACTGTTACTCTTAATAAATATGATGATTATTAAATTATATTATAAGTATTATAACTATTTCTATTAATTTAATAATTATTTAATTAATAATATTTATTTAATTTAATAATTATTTAATTAATAATATTTATTTAATTTAATAATTATTTAATTAATAATATTTATTTAATTTAATAATTATTTAATTAATAATATTTATTTAATTTAATAATTATTTAATTAATAATATTTATTTAATTTAATAATTATTTAATTAATAATATTTATTTAATTTAATAATTATTTTTGGGGCGCGTTCTGGGACCTAAAATTCTATAAATCAATTACTGATAGTACTTACCATGTAAGTCCTATCAGCTAACAATTTAATTTACACAACATGAATCACGCATACAGATAATTCAGCTTACTACAAAATAAAATAATGCACACCTCATCTCTCTTTCATCAATATTATTTTTAAATCAATATCATTACCCACATGCCTATCAATAAATAGTACCCGTCAAAATAACAAAAATTGACAAACGTTCCATAGACCAATTATGATTAGTAATCTGAAAAAAAAATTAACAAACTGTATGTTCCTGTACTACGGTTTTTCTTTCTTGGCGCGTGGGGGTGTGTCATGAAAATAGAATATCTCGCGGTATTTCGCGTCGTTCTCGGTTGTGCAGCTAGGAGTCGCATGATCGCCCGCCGATCATGCGATTCCATTTTGACGACACACCCCGACGCGCCAAGAAAGAAAAACCGAAGAATAAGGTTGTACGTTCGTGCCAGTCGCTAGTCAAAACACTTAACCATTTATTACATCTATGGGTTAACAATAGCTACTTGTAAACATAAATGGAGCATTTAAATCAGTCGCGGCTCGTGGTTTTGTAAATGGGTGAGGCTGCAAATGTTTCATTACTCGGGGGAGGGGGGACGGTCCTTCAATTTGGAGGGCAATACTAAGTTTTCATTTATAGGGACAGCAGGGGGACCTGTTGTTTGACACAGATTTATCTAGATATTTCATTAGGACATAGCTTTTAAATAGTATTGTATTTCTAAACACTATTTCCACAGATATATAGAACTAGATTGGCAGTGCTGCCCCTACAAGTGAAGCCAAGAGGGAGAAGGTAAGATGGCGGCACTCGCAACTCTTGACTTCATTTATAGAGGTAGCAATGCTAATATATTCTTAAAGAACTTAATGTATATCTTTTACTTGATCTAAATTCGTTAGCCAACCGCAATGCTTTTATTCTGCATAATGAAAATGTCAATAAATAATTTATTACTGTAAATTACTCTTTATCAGCTACGAGATGATCTAGTATAAACACGTAACAACCGACCTTTAGTATTAGTTACATTTTTCATTCACCGCACTGAGATGAGAAAGTACAATTTTAAATGCCACTTTTTTGTCAAACTTGCTCCTCCTAAGTAATTCGCCTTACTGGAGATGCTTAGAAATTGTAAATTGTTAGAAAGAGATCGTTCATCTAATTTTGATCATTCAAGTATTTAATGCTTGAACTAATTAAGTTAGCTCCAATGAAGGCGTTTCTATAGCGCTCAATAATGAGTGATTTTTCAGGTATTATATAGAAAGTAATTGAGATTATAGAGGTGCAAAGCTTACGAATGCAGAGAAATATTTCGAATGTCATTCGCGAAAGGACTATTAAAATATTTAAAATTAAACTCGTGTATCAGACAGTGGTTCACTTTGTTAAGATTATTACTCGTTATTCTAAAACAAGTATGAGCATACAACTCACATACTTTGCGGTTATGTACAACGCCTCAGATCGGGATGATAGTAAGATGGCGTCACGCGCAGTTTCTTGGCTTCAGTACTACCCTAGCGCCCAGCATAGGCATTGCCAATCTATTTACTACATATCTGTGACTATTTCTTCCGATACATACATAAGGGAGAAGCGCCCCTACCGCGATTTTGAACAACTAGTTGAAACTCTGTTCTACTCACTGAGCTGCATAGTAATAATAATAGCTGGACAGGGCACTAACGTGCATTGAATTTATAGTCATTGATTTCACACTGTTTTCTTGTTTTTAATACATACACTTATATTTCACTTTCTCTTCATTGATTTCACACTTTATATGTCGTTTTACTCTGTACACTTTTTTTTCACTTCTCACAGTTTTTCTTCACTTAACTTTTCCGGTCATTTGGCGACTGCATGTTCTGTGATTGATTGTACTCTGTTCGAGCACTGCTCCACGTGGTATCGGGAACAATGTAGGTCACAGAGTTTGCATCTGCATTGCTCATTGGGTTCGTGATAGTATGTATATTTGCACAGCATGTGATGGAAGCAGTGAACTGAGTCTTGTGATGACGTGACGCTTTTGAAAGTTTGCCTCCGTCCAAGGACGATCTATCATGGCTCCTGTTGCTTTTGAAAGTTTGCCTCCGTCCAAGGACGATCTATCATGGCTCCTGTTGCATAGAATTCCGGCCATATCTCTTGTCTTTTATTGATTAATTTCGCCAGGAATTCTTCCGAGGTAGGTTCTTCCTTAGTAGTAGGAATTTCGTTCTTATGTCTTCTACGAGGAACGATTACCTTGCCAGAACTACCTGCTGCCTAGTAATGAAGGGAGTGCTCACCAGATAGCGTTACTATTAGCTGCATAGTAATGCTATCTGATGAGCATCCCTTCAGACACCAGTCCCACGGTCTGCCCACGCTTAAAGGCTGCCACCGTGCAGCCTTCGGTCGCCCATAAGCCCGTGCAGTGAATGCATGACGTCACGCCACGTCGTTTTACACAGGCCTTATGACAGAACGAAGTGGAAGCCTAAGGTTTTTCTCTTCCCTGTCAACAGCTCCCAATGCGTTACGGACGGCCGTTAACGAACCGACAAAGAAAATTTTTGATGTGATTGTTATATAATATAACTCAGAAAGCCATTATTAATAAATAAATTCATTTACAAATGTATTTGTAAATTTATTTTGGGCGGCGATTTTTATAGGGGAGGCTCCGCCTTACAGCCTTTAATGACGAGCCGCGCCTGATTTAAATAATTATTGGTAAATAGTCAAATTGAATATTTGCTCTATAAAAACAATGTTTCCAAATAAATGTAGACTCTCGCATGATTTTCATTTTCATAGGTTGGCAATTCTTAATACTGATTAGGTTAACTTCGGCGCCTCTATTTTTCTTTCTTTCTGTGGTGAATATTAGTCCACATTATTCACAATGAAAGTGAATTATCCTCAAATAGTGTGTGGCGTAAAATTTTAAGATAGGGCAGTTGCAACTATACTTTGTTTTTTCTTTCTTGGCGCACAGGGGGTGTCAATAAAATGGAATATCTCACGGTATTTCGTGTCGTTGTCAGTTGTGTCGCCAGGAATCGAATGATCGCCAGCACTGCTCGATACAGTCGCGATCATGCGACTCCTAGCGACACAACCGGGAACGACGCGAAATACCGTGAGATATTGCAACGCTCTCCCGTGCGCCAAGAAAGAAAAACCCAAGTATAGTACCTGAAGTGAAACAGCGCAGGCAATAGCATACTTTCTGCTACATAAATCGTAGGCCGAAAGCCAGTACTTCAGATTGCGATGAATTTCGCGTGAGTTTTTATTAGTTACTCCTCAGAATTCCTGATGAGGTTATGTTACATTTAATATCATCTGATTCGTAAAAATGTACTATTTATTAAATATAAAAAAGGTACTTTCACCGTATTACTTCTTCAATAACTTGAAAAAACGTGTGTCCATGGAAGGTTTTCCATAAGAGACTACTAATTTAAACTTCTTTTATTAAAAAAATAGGCCAGTAAGAGCTAATTTTTTCCTTACCATCTTGAAGAACAGAGATTTTTCTTTCATTTAAAGTATTTTTGAGGGTACTTAAACGTGGCCGATCTAACAAATATACTACCCTACCTTAAAGCGAGATGTATATTATGCTGAGGAATGTGAAAGATATACGTATGCAATGGATCTGTGGAACAATATACTCGCGGAGATTAGGTCTAAGCCGTTCTGGAAAGCGTTCAAGAGTCTAATGTTTGAGTATCTGCTAGAATTGCAAGGGTGTGCGTGATGAAGTGAAGAAATTTGGTAACTACTGTAGTTAATGTGTTCTGATTTAAGTTTTGCGACTTTTAGTATTGTGGATATTGTTGTTAATACGTATGGTATTTAGAAAGAAGAAAGAATGTGTGCGTTTGGGTACCATTCCGTCGTAAGTTAAATTTACTTTGATATGATTTAATATTGAGAGAATGTTACATTACTGAATTATGACGATCCCTTTGTGATGGCTTGATGAATAATTACTACATTTATTTGTGAATTGATGAAACTATTTTGTACACTTTATATAAACGATTTTTCGCTCTCTCTCTCTCAAATTGTTTTATAAGAGCTTTTGTCTTGATCAACACGCTTACTAGATTTTAAATATTTCTTTACCTGAAACCTTTATTTTTTAAGAACTCATGTTTCGGGAATTTTGTAACATTTCTATGTATACTTATTACTTTCAGGTATGTGGCAATATTCTATTTTTCAATTTTCTTTAATTAAGATCTTGCCAACTCATTTAATTGTATGCTGTTGGTACACATGTACGTCTTAATTGCTTTAATTGACATATTACAGCAATATATGTTGCAGTCAAGGCAAGAACCATTTGTCCATTGAATGTACAGTGGGTGGCCACTAAATTAGGATTTTTTTTATTTGAATTCTCCTTGGTATGGTGTAAACAGCTTCTATTGCATGTCAGTTCCAATTATTTGTCTCGATACCATACTTCATGTGTTCTCTTTATGAGCTCAAATTTTGTTCTGCACTGCAATTCACTGTCTTTTTCTTTAAGTATCTTCCAAATTCCTTCGATTGGGTTGGTATCAGGACTATTTCCTGGCCATTCTAAAACCTAATTTTATTTTGTTGAAAATAAATTTTCACACCCTTGGCTGTGTGGCATGGAATTTCATCCTGTTGGAAAATATAACCACCTCGTGGAATCCACTTCTTTAATTGAGGAACTGCACACTTTTTTAACACTTTGAGATAATGTTCGTTGTTCATTATCCTATTCACAAGGTATAGTCTACCAAATTCTTTTTGCGAAATAATACCCCCATATCATCCCTTTTGTAGGATGTTTTATTTTTTTCTTCGTATATTCGGGGAGCATTTTCTCGGCAGGTCGTCTTCTGACAAACTGATGTCTGTCTTTTAGAATTTCAATGGTGGTTTCGTCAGAAAATCACACCTATAAAAATTACAGCAAAGAGAAATGTGTAATTTTATTACTTACAACTTGCGAAATTGTTCACCATCGTTCCAACTCATTAAATATCAATCTAAAGTAAATTAAGTAAGTGAATTAATATTCAGAGTGCTTACTTTTAACCAGTCATCCAATGTCCATCGTTTGTGTTAACGTGCTCAAGCAATTCATTTCTTTTTCATAGCAGTAGTTTACTTAGAGAGTTTCACTGGCGAACAAGTACTGAAATCCATTGCTTTGATTCGGCGTCGTAATGAGCGTGTACTAATTTCACATCCAAGATCTCGTATCATGAATTGTAGTTCCTTATTTGTCGCTTGTCTGTTTTTTACTACAAGCATTTTTACCATGAAGTCTTGTTTTTTGGAGGATTCCCTAGGTCATTTGCAGTTTTGACGATTTGTGTAATTTCCACGCAACCCTAAATCAAGTCTCTTCTTTATTCTTCCCACACTTTGAAGCAAAACCTTTTTTCCATTTTTCAATGTCAGTGTTTTTCAATTCAATACGCTTCAGAGTAACCTCAATCTCCCTCGTCTTTTGCGGAGAAATGTCACTTTTCTTACGTATGACTCCTAATCTCATTTACCTTTAAAACCACCGATCCATTGCCCTCTCAAATGACAAATCTGAGCTGCAACAGCACTTTTCACTACCACAAACATAAATAAAAAGATATATACGAACAGGCGCGGCTCGTCATTAAAGGCTGCAAGGCGGAGCCTCTCCTAGAGAAATCGCCCTCCAAAAGAAATTTAAAAATATGTTTAAACATGTATTTATTTATTAATAATGAACTTCTGAGTCGTACTATGTAACAATCATATCAAAATTTTTCTTTGTCGGTTCGTTAACGGCCGTCCGTAACGCATTTGAAGCTGTTGACAGGGAAGAGAGAAGCGTTAGGCTCCCACTTCATTTCGCCATAAGGCCTGGAGTAAAACGAGGAGGCAGTGACGTCATGCATTCACTGCGCAGGCTTACCGGCGGACGGAAGGCTGCAGAGAGGTAGCCTTCGAGGGTGGGGGTCTAGGGTCTGACGAAGAGCGTGCTCACCAGATGGCATTTCTATGTATATCAGCGGTTAGCATTGCGTTTCAACTAGTTTTCCCGATACGTGGTAAGAGCGCTATTCCCTTAAGTCTGTATCAGATTTATTAATAGAAATACATTACAGGCAATGCAATGCAATGCACTGTAATGTAATGCAATGCAATGCAATGCAGTGCATTTGCAGCCTTCCCCGTTTATAAAACCACGAGCCGCGACTGTATACGAAACTTGCCACTTGTCAGATCGAACAACTCCTTAACAACTGAAACGTAGAAATGAGTTGGAAGCGGGCAATTGTGCAGTGTCTGAAAACTATCAGTCGATTTCGTAACTAAAAGGATAACAGATTATAAAAAAATATTTTCCAGCATTGGAAAAATGCTATCGTAACTTATTATGAAAGTTTCGATCATTCGTATATTCATTAAGTGATTCAGAACAGGACATTTGTAAAATTGAAAGAAAATTCCTAATTTAGTGGTCGCCCACTGTATATACTTGGCGCGACAGCCCGTGAACGGGCTTATACTGCGATTTTTCTAGGAAGAGCTCTCAAGATAACTCAAATCCCATCTTCGCGATGGAATATGTCACGGCATTTCGCGTCTTTTCTCGGTCTTGCCGGTAGAAGTCGCATGATCGCAAGCACTGCTTCATACGGTCGCGATCGTGCGAAATCTAGCGGAACGACTGTGAATGATACGAAATGCCGTGACATATTCCATCGCGAAGATGGGATTTGAGTTATCTTGAGAGCTCTTCCTACAAAAATCGCAGTATAGGCCTACCGGCGACGTCCCTGCCTCGCGGCCATGTGTTAAGGGGGAACGTGTGGTTAGCACGTAGACATCCCCACGCCGCATTCCAGTCTCCTCAACCTGAGAAGTTAATGTTCTCATCGTCACACAGCAACGTATACAGGGACATTGCTAGGAAAACGCACACTTTAGTCTTGCCTCAAGTGGAAATGGAGCACGCTGACCAAGAGCTAACCACGAGGCATTTGTTCATTAAACTCTTAAATTATTATCAAAACGTTTGTATTCGTTCCCAATTCATAGAGGCATGTCAAATATGCTTGTTTTTTTATCTGTACCCAGATTAACTTATTACTTTACTTTAGGATTGCTTGTTCTCCTGAGATTGAACCTTCTTGTAATTTTAATTCCTGGCTTTTCAATTTATTTAACATGAGTTTCGAATTTAAGTGGATGGCAAATATATGTCCGCTATGCAACACTCCTGGTCCTCTAGACAAGTATTGAAACTTAGTGAATCGTAATATTCAACTGTTACTGAATTACCAATTTATGTATTACATTTTCCTTGGACTCAAATGCGATTACATTACTTACACTGATATAAAGAACTATAGAAATTGTTTTGTGTAGATTAATAGTCTTCATGAGAAACGTATCTACTCTCCTAATAGGATACTAATACTACTCAACTTAATAAGATGCTACCAGCTTCGCATACAGTGGCAACTCGTGAGTTGAAGTAAGTTAGTGCCATTTCACCTACAAATTTCTGTGTGAATTTAGCAAATTAGACTCAAGGAGTTTAGGAATTACTACTGTTCGTAAAACGCTTGTCCACCTTTCATCCCTTTCCCCTGTAGTGCTTCTCTTGAGAGGGTACATGAAATTATCTCAGATATACAGTACACGTCATATCTTACGGTGCAATGTGAATGCTTTTCATTGAACAGATCATTCATCGTACACACATTGCTTTATTTCCTCTCCGAAAAATGTGATTTTTCAGAGGGAATGACAGTGTATGGTTATGAATCAGCTTCAAAGTCGAATCAGGTGTTTTGTTAATATTCGAATTTTCCAACAATTGTCTGTTGGATTTAATCACTGAAGCTGCTGATAAGGGGAAGTTGTTGAATCGAGTAAGTCAGTGACGTATTCGGTTTCAACACCAAACAGGAAATGTAGTGGATGCAGCGCGGTGTGAGGTCCGTTCTGCGAATGCGACTACATACAGGCTCACGCAGAACAGGTTTCAGGGGATTGTTTCTTTAGAGGCAAATGAAAGGCAATGCACTTGTGAATGAATTTAATTTAATTCTTGAAAATAGTTGGTTAGTTACACAAGTAGGTAATTAGACAGTAAGCCGGGGGACCAATGAATGTTTATAGTTTAAGTTTCTTCTTTGTTGAAGTTTACATTTACTCACAGATTGATGAAAGTACAGGTACAGCAAACACCAACCCAGGTCAGACGGCTGAGTGTGTATGCCGTCGGTTGAAATGGGCTGCGGATGATACTGCTGGTAGACTGGATGTCACCATGGGCGCGTACTCGACTACTGGAGCGGCCCGTAGTGTTGACTTGGCCAGGGGAAGGCTGATTAACGGGTGGCCCGAATCTAGATAGCGGCCGGCTCGCCGCGCTGATTGATTGCCGGAGCCTTGATAGGCAGAGCAACGACAGCTGACTCCTTCGCATGCTGTCTGACGAGTAGAGCAAGCATTGACACTCGTCCGGTGTATTGACAAACGTGTCAATGATAGTCGATTGTCTCGTAGAAGTTGACTAAAGAAGTGACTGGCTAGTCTGACTGACAAAGTTGCAGTAGTTTGAAGTAGTGACTGAATAGTTTTCAGTAGCAGCGTAGAAACGACTGATAGAAGTTAACTGAAGTGGTTGCTTGGAAGTTCGACTAAGAGTGACTGAATAGTGGCGCGTGGGAGCGAAATTGCCGTATTTATTGAAACGTATGTTTCCGAGTGCAGAGGGGGAGGAGTCACGTGACATTTGCAGCTAGCCTATGACATGCAGTGAGACGCAGTGTGCCGCGAGAGTTGCTCGCTATTTGTTGTTATTTTCTGAAGTGTGTCACATGAATTTGGCGCGGCAATTGCGGTGCTTGCGATGGCTGTATCTCATTAGCAAGGTAGATGTTTCTCACGGGAACCGCGGAGCGCCGATTGAGAGACGGGGCGGAAAGACGGGCGCGGGCGCGGCTGCCTTGCTAATGTGTTCGTGGTCGGCGAATGCTAACTCCAATGTAGGTGCGGGAGGCACGTAGCCAATATTGAAATGTTTGTAAACACATCTGGCCACCGAAGGCTGAGTAGAGGGCAGGTAGACGGTTAATGGCTTGAGGAAGCGGCCCCGCGCGCCGGCGGAGACCAAGCCCTGGGCCCTTCGCCCGTCCCCCGTCGCCCTTTCCCCGGCTTACAGTTCGAAGGGTTCGCGGCGGTTCGGCACTCGCGGCAAAGAGGGCTCAACGAGAATTGTTTTGTTGCCTGAACATCTGTGTTTCATTTTTATATTTTTGTGTAGACTTGCTAGTGCCGTGAGAAACTTTGAAGGTGGGGCAGCCGAAGAATGTTGGCCACGCGGGGGAAAGACAATTTAAGGCTGCTCCCTGCTAGCGAATTTCCTCGTGATTGTTCGCGAGATTGAACAGGAAAATCGCACTTCTGTTTAAATCATAAGGACAATATTGACTTACTTGATTTCAACACTAAACGATCGGCCAGCGGCTAAAATTGAAAATCCAAATATCATTCATATTCATAAATATATTCATATCATTCTCCTTCATATCCAAAACGTCAAATTCAACACAAAGTGCTACCAGAGTACATACATGTGGGAATGGGAGTGAGAGTGCGTAGTGGTGTGAACAGTGAGGAGTGTATATAGTAGTTTAAGATAGGTTAGTGTGGGTTTAGGTTAAGATAGTGATAGGGTTGGCCGGTAGATGGTGCCCTGAACAAGGACAAAAGGATGTCTTGGAAGGAAAGGGCAGTTCCGGCGAGGCCAGAGAGAGCATAAGACGTGGTCGGTGTGTGGTCAGTATGCGTGTGTGAGAGATTGGTATCGGCGGATATCTAGACAATCTAAAGAGATTTTTTCGTAGTAAGTGTTTTTCAGAACTGCGTCTCTTAAATCTTACATACATTTTTGAATCGTTTAAAATGCTCCGCAGAAACATACACCTACATAAAAAGCACAAGGGTTTTCAACCAGCAAGTTATTTTTCCGTTCCGACAAACGAACACATTTCCTCAAAGTTAACGTGCTGGCGCTGATACCACTAAGCAACAAGAGCGCAGTGCGCTGGAAACATCGTTTTCCGGCGCACGATCACATAGCTTTCTCTTCTTACGAAGTATTCGTATGGCGAGAAAGTAACAACAAATTCGGAACCGTTAGGGATATGTAAGTTGATTGCATGGGTTCTGGATAAAAATTATTTCAATTTAATGTTGAAATAATCATAATTTTACTTAAATCACATATCGATGCACACAAGACAACTAATGATTTGACATGACACACGTATCAGAAATCGAATTACAGAATTGAAAAAATGTTTAAAAGATGTAATTTATGAAAACATAGACATGTCCTGGATATTTATCTGCATTGATTCCATTAGTGAGTAGAAGTACTTGACATGATTTTCAATAACGTTTCTACACTCTTCAATAGTTTTTTCTGCAACAACACATTCATTAAATTAAAATCCCTGTCTGAGATTCGAATCTAGCATCTTCCGAAGTGAAGCACTCAGTCCCAGAGCGCCTTAACCAGCTTGGCCATTGGAGAGAGTTGCAAACTGAAGACTTATATATCAGTTAAAACGTAATTGTATCAGCTCTAGCATTATGAAACCGGCAATTATCAACACGCGAAACAAAAGTTTCTTGGGCGTTAAAGAAATGCAGAAGTGAAGGGCTTATTCCAAATCCTATATCCGACGAACGAGATTAGAAAAATAAATACTGCGAGAAAGTCTGTTCCATTATATAGCACCACTAGTTTATTTATTAACCGTCCCTTATTACACACGTGGAAAAAATTTAAAGAAAAAAATTGGAGAGGATTTTGAGTGTTTTTGTTGTAAATTTGAAGCGAAGATTACGCAAAAACGACTCGTTTTTTCAGAAAATTATACATTACCTTTTTTAAAGAGCTAATTTTGTACAAGAGACTTTGTCTGAGGTAAAAATCGCTATCTCCAATTTTGTAGTTTTAAAAATATTTTTTTGCAATTTTCAAAAAACCAACTATTTCCCAGAAGTAGGACTAAGACCATATTTTTTGTCGTCCCTCATTACACAAGTGAAGAAAATTTAAAGAAAAAATTTGGAGCGGTTTTTTAGAAACATGTTTTTTATAAATTTGAAGTGCAATTTACGCAAAAACTTCTAGTTTTGTCAGAAAATTGTACATGACCTTATTTACAGTGCTAATTTTGTTCAACCGACTTTGTTTGAGGCAAAAATCTCTATCGTCAATTTTGCAGTTTTGAAATGTTTTTTTGCAATTTTCGAAAAGTTGGCGATATCAACGAAAATGATACCTACATCATTCCCTTAAACGGCCTTCGCACTACTCATCAATAAAATTTTGTAGCGCTTTTTTTAATTTCGAAAATCTTGGACGGGATTCATTTAAAGTACCCCCCAAAATTAAAATACCGGTTTTAAATTCCAGGAGCCTTGACATCAGTGAAAACGATTGGGTAATATCAATTTTCAAGAAAATAGGCTGAACGGTTTAAGTGCTAGCGTTGACCACAGGCGGACAGAAGGACGTTTTGCTTCAATCGAATTTGCAGTATCAAGAAGCAACAAAACATGAATTTTGACTACACCAGGAGATAGAGGATTTTTGTCTTTCTTTAGACAGGTTTAGCAACAAGTTTTATCCACTTTTTCGTCACCAGACCCTAGCTATAAGCTTTTCTGGCGAAAATTCGCCGTTTTCTGGCGCACGATTACATAACTTTATCTTCTTACGAAGTAATAATAATGATAAAACACAACACACTCACCAACCAAAACAGTAAATTAATTTGTTTATATTAAGGCTTATAATTTGAAATGAAATGCATTTTAAATCAGTGAAATATAGCATATGTAAATATTGTGCATTTTAAGTAAAGATTACCATATGAACCCACAATGATCCCAAATTTATACTTACATGGTCAGTTCAAAAACATATAAGAATTGTTTTAGAATTTTTTCAAAATTTTTGAAGATGAGCATTTTGAAAAAAACTCAAAATCAAAATTTTAAATTCAAATTCGAAAATCTTTTGAATTGATTTGAAAATCTTTAAAGTTGAATATCATATAAAAGTAAGCTGCAAAATGACACCTGTTCCAGCTCTCTATCTTCATTTGGAGAGGTTCTACATCAATTAAAAAAAAATCCAGAACCCACTTTTGTAAAATTTTACTTGGCTGTATTTACCAACCGGTGAAAATATTTATAAAATTTGTAGTTTTCTTATTCTTCATTCATACTACCTCTGTGTCAAATTTCATCTGAATCTGAAATGGTGAAATAAAATGACTGTGATGATTTAATATTTGACCCTATAAGAACTGATCTGTAAATTATAAATTAATTAATTTTATTGCTAATATCCTAAAATGTCAGAAATTGCAGGAAAACTATGTAGCCTCTGGACATGTGAGAAGTGTCTTTGGTTTTTTTAGATATCAAGGAACAGTGGGAAAATACAAAAACAATGAAGCAGTTTCTATTTTGATGGAAAAATACCAATATTTGATCATGCTAGTCTCCAATTACTTGAACTGGTACCTGAAGTTACGACACCGCTGTAATCTCTTACCATAATGCTTAAAATATGGCTTTCGCCATGCAAAGTGCATGGAATCTGCTATTAAGTATTCAAGCGCGCTGTTTCAGAACACACCATATTTTCAATATTCTTGGAACGTAAAGAGCTTTCGATGTATTTACAATGCTGTTGCAGGATCTAAATTTCCTCACACACATCTGCAGCATTTTTGCTGGTGCAGGCTTCTAATATTACAGATGTATATCATGTGTGGGTGTGTGTGATTGCAAATAAATATAACATTAATTATATTCTGAACATACACTGTAGTGCTGTTGAAGATGTTAGTTTGGTAGTATCTGAATAAAAACCATTGTAAATTCATTTATAGAATTTTTGGATATTACAATTAATAATAAACAAATATTTTGTTACATATTGTGTCAATTGTTTCAATTGCCTTTCTTCGATGGTGTATTATACAATAGTTGTATCATTGAATAACTTATTTAAAATATTAAATGATGACAGAAACGTCCAATAAAAGTATTAATTTCTTCTTGCCTGGTGTACATAATCCACATTAGGTGCGTCATTTATGATTTCCATGAACTAAAGATTCAAATAAAGGAATCATAAGCAAGAAAATTGTACAAGAAAACATGCTAAGGGCAAGTTCAGGATTCACTCCATATTATGTAAGATGGTCTTTGTTTCACTCATCAATTCCTCCATGCATCCCCTACTGGAGTTTTGAAGGTTCCCTTGGAGAATAACCAACAATTTGCAACCTAGGCTTGCCCCCAAACAGCGCCATTTCTACCACAAATGATGTGTAACCAAATTCATGGCTGAAATTAATAATTAACTGATCGTTTATCTTCAATGGCAGTGGTTAGATTTGCAAAACATAATTAAATGTACATTGTGGTTGAACTATTATTTCTATTATTTCTAGATCTTGGCACTCTGAAATACTGCAAACACCAAATTCAAAAAGTATCCAGTCAACACAGAATAGGAAGCAATTATCCTACTGTTCTTTCAAATGAATGTTTCAGGAAAGATCTGGAACTAGTTTGAAACAAATAAGGAATTAATTATTCATTTACACATATAACTTAACATTTAAATTTATTTATACTTTTGACATATGTTATGTACATTAAAACTTCGTAGATGTTTTAAATGTACTTTTTGAGTGTATCTGTGTGTGTGTATATGTTTTTGTGTATCGCCACAAGCCCAACATACAAACATAACACAATACAGTACAATACAAATTACATACACATATACTGTGCTTCTGAAATATCTTACCAAAGTCACACTGAGTGACTCAATGATCTATTTGGTGTTTGTGAAGGCAGGATCTCTAAGATCTCAATAAAAATAGGAGAGTGTGTAATTGTCTAAAAAAGCAAGATCTCTAGATTGATGATACTGAAAATCTGATGGATTGTCTACCTCCCAACAGTTTTTAAAGAAATCCATGCTTCACAAACCCATTAGTTGTAACTGTTAACAGAACAATACATACTCCAAATTCTGTAACTATGACAGAAGAGCAAGAACCCACACTCTTTGAGACACAGTAACATTCTTTCTCCTATAGCAGATATCAAGGGTCCCGTCTCCTTAAAATGAAAATTGTCTCCTTTGCTTCTGTAAGTTATTCCAGAGGCTATATGTATGTATACATTTTAGATATGCATGTATTTCAATGAACATACAAGCACAAAAATTACCACACACACACACACACACTAAAGGGTGACACAAATAACAAATTGTCTACATGGACAAGGTGGTCTGTACATTGCAAACACAGTATCATTAAAGACTGTATCAACCTAGTCAAACAGCAGGCAACCTACTGTAGCACACCAGGCTAGTTCTTGGCAGACCATGGACGGGTCATGGAATCTTGAATTCGTGGCAGAAATGGAAATGGCTCATGCACACATTTTCTTTTCCACCTTTCTTCATCTGACAGTCAAAACAAAGCTCTTCATCAGAATACTTTGTGATCACTTTTTAAAGTACATGAAAATATTAAAACAAAATACAATGATGTGTACTTGTTTACAACTGTTTTTTAACATGCCACTGTAGATTGAATATGTTTGGTTCACATGTTCACTATGCTATGTTGCCCCCGTCCACGTAACAGTCCTTATCTGATTGATGAATCCTTAACAATGTTACGAAGTCATATAAATAATTATAACAATTTTATGTGAGAATATTAAAAATCAAGTTAAAATAAATAAACCTTCACTACACATCTTTAAAATCAATACAATTATTTAAAAACTAAATTCTTTGTACAATTAACCAAAAAAATTTCTGATCTTCAATTTGGCCAAAAAGGTTTTTTTTTCATAGTTTTGATTAAAAATTTATATAGAATTAGTTTGTGCTATAAAATACCCTATTGTTCATTTTCAATTACTAGTGTTATTTGAGAAAATTGTGCATTTAAAAGATAAATCTCAAAATAATTCAAAATTCATTGTTTAAATAATGTCTAGGTATTTTTTTGGCAGTTTTGTTTCCATTGATTTCCAAATTATGTAGAAAAACAGTTTACTTAACAATTAAAGAATTTTTCCTGATTAAAAGCCTATTTTACCCTCATTTCTTCTGTTTCTTCCAGAAAAGATTTCCAAAGCCACGAAGTGACAAGAGAGGGGAGCCTCAAAAGGGACTTTACACCACAAATGTCCAGCACAAGCACAAAGTGTTTTTAATTTTCCACCATCACCATCTCCTCAGTTTAGGAATGGTGTTCCTGTCCTTTCTAATTTTGCATATATTGAAAACTTTTGTTTGAAGCATTTTTTTAGAGTTTACTGAACTCACAGTCCTTTGAATGTGGGTGCCAAGTTTTACACTAACTCAAATTTTATTAATTACCCATCAAATGTTTTAACCCATAGTATTAAAATGTGTATTAGAATTTCAATTGCTTTGAGTTTATATTCTATTAAATATCAATGAAATAGAATTTAAATTGAAGGAAAACCAGCTATTATCAGCTTTTGTTAATTTAAAAATTTCTTAATATGCAGTCATGTAACTTCAAAATTAGACACGCATTCAAACCATGTTACTACAGTAAACCGCCAACATATGCAAATTCGCTATTAGGGAGTTTTGAACATTCGCGATTTGGGAAACGCTACTGGTTTTGACAGTTGCAACTTCAACATTGATAGTACATTATTTGGTCGTACTATATTTTTCTTGGAGAAAAAGAAAAGAAAAAAAGAAAAGAAGAGAAGAAAGAAAGAAGAGAAAAAAGAAAAGAAGAGAAAAAAGAAAAGAAGAGAAAAAAGAAAAGAAGAGAAAAAAGAAAAGAAGAGAAAAAGAAAGAAAAGAGAAAAAATAAAAGAAAAAAGAAAAGTGAAAAGAAAAGAGAAAAAAGGAAAGAGAAAAAGAAAAGAAAAGAAAGAAAAAGCGGATTTCAATTTATTCAAATGCGTCATCTGGAAATCCGACTCAAAGCATTACATTCTGCAAATGTCAAATTTGAATGTGATTTCAGATTAATAGAATATCACAACTGTAAAGTAATTCAATTCTGTTGCTCCAAATTGGAGGTAAGGGCTTTGGCGACATGAGCAGAAAATCCATTCAGCATCAGTGCAACTCTTTGCTCACTGAAAAGGAGCATCGACAGATCATCAGATCAAGAAAAGCTCCGATGTAGTGGTAAAGAAACAGAAGCGAAGCTGAGTTTTGGAGCAACTTCTGTGTCAAAACTATTAATGACGTTCTACAACTGTGAACTGAATTGAATCGATTCCTTTTTTACGTGGCGAGACTCAGGCCATGAGGCCACTCTTCCGTCTGACCACGCAAATTTTGCTACACTTCTTTCACCAACTTGCGGAAAGAAGGCATTACTTGGGCGACGAAACAGGCGATTTGAATTTAGCTCAGAGGCTTCATTTAGGTTTGATGATCTTGTACATGCAGTAAATCTTCTAACATGGGAAAGCCGGCTTTACTTCCGGGGTAAGAAGGACTTTTTCGCCCAGAAATCCACGGCTTCGATCGGGTTTGAATCCGCAAACTTGGGTATGACAATCCGTTACGCTAACCGCTACACCATCAATGCCTTAACTGTAACACGCTCTTGTGGAAAGGGCACTGGAATGCGACCCGAACTCTGAAATTACTTTGAAATATAAGAGAGAAATAGAAGCAGCTACTCTTCCACATTTGGAGATTAAGGCAATGGGGAGGTCGATGAAACAAAACTAACCCCACGTACTATGGCCAGCCACTTTCAACTAGAAATAACATTCAAATTTTGGGTTTTTAATTGTGAATTTTGTTTGTTGTAGTGCTTATTAAATTTACTGCAATTGTCAGATTTTTTTTTTTGTTAGGCAGTTTTTCGATATCCAGGAACCTAACCCATCTTTCTTCGTTAAAATATAGACTCCACCTTCGCGGATTTAACATTCGCGATGTTTTTGAGAATTTAACTCCTGTGGATGTTGAGGGATTACTGTAGATAACTTGATGCAGTAATTGTCAGTGACAATTAGACCGTCAAGTCATATATCAAATTACAATATGTCAATTGACAACACTAGGCAATGTTAGAGAGAATATTATTAATGAGTGCACCACACGGTCATGAGTCGAGTTGAATTGAATTGCCTTATTTTACGTGGCGAGATTCAGGCCACTCTTCCGTCTGACCATGCAAATTTTTTAAATTGTAATGGATAGTGGTAGTAAAAAGTGTCTATGTAAAGTTAATATTCATTTCCCTTGATTCATGGAGCAAATTTTGCCATGGGCCTTTTGCTTTCACCTGGACACTATAAATGGCTCTCTCTCTCAAATGCTTTTTTTTGTTTTTGAAGTTGTAATAGAGACTGTTAAATACAAGGATGAGCAGTCAATGGCTTTCGCTGTATGAATCCTACAGAACTGATAAATGAGACTTCATTTATCTGTTCTGTAGGATTCATACAGCGAAAGCCATTGACTGATAAATGAGACTTCATTTATCTGTTCTGTAGGATTCATACAGCGAAAGCCATTGACTGCTTATCCTTCAAATACTTTTGAAGTAAAGTATTTCTTATTTCCGTACTTAAACGTGACATTATAAAAAAAATAAATATTTTAATACATATTTAAAGTAATGACGGTTAAAATATTCCTTGAGAAATTATTCATTTTAACATGGTTCCAAATTCATTAATCAACTTTGAAGGACGAGAACTCAAGTAAAAAAATACATTAGAAGAAAATTTTGTGTTACTACTGAGAATTTTGGGTTTTAAAAATAAAAAGTCTGAATTTGTGCATTTCAAAATCAATGTTTTAAACATTTCTATTTAAACAGTCTCTTGTTTTTATACATTTTTTAATTATAAAGAAACCTTAGCTGTCAACAAAATATTAATTAACTAAACACCTATTTTTATATAAAATTAGTTATTTTTACATTATATACTCAATTCCCATAAGAAATATGGTCATTATTAAATATGAACAATTGTATATTTTACAAAACTAATCAATTCAGTACTGTTTTAAATACATCTAAAATACAGAGAAAATATTTTTGGCCATATTGAAGCTGGTTGAAAAGATTTTGGAAAATTAAAACTGTCCCAAATAGATAGTACTAAATAATACAATTATGTAACGAGATAATTACGTTCAGTAATATCAGAATAATATTCTAACCAAGTATACATAAAAGATAACAAAGCACTAACATATTATACATTGACAATTACTCTTGGAAATTTTGTAGTATCACTATCATGTAACTATTTGACTTAAGCCACTATGGTCCGATAATCCAGACACAGCAATTGAACTGGTGTCTATATTTTCTTCCTCTAACTGTTGTTGTACTTCTAGAAAACATCGGGTTACTTCATCTTCATTTTCACCATTACACTCTTGATTAGGAATCTGAATAGTAATTGTCTGCATTGTTCCATCCGCGGAAGTACTACTGCCTGTAACATTCGCTTCTACATTAGCCCCATCAGATAGAGCATTCAGACATCGATATATAAGCTGGGCAGCAGCAACATTGCCTGGAAATACCTCAACATCACTTCCTCCACCTGAAATTTAAGCAAAACAATTACATACATTCTACATCAATAAATAAATGTCTTTATTAGTAGCAAGGCTTAGGCCATTTAGCCTGCTCTTCCACCCGACCACTTTCAAAAATTTTTATTACAATTTATTTTATGATAAAAAGGATATTATTCAATGAGAAATACGTATGCACTTTAAATGAAAGGTTTCTCACACGGGAGACAGGAGTAAAAAGCGAGGGAGGAAGGAGTTGATAGAACAGGAAATGCTCTCACAAAATTTGTGTGATTAAGTTTATTAATTTCAGGTTAGGGACGTATTAAAAATTAATCACAAATATATCAAATTGAATACTTTGAGATTTTACTCAAATTTAGAGAAATTCTATTTTTTTTACTCAGTAAGTTAGGTACAGAAGAGAATTAGAAGGAACTTGTTTAAATCAATGAAATGTTAATAAGTACCACTAATTGTTTAAGAGAGGTTTTGAAAAAGCTAAGATTGCGTATGTATTTTTGAATTACCCCTAAAAATCAGAAAGGGAGGAAAACTCATCGGCATACAAGCGCAAAAACATCAAATAAAAAGGTCAAGTCTTGAGAGAAACGAAAAACAAATCTATTCAGTAATTAAATTAAGTAAAAAGAAGGAATTATAAATGTTGGTACGATCAATTCAATTTTAGGTAAAGTTTACAATTTAAAAATTTTCTCCAAACTAGAAAAGTACAAATGTTAAAAATTTAGGAAGTCTTTACCCATAAGAATATTCCCAAGACTTGAAAACCCGACCCAGCATCTCTCGCTCGTAAGCCAACGATGTATACTACATTTATTCCTGGGACTCCAAACAAAGGGACCATCTTGACATGCATCTTAAGTGATCGAGTAAACCCAGGTAAACCTCAATCAGGATGGTGAAGTTCAAGACTGGTCAATAATAAATAAATAAATTTATTTATTTATTGACCAGTCTTGACCTTTAGTTAATAGTACTGGTTCAAAAACTTTCAAATGTATTATTTACGTACCATCACTGCAAGTGTTGATAATGCCATTTTTGTGATCTGCTACATGAAGTAAATAGCCTTCATGGCTTACAGTCTTAAATGAACATTGGCCACATGAGAAAACTCCACTTTGCCCAGGATGCTTATTACGCAAATGATTTTTATACGAGTTGCTCTGTATTGCACTGTATGGGCAGTGAGGACAGCGGTAAGGACGTTGGCCAGTGTGGCGCATGATATGCCGTCTCAGTGAGTTATGGTCACCAGTACGATAATCACACAGAGGACAAGTATGTGGCTTCTCTCCAGTGTGTTGCCGATAATGCAATTGCAACATTGCTTTGCGGGCAGATGCATGACCACATACCTAATGCAAAAAATTCACACAAATATAAATGCATTCCACTACACTATCAAATGTTTCACACAAAATTTTGAAGGTAAGTTTCTGGACTAATCCATCTTGAATAGAGTAATTCAAGGTGACATGAAGACCAGTTTAATAGTCATGTGAAAAAAAAACTATACTTCTTAATGAGCGGTGTTAATAACTAACATCCCAAAGATACTGAAACTTTAGATTCTTAGCAAGGAAAAGACAAGTTCACTGCTTTGTATTTTGGAATTCAGGAACCCTATTACACCATTCTCAGGCTACTGACACACATTATAATATCGTATTTACCTGAATATAAATTGACTATGAATATAAGATGACACCCTAATTTTGAAGAGGTCTCCCGAAATTTAAAAAATATTTTTAACTAATTCTTATTATAGAGTCAAATTAAAACTGCAAATTGTCTAATTTACTAGAAAATTGTCTTGATGAGAATGTGGATACAATAATGAATAAATTAGAATTGCCTGAGCGATTGTCATTTCCTTGTTCCTTAAAATCTTCTTAATCAATTCTCTTTTATCAGTTTTTTCAACAATATTAGAGATGTTTTACTATATGGGAATGGGCACTTTTCTCAGGAAAAACAATTCAATGCAAAGGCTTTAGAAAATCAAACTTAATGGAAACTGACATTTTTACTTTTCTTAACAATGTTGCTTTATCAGTAGACCAAAATCAAGAATCTATAGAAATATTTTTATATCTTTCAAAATCTTTTGACATCATTGAACATAGCGTTCTACTCTCAAAATTACCTTCATATGGAACTCATGGTATTGCCCTTGATTGCTTATCCTCATACCTTAAGTATTAATCGTAGAAGTTAAAGTATTACGAGTAGAAATACATTACTGGTATGAAAGGACATTATTAGCTTATCTTTCCAATTCTCTGCCAATTGAGTTTGGGGTTCCTAAGGGTTCGATCTTAGACCCTATCTCTTTCTTTTATACATAATGATATATCCTCATCCATTACAAATGAAACAGTTCTGTTTGCTGATAAAACAAATGTTCTTTGCAAAAAAGAAACAATAAATAGTATGACATCAGAAGTTTCAAATTGGTTTCTTAATAAAAAATTAATACTTAACAAAGGAAAAATTGTTTCAATGCATTTTTCCTTTTCAAACTGGCAAGTGCATGCACCATTGAAAATAAACAATATGGAATTCACTGATGTTCATGTAACAAAATTTCTGGGTCTCTCAGTTCAGTCAAACCTCACGTAGAATATACATATAAATGCATCAAACACTAAATTAAGATCATTATGCTAAGCATTCAGAATTCTTTGAAATTATACCAGCCTTAATGCAGCTCATTGCTGGGAGAGAGAAAAAAAAGTGGGAAATAGATTCTTGAGGGAAAAAAAGAAGAAGAAGAAGAAGAAGAAGAAGGGGAAAAAAAAAAAAAAAACCCACAGAAGAAGAAGTCACATAGAATTGTTACTGTTCGTTGACAAAATAAATCAAATCAAATGACGATTTGTCCTTACCATCTTCACATATATAACCTTCTTTATTTTGGTTTTTCTCTCACACTGCATCGTCTTCCAACTTGTTGGACCCCCTCCCAGAAAGTTTGGGGCGTTAAAGGGTATCCCCAGATAAGATGGTAAAAAGTTCCCCGAACTTTTTCCCATCTTATCCGATAGTAGTAGTTATTAGTAGTTCCACTATAACTCTAATATAAAAATAATATTTTTTAAAGGTTTCTTAGCCCCCGTGCCATCATCTACACCCCTCAACAGCCAAAAGCCAACAGCCCGCATTTTTTAATTTCAATTTCTTCCATCAACTTAACTACCAGGCTGAAAAAATATGATAAATAAGAAAACAATTTATACTATCACAAAAATATTTTTTGATACTTTCTCAAGCCCAAATTCAAACACAAAAAAATATTTTTGAAAAACAATTACAAAAAAATATTTTTTACTGTGTCTTAGAAGCTTGGAACAGGTTTGAAAAAATCTCAAAAGTTCCTCTTAAAACACAAATTGTGAATGTTATTCAGATTTTTTCGATTACTGGGATGCAGTTAAAAAATAAAAACCATTTCCCTGCCTTTAAATCACCTGGATTTTAAATACACTTTGACAATGACAGCAACAGTTCTGTGCATTTATTTTAGTGTTATTATACATTGTTGTAACATTCAGGAATATTTTGATTTTGGAATGTAGTTACAAATTATCATTTTTTTAAGCTTTCTAATCCAGTGTATATGATACACAAAGGAAAGACAATAATTTTCGGCAGTTTATTAAATAATAGTTCGGTCACATTTGAAGGATAAATGGAGATGATGAGAGAGCGTTTGGGTACATGTGAAAAATCGATTGGGCGACAACGGGGAAATGAAGGGGAACAGATTGGACCCGTATTATGTTCTTGGACAGTGTTCTCTAAAATACCATTTTAATGATCATCGTTGTTTACAATTTTGCATAATAGTTCTTTTGAGTGCCCCCTCTCCTTACAGAAAAGAGAAGCCAAAATCAGCTTAAAATTAAATTGAAGGTTAATACTGAAATTATCTTTCACGGGTCAATCCATTTTAAGAGGTTCAGAATTTAATAATTTGGTCGCTCGACCATCTCGAAAAAATTCATATTTTGTACATAAATTTCCTTATGTTTTGGCTGCTCAAAATCTTCTTTAACTTTTTTATTGAACCTGGTTAACTAATGGCGGCCATTTTTGTTCCGCGCCGTGCGCCATTTTCGCGTTTGCAGACATTTACCTCTTTTCTAAATTATTCAGCTGTAGGTTGTTCTAGCATTCTAGAATAAAAAGCATTCGATTCAGCATACTCTGGCCTGCAAATCGTAATATTATTTACATATTTTCTATGTTTTTATTTAGTAAATATTTGCAACCAAATTTATGGAGTAATCTACGGAGTAATTTTTCAAAGAAGGACTAGAATTTCTGCCTTAATTTTTTCTGTGCTTTTACACACAACAGTATAGTCACTTTTTGTAAAATTGGTATACAGGGTGAGTCACGTAACTTTAGCACCTCCTGTAACTTTTGAACGGTTGAAGATATTGCAATGCAGTTTTCACGGAAGTGAATGAGGGAATGGGGCTAATTGATATGTGTATTGATTTCTCTTTTATCACTTTATTTTACGAGATATTTGAGGTAACTTTGTTTTTTCAAATGGGACTATACATATTTTTTCAGTCTATCATAACAAGCGTAAAAAGACGAATCCAAAGATATAAATATTGTCATATGTTAGATAAGCATTTTTTTGAGTAATTGTGATTTTTTGCGACTAGTGTTTATGGGATATTTTCATTGTAACTGTCAGCCCCACAAGGTCACGCAGCGCTCCCCCAGCAAACGCGGGGTCGGGGAAGGGAAGGGATTTAAGTACTTGAGGATACGAAAAATATTCACAAAACTGTTGCACTTTTTCCTGAACTCTCCTTTTCATCTTAATCCATTTTCAGTAATTTGGGTTTCTTAGGGATTGAAAATACGGATTTGTCTTAAGTAGTATTTATTGAAATAAGATTATTTCTATCCCTAAGTTATTATTATATTCGTATTAACATTGAAATTGTTTGCTCAAAATATACAATATATTTTTGTACAGTTTTAATTATTTATTCTTATTGTGCTTTGTTTCAAGATCCCAATTACTACGTATCTTATGAAATCCCATTAAATGGAGTTGAAGTTATAAACAATGTTATTACAATACAAACTTATGACAAATTCTTATTTTCCATCCTTTAATTCCTTCAATCAAAGAAAGACAAAAATGTGAAAATGCAGGATGGAAAGCACAGTTCAGGAAAAAACTGCAATGGTTTTGTGAATACTTGGAATACTATTTTTCGTATTTTCAAATAAGATCCCTCCCCTTCCCTTCCCTTCGCCGGGCGCACGTGTGCTGGTGGAGCGCTCCATGACCTTGTGTGGTGGACTATTCAAAACGTCCGTTAAACCCCGGTCGCAAAAATCAAAATTAATCAAAAAAATCCTTATCTAACATATGACAATATGTACATCATTGGATTTGTCTTTTTTCGCTCGTCATGGTGGACTGAAAAAATATGTATAGTTCCATTTGAAAAAACAAAGTTACCTAAAAAATCTCGTAAAATACAAGTGATAAAATAGAAATTAATGCACGTATCAATTAGCCCCTTTCCCTCATGCACTTTCGTGAAAACTGCATTGCAATAACTTCAACCGTTCAAAAGTTACAGGAGGTGCTAAAGTTACGTGACTCACCCTGTATAACGTACCCCTTGAAAATTACATCCTCTTGAAAATTGGAATTTTGGATTTTTCCCAATTTTGAACTGTAATATCTCTGTTGGGGGACCAGATCTAAATCTAAAAATTGCACAAATGCTAGACCGCTATCATACCAAACTTCCGTAAAAATTACAACATTTAGATTTAACTCGAAGTATTTTTTAAAAAATTGAAAACTTACGAAAAAAGGGCTTCATTTCCCCATTGAGAATACGTTGTGCCAAGTAGTAATCACATTATTTTGATCATCATACAATACAATCACATACAACACTCAAGCCACAAACTCATAGAAAACGATTCAAAAGCCTATGTGATCTCGAAAGTGTGTTAAATCCTCGGCCCAACGCGGTGGTTCTGTCAGATACACGAACCTTCGGTTGTTGAAGAAATAATAAGAAGTACGGGGTCAAGTTTGACAGTAGCTTCGACTCTACTTTCTTAAACTGCACTGGTTCTCTTGCATTTTCTGTTAACTCAGTCACGTTATTTGTACTAAGGAACACGGTGCGACCGTCCGTATTTCTGCAGAAACGTTCAGAAATAGTAAGCAGAATGGCAAATTTAAACACAAAACATAAACAAAACGCCCAATTGATTATTTTTTTATATTTTATAAATAATTTTTGTTTTGGCCGCTTCAGCTTTCAAAATCAAGAGGACCATATTTTCAATGACAAATGTAGATGTCAAGTCGCAAGTTTGTTTTAAAGTAAAGTTTGCGTAATATTGAAAATTAGATATTAGGCCACTTTAATGTTTAATAATTATTAAGTATAATTAATTATTTTAAATCAACGTAGATTTTAGTTTGAAATAACTTCAAAATAATGTGATTACTTCTGGGCACAACGTATCCTCAACGTGGAAATGAAGCCTTTTTTTCGTAAGTTTTCAATTTTTAAAAATACTTCGAGTTAAATCTAAAAGTTGTAACTTTTACTAAAGTTTGGCAAGATAGCGGTCTAGCATGAGTGCAATTTTCGGATTTTTATCTGGTCCTTAAACAGAGATATTACAGTTCAAAATTTGGAAAAAATCCAAAATTCCAATTTTCAAGAGGATGTAATTTTCAAGGGGTACGCTATATACCAATGATATTTTACAAAAGGTGACTATACTGTTGTGTATAAAAAGCACAGAAACAATTAAGGCTGAGATTCTATTCCTTCACTGAAAAAATACTCTCTGAAAAGCGAATTTCGTTCATTCGCGTTCCATAGATTTGGTTACAAATATTTCCTAAATAAAACATAGAAAATAGGTAAATAATATTTCGATTTGCAGGCCAGAGTATGCTGAATTGAATGCTTTTTATTCTAGAACGCTAGAACAATCTACAGCTGAGTAATTTAGAAAAGAGTAAATGTCTGCAAACGCGAAAAATGGCGCACGGCGCGGAACAAAAAATGGCCACCATTTGTAAACCATATACAATAAAAAAAGTTAAAGAAGTTTTTGAACAGCCAAAACATAAGGAAATTTCATGTACAAAATATGAATTTTTTTCGAGATGGTCGAGCGACCAATTTATTTAATTCTGGACCACTTAAAATGGATTGACCCGTGAAAGATAATTTCCGTATTTTCCTTCAATTTAATTTTAAGCTGATATTGGCTTCTCTTTTCTGTAAGGAAAGGGGGCACTCAAAAGAACTATTATGCAAAATTGTAAACAAGGACGATCATAAAAGCGGTATTTTGGAGAATATTGTACAACAACATAATCCGGGTCCAATCTGTTCCCTATTATTTCCCCGCTGTCGCCCATCTATCACCTGCACCCGAACTGTCTCTCATCATCTCCCCATTTGACATCTATGCGTCCCCCAAAACACGTCATCTGTCAGAATTTACTTGTCCTCAAAAAAGTCGTGTCCTCATGACACATGAAACCCAGAAACCTAGTTTAAAAGGCTTAGGAAGCATCGCTTTCCAGTTGTTTACCATTATAATGTAGTATGTTGCAATAATATGTTTTTGTAAGTCATAATTTTCAAACTTCAATTTTTTCTTTTAAAATCTTTTTGACATAGGATAGGATGTAATGTTTTGTGTCGATGTTTTTTTTATAAATTGGGAAAACTATCGTCTTTCCGTAGCGTATGATTACTTACACCAACGATTAAAAGCTTACAAAAAATGATAATTTGTAACTACATTCCAAAGTCAAAATATTACTGGATGTTACAACAATGTATAATAAACACTAAAATAAATGCACAGAACTTGCGGACATTTTCAAAGTATATTTAAAGCCCAGGTGATTTAAAGACGGGAAAATGGTTTTTATTTTTTTAACTGCAGCCCAGTAATCGAAAACATCTGAAAAAATTAACAATTTGTGTTTTAAGAGAAATTTTCGAGGTTTTCTCGAACCTGTTCCAGACCTCTAAGACAGTAAAGTAAACATTATTTTTTGTAATTTTTTCAAAAATATTTTTGTGAATGAATTTGGGCCTGAGGAAATATCGAAAAATATTCTGTGATAGTATAAATTGTTTTCTTATTTATCATATTTCTTTCAGTCGGATAAAAGTGAAGTTGACGAAAAAAATTGAAATTAAAAAGACGTTTTCGGCTGTAGAGGGGTGTGAGTAGTGGGGCGGGGGTTAAGAAAACGTTCAAAAACATTATTTTTTATGTTAGAATTATAGTGTAACTCATTATAGTAGAACTCATATGTAATTTGGTTGAGGGGACCTTTTTACCATCTTACCGGGGGTACACTTTGCGTTCGTCTTTCATCTCGCGCCACCTAAGTACATTTCCTTGTGTGTCACTGGATAATCTTCTTGTCGCGCTCTTATTCGTAACCTCTGACACTTAAACAGTTCTTACATAATCTTCACGGAATGCCCTTGAAATCTGCGTAGTTTAGTGACAGCGCTGTGAACTGCCAACTCGTACATCTCCGTTCCTTCGTTTCCCGAGGAACGCGGGGGCTGTGGTTGTAAGTACTACGCAATGAATCAATGAATTCTTTTTCATTTCGATTTCTTGCAGAATGCCAATTCGCATTCGCCGGGCGTCGAACAGTGTTCACGAGGCCTCGTCGATCAGCGCATCGTGAATAACAAAATCTCAGCAACGATTCTTATTCATATTCGCGTTGCGTTTCACTCACTACCATGTCATTCGTTTGAGTCTCTTTACCGGCCCATTCGAAACTATTGGTCTGACTTACCAGCAAATTCGTCAACAAATATACACTCATCGTCATAAAAAAAGCTGCACCCCGAAGGAACCTACTGATCCGCTGCAAACTCTAAGGGTATTTTGCACACCATTCGCTAAGCCAATGATTTCGTTTTCACGGTCGGCCGCGCACTGGAAGGTGGTAGGTGCGTGACGTCGCGCCCACCGGTCTAGATACGAGGGCTTCAAACGGCCGCGCCTGCCATTGCTACATCGGGTAGCGTCGCCAGAGCGTCATCTATGCCTCGGCAACGCTTTTTGACAGCCGGTTGTCCAGTTAGACGCGTTCGAGAGGGGCTGCATCGTGCGGGTGCGGGAGGCTGGTTGGTCCTGTCACCGTATTTCGCACCACACCGGTCGTACAGACACCACCATCGCCCGCTGTTGGCGCCAATGGATTGAGGAAGGCGCGCACACACGAAATGTAGGATATGGACGTCCAACACGCGCCACGAGGAGGGAGGACCGACGGATTGTCTGCCACGCGCGAACAGATCCAACGGCAACGGTTGGTGCTATTCAGCGGGCTGTGCAGCTTGCACTGTCACATCCTTAAGTGCCAGTACCATTGGCAGGCAGTTGCACAACGCAAGGGTCGCCGCACGCCCTCCGTTACGTCGCCTGCTACTCACACCCCAGCAACGTCGCTACAGACTCGCCTGGTGCCGGGAATGATGGACCTGGGGCCATATAGATTGGCAGCCGGTCATCTTCAGCGACGAGTCCCGCTTCAGCCTTGATGGCGACGACCACCGGGTCCGTGTGTGGAGACGCAGTGAGACAGCGCCACGAAAGAGCGGTTTGTGGTATCTCATCACACGTCCAGCCAGGTTGGTAAGATGGTGTGGGGCGCAATATCCCATGGTGCTCGTTCACCGCCGTGTTCCTCGGAGGCACTTTGACAGCCGCACGGTACGCCCAGAAGATCCTGCAACCGGTGGCTCTGCCGTTCGTGAACGCCTTTGCCCTTTTTCAACAGTACAACGCGCGTCCGCATACTTTAGCCATCTCCCGAGCATTCCTTGTAGCCGTGGATACTCTGCTATGGCCAGTAGCATTGCAAGACCTGTCCCCGATCGAGAACGTTTGAGGTGCTATGGAGCGTGCGATCAGGAGCCCATCCCTACCCACCAATCTGCAAGAACTGTGCGCTCAGGTGCAAGCTGCATGGGATATACTAACACAGCACACCATTCGAGAACTGTACAACTCCATGCCGCAACGTCTGAATGCGTGTGTTCGTAAACTTGGCGACCGCACGCCATACTAACATGTGCCGTCTATGGCGCGCAATAAATGTTGGTCCTACAATTGAGAAAGTGTAATAATTTTGTGTGCGTGGTACCCTCTACCTGCCTAGCAACAATGATGGCAATCCGCCTTGTCCTTCGGGGTGCAGCTTTTTTTCTGACGATGAGTGTAATTATAAAGTATATATAAACGTGATATTTATTGCCTTTGCAGCTTCCTGTTTCGTCAGCATTAGTTTATTTTTGCCACGGAAAAGCAGGGTAAAAATATACATCCTAATCAAATAGGCTTAATCTGTGATTATAAGACGACTCTGTATTCTTCGAAAGGGGATAAAAAAACTCTTATCTTCGGGTAAATAAGGTAATTTCTTTTGTCAACAGAACATTACGAATTCATTTGGTCTTTTGGCAAGACTCAAATTTAAGCTGTAATACTTACTTGGCAACAGGCAGTGTGGTTCAAATTGGAATTCAAAATATCAGTAACCAACAATCCTCTTTAATAGCGATATGCCCACGATAAAAAGATGGAGATGCCCCAAATGAATAATATAGTACTGAGAAAGACAAGACGCTCACCTATTAACGACAATTCAATACGTATAAAGGGTATAGCCGAATACGGGGGTGAAAAGTGTCCCCAAACCAAATCGATAATCGCGATACTCATGACAGAGAATACAAAATGTCGTAGATTCCCAAAAATCTGCCTCCTAGGACAATCTGTTGCAGAGATACAACGAGAAACGTGTTTTTCATGTTTTCCTTTTTTCTCAGCTTCTATTGCATATATCTGGCTGAAAAACATTGCAGAGACGAAGAAAAATAGGTGAACATGAAGGTATCTTTGTCAATCAATTGTGGTGCCAAATTCACATAGAAAAATAATAAATTGTTTAAATCGATTTTCGACGTCATAATGTTGGAGTACTGTCTCAGTCCCCCCCCCCCCAACATGTCTCTCATAACATTCTCTAACATATATTTTTTCAAATTTTTAAATGTGGATGATAGTGAAAAATAATTAAAACCAGTTATCAGTTTAAACATTTGAAATTCACGCTAAAATGTGATTGGAAAAAAATTTTTTTACCAATATTTAAACACAGCGACAATCACGGCATATGAACTCCAAATCGTATACAGTAATCCCTCGACATCCTGGGATTCGCTATTCGCGAGTTCCGAACATTCGCGATTAGAGAAATGATTCCGGTTTTAACATTCGCGAGTGCGTCTTTTGGTCGTACTATATTTTCATTGAAAGCGACCACATTGCATTTCCTTTATCATCATCATAATCATCATCATCTGGGAAACGAACTCGGCAGACCTCGGAGCTCGATGTATAACTTTCTTCACAAATTTCACAGATGAAATGTCAATTCACATTTATAGAATAACACAATTGTAAAATAATTCGGTTGCGTAAAATTGGAGGTAAGGGTTTTGCCCAAATGAACAGAATACCATTCAGGATTTGTGCAATTCTCATTATAACGAGCTTCGGGAAATCATCAGTGAAGAAAACCTCGACGGTAATGATGAAGTAACGAAAGCGAAACTGCATCCTGGAGAAACTTCAATGTCAAATCTGTTGATGGCGTTCTAAAATCAACAAGCTCTAGTATAACTCGCATTCGAATGTGATCCAATATGGAAATAACTTCGAAATTTAAGAGAAAAATGGAAGCAGGAACTCTTCCATATTTGGATATTAGAACAGCGAGAAAGATGATGAAACAAAAAAATTAGCAAATCCTATATCCAATCATTTCCAACTTTGAAATAAGTTTCAAATATCGTGTTATTTTTTTCATTTTGGAATGTTAATAGTGAATTCTGTTTGTAGTAGCGCTCAATCAGTTCTACTGTATTGATTGTCAGATTTTTTCTTTCTGTTTAAGAAGTATTTCGATATCCAGGAACCTAACCAACCTTTCTTCATTAAAAGATAGACTTAACATTCGCGAGGTTTTTGGGGAACCTAACTCTCGCGAATGTTGAGGGATTACTGCAGTTACATCGATTACGTACGAAACGAGGGGCGTAGCGTCCATGGATGTGGATGATGCGGGACATACCCTGACAATATCGGCTATTTTTATTTTCAAATGATTGTAAATTGTCCATTTGTTATTTTCTTTTTCTACTACACAATATTTCAAACATTGCGCCGTTGAGAATTCGATTCTTCACAAAGATGAACGAATTAGTCTGAAATGCCGCCTAGCCGGCGCTGTGAACCAGATGCACAGTGACCCATTACATCCATCGTGGACACGAAGAAGCTGTCGTTTTACTAAACTTCATTGTTCTCTTCGGTGTTTGTAAGAGAATGAGATTAATTAATGAACATTGTCGTTTTATTTAAGTTTTATTACCTTATTTTAATACATTTAGCAACAATATATTTGTAGCCACTTTAGGTTAGGGATTATGCTGGTTGAATGCACAAGGGTATGTGACTGTGCAATCCACATCTGTGCCCTGGAATGGCGAGCACAACGCGATCCAAAATGCCTACATAATTATGGAATCGTATTGTTGTGCCATGGACAAATTACAGCACGTGAGAAACAGTTAAAAATATTTGAAAAAAATATGAGAGGATAGGATTTTGTTTAAATAGCCAACACAGGCTATGTTGAGCAATACAACAGTGATATAAGGGAAAATAGGGAAATTTTGTCACACTTCATTCGAGTTGTATGATTTTTTGGGAGACAAGGGCTTGTATTTTCTAGCCGTAATGAAAATAGGGGATCATCAAATAGAGACAACTTCATGGAATATAGAAGTGAAATAATGAAATATAAAACTGACAAGGATGATATGGACAATTCCAGTGTTTCCTGCAATCTCGTTAGAAATTCAGATTGATTGGATTTCAAGTGAGCATGGCAATGTCCCATGAAATTAAAAATCAAATTTCTAAAGCCTATTTTGACTCCTCGATACTGGATGAAACCCTTGATGTAAGCAGCAAAGGACAACTGTCAACTTTTTTAATTACATGTCTGTAAATTGATTTATTTTCTCTTTCCTATTATATTTTTATTATATATCATTGCTTTCCATTTTATAAATTATGCCAGATCTAATGGGTTCGAAATGAATTGGACAATTTTGAAAAGCATTGGTTTTGATAGTGCTCTTATTATTAAAGTATGAGGAGACACAGATTTAGATTTTGCTAGATCGTGAACTTCGGTCAACTTTTTCTAACTTTCAACCACTAAACTATTGAATATTTGGGATGTCTGGTGAGGAATATCTTCATCAGTTTTCATTTTCACATTAACACCATCACATATTTCTGGAATTTTCTTAGGATAGTTGAAATTCAAATGTCCCATTTTCTTATGCCGTTCTAATATATTATTTGTTTCTTTTGCATGTTCTTCTTTTACATCAATGACATAAAGACCTCTTTCAGTTTTATTTCCTTCCAGAACAATATTGCCTCCTTTAATAATAATTTCTCCATCTTTGACTATTTTAACTTTTTCTTTATCAAATATTGCAATGTTCCTTTTTTCTGCCACAGCATTTATTGATAACAGATTTCTTGTCAATTCTGGTACATATGATACATTTGTCAATAATATTTCTTCTGTTTCGACATTTCCTTGAAGGTTAGAATGCATAAATTCACCTTTGCTGCTCTTATTTTCATGTTGTTGCCTTCTTTTAAATCTGACATTTCTTTTTCATGTGACATATGTTCATTTGTGCCACTGTCTATAACAAAAGTTTATCATTTCTTTTTTCAGTTCTTTCTGATATCATTGCATCTGCATAGAAAGCTGTCTTTGTTTCATGTTTTTCAGAGTTTTCATGCTCTTCTTTGTAGAAACAGTTTTCAGATGGATGATTTCTTTGTTTACAAAACTTGCATGGAGGAAATTCTTTCTTGTTTTTGTAGTAGCATTCTCCAAGGTAGTATTTATGGCAGAACAAACACTATCTTCTTTTTACACTCACTTTTATTTTCTTTCTTTGTTTTTTGCACCCATTTATGTAATGACCAAAGGCTCCACAATTGTAGCACTTACCAGATTTGTTTTTGATTCTCCTCTTTCTCTTTGTAAACCTGCGCCACTTTAATTTCTTCTTTGTCACCTTTGTGTTTTTCTTCTTCAGACATGAGTCTTGACTTTAAGTTTTCTATAGTTTTTTCATTCTTCGGTGTCGAGTCCCAGGCACTTCCACAATACAAAAATTGTATTCTTCTGGTAACACAGAATTCTTGTTACAGCAGTATTATCAATGTTTTGTTTTAGTCGATTAAGCCTGAAAGCGAGGTTTTGAATATCAGCTATGTTTGCCATCATGCCTACAGATTTGTCATATTTAAAATTGTAAAATTCACTCAAAAGATAACTCTTTTGTTGGTCAGTGTCTTTTTGATAGATCTTTATCAGCGTCTTGAACATATCACAAGATGTTTCACGGCATAAAATATGAGATTTCACAGTCATGTCTATTGTATATAGAATGTAAAGCTGAGTACATGCGTCCGGTCTTTTCCATTCTTCAATTTTCTTTATCTCCGAACCCACTGTTTCTAGTGTAACGTCACCATTCACTATGTTCATTAATTGTTTCGCACGAAAAATCACTTTCAATTCGAATTCCCACAATGGAAAATTACTCGCGTCTCGTAATTTGGGTACTGTGTTTAGCATATCGTCTTCCTTAGTTGATACCATGTTGCTATCTTTCTTCGTAACAATGTTTTCTTTTTTTAAAATTATTTCTCCAATATTTCTTTCTTTTTTTAGTATTCTTTCACTATTAGCATTACTGGGCGCAAAACTGTTGAATATTTGGAATGTCTGGGATTCTTGGCGAAACAAACAGGCCTATCATTTAGAAACACGTTTTTATACACTCACATAACATAACAGCAACCTTTATCTTTTCGTGCACACTAGTGCCAACATAAGAAATGTAAATATTTTACTACTAACATAAACTACATGAAGTACGTGAGCCATTATTGCTTTTACTGGATAAGTTTTTGTTTTAAATATACAAATTATTTGTGTGCACTAATTGACCAAAGTGACAGAAATGGTATTGGTGAGTGACGAATATTTAGGAGTTTTAAATTATTTTCTCATTTCTCAAGTTACATACCCTAAGCCAAAACTCAGGCTACGCCACTGTACAAAACAGACGGAATATCCATGGTGGAAATACTCTGTGACATGGTGCTGAATTGTCTTGAAAAATGCACAAGTTCGTTTCATCAACGTGCTGCGCTATTGTCCAACAACGTAGTCTCCAAAATGTTGTTACAGACTTGTGCATTCACTGCTCCGCTCCCAAAGTTTATAAGACCAACTCCATGATAGGATATGCAGCCCCAAAACATCTGGCCTGGAGGATGCTTCACTTTCATGCCTGCACAGTCAGGATGAAATTTTTCACCTTTCCTTCGTCTAATTATGATCAGCGAGTTTTCAAACAGAGTCGCTTCAACATCTTCTCTTGAGGCGAGATTGAAAGATGCTTCCGATCACTTCCTCTCTTCCTGGGAGGAACACCAGTTTTCGCGACTTTTGTCCACGAATGTGCAATTTTTGACTGAACACAATGAATGTGTTAAGCTATTTTATGGGTTAAATAACCTTCCTTGAACAATGCAATAGCTATACCCTTCTTCCTGGGCGTTAACTGCACTTATTTCACCATTGTGCACACTGCAAGGGCTGAAACAAAACTGATTGCGTGTGATGCCGTCCCCACGGTCCATATACACGGGTCTGTCAAGTTGCGATCCTAAAGGCTGCTCTACAATAGCCCGCGAATGGGAACGGCAACGCGAAGGCGAGGACGGGAACGGGAACGCGAGGGACGTGCGCTTCACAATAAACGCCAACGGGAAGAGGAATAGCGCTATGAACCTGTAGCGGCAAAAATGAGTACTTCCGGAAAGAGTCGCCGAAACCAAAATACTCCTAGCTGAGCTACTCTGTTCACTCTTCGCTTTGCCATCTGTCAGTTTTTTGCGTGTGGTATTATTAATAATGAATACTTTAACGAAAGAATATTAATTAAAAAAATAATTCATCAGAATTAAAAAGAGCAAAAGCTACTAAGAACTTATAGAAAATGCAACTAAGAAATTTTAATCAATAAACAAAAAACTCCAATGTACTAAAACGAAACCAAAAAATTATTTTGTGGGAAATTTTAATTCTATATATTAATATGAAAAGAAAACGAACAATACTGAAATCACTAAAAAGAACTAAAACAATTCAACAACGACTAACTAAATCCCTTTCAAACCCTAACCTCGCAAATCCACGCTGTAACCTCAACACCCCTCCAGACCAGTTTCGCGCGCAGGCCGCGCGCTCGATCAGCTGGAAAGCTTTGCCTCCATTTGCTGTACTCTCATTGGTCGAGAGGCTTCCCGTTCCCGGGGCGAGATGAATGTTGACCATCTTTCGCGTTCCCGTTCCCGTCAAGCTTCGCGTTCCCGTTGTGTTGTGAACGCCTGCCTGAGATGTCCGCCTTTCAACTTTCTTTGCGTTCGCGTTCGCGTTGCCGTTCCCGTCCACGGAGGTCCATCAAGCTGGCCCGCCCACTATAGCAGAATCAAACCAAACTAGTACCAGAATTTTTAACTATTTTATTACTAATTTACTACCGCAAACCCGATTTTTTTACCACTCATCTTCACCCCCAAAACGGGTGGCGGGCCAGCTTGAAATCAAGCTGGCCCGCCCACCATAGCAGAATCAAACCAAACTAGTGCCATAATTTTTAACTATTTTATTACTAATTTATTACCGCAAAACAAATTCTTTTACCACTCATCTTCACCCCAAAACGGGGTGGCGGGCTAGCTTGATATCAAGCTGGCCCGCCCACCACAGCAGAATCAAACCAAACAAGTGCCATAATTTTTAACTATTTTATTACTAATTTATTACCGCAAAACAAATTCTTTTACCACTCATCTTCACCCCAAAACAGGGGGTGGCAGGCTAGCTCCATATCAAGCTGGCCCGCCCACCATAGCAGAATCAAACCAAACTAATAATAATTTTTAACTATATTATTACTAAATTATTACTGCAAAACTAATTTTCTTACCATGCATCTGCACCCCAAAATATAATTTTTAACTATTTGGTTACTAATTTATTAGTCATGAGGGCGGCGAGCCCGCCCTCTCCCTTATAGCGTCCGGCTCTAACAGTCTTGCTGGTTTTTCCAAAGCCTGCCCGAGGGTTAAATTCCCGGCGGGTCTTGGCTATTTTTGCCTGGGGGCAGGTATTACCGAAGCTTTGCAAATGGAATTATACTCGTAGATACTTCGCCAATGGTTTTGGTATAACTAAAATTATTTATGGTCGTTGATGTTCAGTTACTGGTCTAAAATGTCCAATAATTGCAAATCGACACTGCTGTTGGAAACATTAAATAAACTTTGAAATTTCCAGATATCTCGAAGATTCTGGCATGCGATGACGGATTCATTCGTTGGTTTTGTTTTGTTCTCCTTACGAAGTTCATCGTAAGAAGAGAAAGTTATGCAATCGTGCGCCGGAAAACGTAGAATTTTCCGCAGAAACACTCTTATTTAAATAAAAGTTTATTAATTTCAAACATTACGTTGTGTATGTTGGATTTCCACATCTCCTGAATCATCCTGACGGTAAAGTATTGTATGAAGAAAAACAGTTGTTAACCTTAATAAAAGAAGAAGACGTTGTGTACAATGATGAAACGGAGATCCTGTAATTGGAAATCTAATACATCTACCGAGTATTATATTCTGTGCGTACTTCACGAAGAGAACTTACCAAGTAAACTACCCAATTTACAATGCGTAATATAAAGAAAGTTATGTAATTCAGCCACAAAAAACGGAATTTTTCGACACAAAAACTCGTATTGTGTCCCTGATTCGGAAAAAAGTGGACAAATCCTATTACAATATGTAGTAATTTACTTTCTCTAACATGTCTTATAGTGAGATTTCACGAATTGCGGGTCCTTATTACGTTTTTTTACTTCCTTGAATACGTATGTAAGTGTATACGGTGTATTATACGTAGAATACAGAATACAGAAAATGATGCTGCGGAATATCAATTTCGAGATCTAAACGAAAATACAGGTTTTGGAGCTTCCTGATACCGAAAAAGTGTTTTGTTTTTTCAATACGTCCGTCCGTCCTTCTGTCTGTGAATTAGAAGAATAATATTAATAATAATAGTAATAATGACAACAAACATTTGTTCTATTAATCTGGAATTATTAATTTATTAATATTTATTTACAACAGCAAGATTAAACTAATTTATGATTTGGGGCAAAAACAAATTTTTCGGTCCAATTTGACTCTTTCGTGAAATTACAAGATATTGGTCACGGTTCAATAATTTTTGGGGAAAAATATTTACCATGATATTTGGCCCCTTGATTAGAACTCTCCGTAAACAAACAATACAACATACATTTTCGTACATCGTAACTTGGCGAGGACGTTATTATATTGTTTTAAGAGGAAAAATAACACTCCAACCATTTCCTTGCATAATTGTGTTGAACCATGGAATACAAAAGAGTTACGAGAAAAAACTTCAGCTGTTTAAACAGTACATACTATCTCACCTTCAGTAATGGCTACGTCATACTATTCTACGGAAGTTTCTCTCCTTATTAACATATGTCATCTTTTTTTGTAAAACTAATTACAAGTTATAGAACATTAGTTGTGAAAACTAATAATTTTCAAACAAATATCAACACAAATTCGACAATTAATAGTGCATTTTACATAGCTAATTCATGTCCCAACAATGATGATTCAGGAGATGTGGAAATCCAACATACACAACGTAATGTTTGAAATTAATAAACTTTTATTTAAATAAGAGTGTTTCTGCGGAAAATTCTACGTTTTCCGGCGCACAATTGCATAACATTCTCTTCTTACGATGAACTTCGTAAGGAGAACAAAACAAAACCAACGAATGAATCCTTCATCGCATGCCAGAATTTTCGAGATATCTGGAAATTTCAAAGTTTATTTAATGTTTCCAACGGCAGTGTCGATTTGCAATTATTGGACATTTTAGACCAGTAACTGAACATCAACGACCATAAATAATTTTAGTTATACCAAAACCATTGGCGAAGTATCTACGAGTATAATTCCATTTGCAAAGCTTCGGTAATACCTGCCCCCAGGCAAAAATAGCCAAGACCCGCCGGGAATTTAACCCTCGGGCAGGCTTTGGAAAAACCAGCAAGACTGTTAGAGCCGGACGCTATAAGGGAGAGGGCGGGCTCGCCGCCCTCATGACTAATAAATTAGTAACCAAATAGTTAAAAATTATATTTTGGGGTGCAGATGCATGGTAAGAAAATTAGTTTTGCAGTAATAATTTAGTAATAATATAGTTAAAAATTATTATTAGTTTGGTTTGATTCTGCTATGGTGGGCGGGCCAGCTTGATATGGAGCTAGCCCGCCACCCCGTTTTGGGGTGAAGATGAGTGGTAAAAAAATTAGTTTTGCGGTAATAAATTAGTAATAAAATAGTTAAAAATTATGACACTAATTTGATTTGATTCTGCTATGGTGGGCGGGCCAGCTTGATATCAAGCTGGCCCGCCACCCCCTATTTTGGGGTGAAGATGAGTGGTAAAAAAATTAGTTTTGCGGTAATAAATTAGTAATAAAATAGTTAAAAATTATGGCACTAGTTTGGTTTGATTCTGCAATGGTGGGCGGGCCAGCTTGATTTCAAGCTGGCCCGCCACCCGTTTTTGGGGTGAAGATGAGTGGTAAAAAAATCGGGTTTACGGTAATAAATTAGTAATAAAATAGTTAAAAATTCTGGTACTAGTTTGGTTTGATTCTGCTATAGCGGGCGGGCCAGCTTGATGGACCTCGTCCACGGGCTATTGTGGAGCGGCCTTAAATGTGTCCGTTCTGCGCATATGACGTCACATGTCCCGGACTCCCGGTCTTGACTGCGACTTGTAATGGTGCATAACGTGAAGTATGTAAGAAGAAATAATGGTTTACTGCTCGGTTTTTGGCTGTAACCAGCCATTCTGAGCGTTCCAACGTAAATAAGAAATCTAAAATTCATATGTTCGGATTTCCTTCTGATAAAACAATTCAAAAGAAATGGCAACATCTGTGCCACCGAGGAGACAAAATTACTTTGAAAACAGGTTAATTTTATTACCCACAATATCTTTTAACATCATTATTTGTATGTAACATGAAGAATGCCGGTGTAAAACATGGTTGTCCATTGTTATAATTTTATTTTTGTATTTACAACCACAAAATGCTCTCTACATTTCATGGATACAAACTATGAAAATTTGATGCAACATACAGTTATGGGCAGCAAACTAATGCTTAGAAAAGGTGCAGTTCCCTCCGTAAACCTCCCTAAAATGCCAGAAAAAAAGTTGACAGACCGAACTATTGGAACACTCAAACTCCAACAGAAAACAACTAGGTACAAACGTTGTTTTTTTTTTTTTTTTTTTTTTTTTTTTTTTTTTTTTTTTTTTTTTTTTTTTTTTTTTTTTTTTGTTATTTATTCAACATTAAATGCTCAGTACCATAGACTACTGTAGTTTGTTAACGTTCGAGTTTATTATAACTGTAGTTTGCTAATGGTTGTTATGTTTGAATTTTTAGTCAAAATGCAAATGAAGAATTAATGGAGGAAGATAATGAGATTGAGGATGAAAGTGTTTCTACTTTTGAAGGAGCTGCTGTAGGTAAGGTGACCAGATTTCTCTTCGCTCAAAGCGGGACACAATTTCAATTTTTAACAATCTAACAACATGATGGTTTACGGGCAGGTAATATGTTATTTCCAGTATTTATTTATTTGTAGTGAGCAAATTACAAATATTGAAACAAACACTTCAAATTTATTACATTGAATTATATTATACTTATTACAAATATTTCTCAGATAAATGATTCTGCCTTAGTAAACTAGGTTCTGAAGGAGAAGCTCATGAAATTTGTCACACCCTAGTTGAAAATTACATTCGACAACATGAGCATATTCCACAATGTATATACTTTAAATTGATTCTTTCCTAAAGTCCAAATGCTGTTCAAAAGGGAAAATACCCTTTCTGTGGGCGCATTTGTGCCTCGTAAACAAATGGCAAACTCAACAAGAATGCGAATGTTCTTAAACGGGACACTATTTTTCTTAAAATTTCCGAATTTTTTTATCCACCTCTGATCAGGTGTCACTCTTAGTGTGCTCCATTCAGTAATTTTTAATTTCCCGTATACATACGTAAATACAGAGATTTACATATGTAGGATAGAGAAAGTTATGTAATGCTACGTTCAAAAAAACGGCCAAGTTTTTGGCAGAAAAAAATCATTGCCGGGCCCTGATAACGAGAAAGTGGATAAATCCAGTTACTAGACCCCCTAACACGTGATGTAGCCAGACTCTGCTTTGTGGGTCCTTGATTACGAAAAACCAATTGAAAGCTAACAGCTAATTGACAGCTCTGTCTGTCCATGAACTCCACTAGTGCCTAAACCATACGTAGGACATTTTTCAAATTGAAGAACCCCCTGTCGATCTGGCTCAAGTCCAAGCTTTGAGATTTTGAAAAAGATTCTTCAAAATTTGGGGGTACTTTACATGAAGACCCCGGACATTTCCCACAGTTTCTCAAAAACTTCTCTAAAGTTTTTCTTTAAGTTTCTTGCAAAAATAAAGTTAAATGCACTTATTAAGGTGGCATAATTTCTAATTTCACGGTTAACTCTGAATTTTCGAAAATTGCAAAAGTTTGAATTTTATTCGGCCTCTTCCTACAACTTCAAAATTAAAGAAAGAGAATTTCCTTCAAATAAAATGTTTTCTCCATAGTGAGTTCTTTCATTAGGTTCCTGTACATTTTCTGAATATTTTAGTAGTTTTCGCGCAATATAAACAATTTAAAAAAATACAAAAACAAGATTTTCTCAAAAACTGCTCCAAAGTTTATCTTTAAACTTTTAGTAAAGGTAGTGTCTAATGTACTCTATGAGATGACATAAACGCCATATTACTTTGTTCTGTTTTTTCAAAAATTACAAAAACGTAATTTTTTTGACTAGTCTCTCACGTCGTGATCATTCACATTACTGGCGATTTGTTCACATTATTATGAGTACACGTGCTTTAAATAATGTCAAGTGAAGTCTCTTGATCAAGCAATATGTAGCGGCACAACTGAGAAAGACGTGAAATACTGTGACGTATTCCATCGTGAAGAAGGGCCTTGAAGGGAAAAGTTATAAAAATCGCACTCTAGCGCCCATGAAATGTGAGGCTCTCAAAGAGATACAAGCAGGATGCAGGGATAGGGTTACCACTTGTCCATATTAGCAGGACATGCCAATATATTTAGCGATTGTCCTGGCGTCAGTACTTATTTTCCAAAATCAGCAAATTGTCCGTATTTTTGTCTTACAAATAGCGATCATCTTTTCAAGCACCGTAAATGTTTTTTTTTTTCTTCTGAAATTACATTTGCTTACTTTCTTTACTGCAATCGTCACTTCCACACATGGCTTGAACAAGTGTGTCAATTTCGGCATAGTTTATGCATTATTGAAACAGTTTATTGTGTTCCCTATATGATATAATAAGGAGGGAATAAAGTACACTTTGCTGCTGAGTTGGAGGTGAAATACAAAAAGTTCAAAAAGGGTCACACTGCTGAGGGAGCAGTGTGTTTAGTTTGCAAATCTGGAACGTACGTATCTGTTACTAGGCAATGTTTTAATATGTCCTGCTTTTGTTCTACATTTTACATTAATTTATCCTTCTTTACATCCAGTATCATCTGGTAAACCTACGCGAAGATCCTATCAATGTATTCAGATTTGACATGAACAAGTAATACATACTTATCCGGTACAGGGGCGCCACAAGAACACTCAATCCCTGAATATTTTTAACTAAACCGAGAGGAGCCGAACTGAAACTTTGTATACATTGTGTTACACAATAACACAATGTATTTACAATAACACTTTGTATAACAATGCATTGTGTTATACAATAACACAATGTATTGTTAATAATGTGTATATGTAATTTTTAGGCAACATGGTGCAATTACATAGACGATTAAAATACTACATCAAATATTAATTACTACCGCAGTACATGATCTACGCAATTAGTCACAAACAGTGCACGTTCAATTTCTAAAAGTGGGACTTTTAAGCGTCCCCACAAAAATTAAAGGGACATCAGGACAATTTACGCCAAAGCAGAACTGTCCCGCCGAAAGCAGGATGTCTGGTCACTTTAGCTGTAGGAGAATGCTGTACTCAATCACAAGAGATTGCAATATTAAAAGAAGAAATGAAAAGTTTGAAAGAAGAAACATTACAACTAAAACAAAAAGTTGATGTGTATGATAGTACATTAAACTCTCAATTTACACCAGGTCAAGTTATGAGTCTCTTAAATCCAAACAAAGTGATGCATTGGAGTATGAAAGATATTTCTTCAGCAATAACCTTAAAAGTATAAGTTCAAAGAGTTACATATTTTTAAGACAAGTCAAAAAAGTACCATTACCCTGTTTTTCAACAATTGTTATCTGGGTTAAAGACATTCCTTTTTAACCTGGTATTTTAAATTTAGTTCTACAAATAATGCATATTAGTGGAAGAAATTTAACAATAAATGAAAAATTGGTGCTGTCATTCAATGAACTGCATATTTCAAATAAGATTGAATTCGATAAAACCTCAGAGAAAGTTTGGAGGCCTAGCTCTTTTTGTAATGTTATAATGGCTAGGGGATTAATTGGAAGATGGCATCAGCCTATCTTTAATGATTTTGATATGAGTATAAATAAAGATATATTGTTATCTATAATTCAACAGCTTGGAATTGGGTTTATTGTGGTAGCCATTGTGTGTGATTAGGGACCAAAAAATATGAAAGTTTGAAAAGAATTTAAAATTGGTCCACAATTTGAAGGTGATACAACGTTTTGTGAACATCCATGTGACCCTACTAAGAAAATCTTTTTCTTTTCTGATGTCCCACACTTGCTATAATTATTAAGAAATAATATTTTAGACCATGGTATGATGATGGTGTTATCAATTAGTGCAATATGGCTTCTAAAATTAAACAGTTTAAAAGAACATAAGCAACTATTCAATCAGGATTGGTAAATGCTTATATGTTAATTATCCTCACCTGACATACGTATGGCCGCAATTTACTGTGAACAGCTTGAATATGTTTCTTAAGGCATTTTGAATTAGCATAATTTTTAAAACAGATGTTACACTGCTTAGATGCATACCTAGAAAAAGTAAAAGTTTTCAAAGGATACAATGTTAAATCTTGTACACATATTCTAATAATTCAAATAACAATAGACTTAACATATAAAAGAAATAAATATATTAAAACCTGCAAATACTGATATAACATATTTACCAGCGTGGTAGTTCACTAGTTTTGCGATCCAAGTGCATTACACGATGGTTATGGAGTTGAGCAGCTTGTTTGAATCCTTTGCCACATTCAGGACAGGTGAAAGACCGAGCTTCTCCATGAATTCTCATGTGGTTTTCCAAAGGAACTGATGTAGCAGTCTTATATTTTAAACAAATAGGACAAGTAAGAAGACCGCAGTCAATATTATGAACTTTCCACAGATGCATAGCACATGACCGCCAACGTTCAAACGGGGCTTGACATTCACAGCACCGGAAATCCCGACAATTTTCAGTATCAGTATGACAACCAACATGAATCTGAAGATCCTTCTCTTCACTGAATTTGCTTTGACATCCACGAACAGCACACCTGAAAGGAAGAAAATGTTTTAAACAAGACTTCAAAAATGTTATGTTGTTTTATTGCCATTTAGACTCGTCAAGAAATTGGTCAGCATCATTTTAGCATTCACAAGCATACACCAAGTTCAAACATACACAATCAGTTCAATAAAATTAGTAACAAAAAGAAAGAAATAAAATTCAAAAGAATGTGTGTTTCAGAAACCATTAAAAAAAAGGGGGGGGGCATATGTTCATAAGACAATTACAAGGAAGGAAAAACAGAACACAGACCTCTATGTTAACCCTCCACGGATGAGTGTGACATACAGCACAGTGAACAAATTATGATATGCCTTAATTCCTATCACTGCAGGTCGATATTTCTGTATGTGGAGGTGTATTCTTTTTGCAGAGGGGTCTGGTTTGTCAATTTTTGTATGATCTTACCAAGAAAAGGTGTTATAATATTTTTTCCCACAGTTCAAAAATTGTGATACTTTTTCTGCTCATTTTTAAGTTAAATTCATAGCTTATGAGAGAGTGCTGTGATCTGCTGAGGCATTTCCACTGGTTCCTCAACCATCCTCCTATTTATTTATTTGTAAATCAGAATCATTTAGTTACTTCTACCCATTCAAAAGTCATTCCATAACTTTCAACTAAGGAGAGACATCATACACCTCACTTTGATGGGCAGAGTACCGTTTTATAACAGTGCCCCACCCATCCAAATTATATGATAAAAATCCCCGCTCATCCCATTTTACAATATGGTAAGAAAGTTGTACTAATTCTCAAAAAAAAATCTCAAGGTAGCTAAGTACATTATCAGTATCATAAGTATCATAAGTTATCATAAGTTATCATAAGTATCATAAGTCATCATCAGCATCATAAGTTCCTGGCCTGCATCTCATAGTAGTTGTAATGTAGCAATAATATTCCTTCACTCCATAATGTAACAGAAGGTTGAGATACATTAACACTGGCCTCATTACTAGATTACTGTGTTAAAGAAATCTAGATTAAAGGGAAATTCAGACACTAGAGAAACAAAAAAATTAAGGCAAAAACACTTAGGATGCTGAATGAATGTAGAAGTTTTCTTGTGAATCCTAATTCAAAAAACTTTACAGGATTTGGGGGACTCATGAAACTGTATCAGGTACAGTAATTTTAAGAGAGATTGCCTTTCACAGTCATGGAGGTTTGTACACTGCCTTTCCTACCATCAAAACAATATCATATTTTTTAACTACACTGAAAGTTAATTAAAATATTTACTTCTCAAATTCACAGCTCTTTTGAACAATTATTTAGTAATATATCATTTTTTTTTACTTGTATGGTGTAGGAATTGCAGGATACTTCTGGTTAAAGCAGAAATCTTTTGCATTAATGGATGCAACAGGGATGTAATCTTTAATGTCCGATGTTCCAACATCACCATTTTCTGAATGTGAGCTATTACCAGGTTCTTCACTCTCTTGAACAATCAGTTCATGGACCTAAAATACAAAGAAATTTAGAGTATCTCTGTTATAGTTCTAAATGAACAATATTGTAGAGCGTATGTCATACAATTAACATTAATTTACCTGCATCATATGAGTTTTGCAGGCATTAATACTATTAAATCCTGCACTGCATTGCCCACACAAAAATACCAGCTTTCACTGACAATATCTAAAAACAAAAGATGTACAAAATAATTCAATTAAAAAAAGAAAATACATTACAAAGCTTTATATGAACACAATTATTTTAAGAGCAGTAAGCAATTAATGTATATATTAATTATCACACACATCTATGAAGGACTTAATGGTTCGTTTAATTGTGCTCAGAACACAAAACTGGTTACTCTACAAAATTAAATATCTTTTAGGTTTATATTTCCAATAAAAATATTTAAAAAGGAATATCTCCCAGCTGTGGATTGTTCCTGTGCCTAAAGTACAATCTATTATGCAAGGTTTCATTTCTTTTCACAAACGAGAGCTATAAAGATAACAAAGGAAAAGTAGTTAACACTGCTTGATTCATGGTATTGACTTCAGATCTAGATGGACCAATAGATCATTCCAAAGATAGCCTGTTTGATGAAGATATTGAAAATTGAGTTGCACAAGTATCTTGCCCTTTTTATTAACGATCTTGAATGGCTCCAAATTATCAACTCAGTTAAACGTAAGCTGGTAGTTTCTGAATCTGGCTGCAATGGGATTCATTTTCTATTGGAAGGTCTGGATGTGTGGCAAATGAGGTAATTTGAAGAAGAGAGGAAAAATAAAAGAAGCCTTGCTGAAGAAAAAATGAAATTATAGTGTCAATTCAGTTCATTATATTGACAATGCAATATTTACAGTAGTGTTAGCAGTAGCAGTTGAGAGTATCACCATTGCAATGAATATATGAATATTTTGCTCATAGCAACTGAAAGAGACTCAAGGGGACACCACTCTGTCAACTGATAAGAGATTTGTTTGATGCCAAGCGTCTAACAAACAAATGTAAGAGAAAATAATTTTTAATGAAACAGATTTGTGAATCCTTTCTAACATATGGCCTAACTAACAACCCTTCCCTATGCATTCTGGAGAAAAAAAAAAAGAAAAAGAAAAAGAAAAACAAACAAACAAACCCACATATTTTGTACATACATTTCCTTATGTTTTGGCTGTTCAAAAGCTTTAACTGAACTTCTTTAATGTTTTTTAATTGTACCTGGTTTACAAATGGCAGCCATTTTTGCTTGCCGTGTGAAATTTTTCGTGTTTGCAGACATTTACTCTTTTCTAAATTACTCAGCTCTAGGTTGTTCTAGCATTCTACAATAAATCTAGTGATGCTACAACAGCACATACTTTCCCGTATTATTGGAAACAGCTACGTGGAATTGAAATATTGCACTTTCTGCCCTTCTAACATCTAAGCTATAATTTGAAAACGTCCCATTCAACCAAGAAGCGAACAACTCACGTTTCCATCGCAGTGTTGTCAAAACTATGTGAATTCTACAACTGCATAAAAATAGAATACAAAAGGTTTGTAAACTTGTGTTAGAAAAACAAGCCTGATACCATACAGCTATATCAAGTCACAACAATGACGCATATTTCACAGAAATTTGCAACAACTGAACGGAATTCAATTAATGCTTTCCCTGTATTGTCAATACTCCCTTAATGATCTAGCAACTTTTATTTTAAATATTTGAAAATAAATAATTTCTTTAAGATGTATTTTTGATAAATATATTTCATTGAGAAAACCAGCTACTATCTATTGCAACCCAGAGTACATTTTTTGACATTTTCTCAATTTTTTTGGTTTCCTAATGGTAGAACGGAAATATTAATTTTAGAATATTAAAGAACACAAAAACCTCGTCCTAAAAGGCAATTTTCATTTAAAAATTTGTAGCCATTTTTAAGAAAATGGCGTCTAGCTCTACTAGAAAGGTGAAATTTTTGACGCTTGTTTTCACAGAAAATTTTTGAGTGTTCAAAAAACTTCATTTGAAGCACTTACATTCACAAACATAATAATGTTTACAAATTGCTGGTAATGTGCATATTAAAGATTTGGGAAACCTTTCAAAAAAATTACATTTGTGTAATTAAAAAAAAAAAACTTTACGTGATATTAAAGAGTGCAATTAGCACTATCCATACGTTCCAAAAGATTGAAGAAAAAATTTGGAGCCATTAATCAGAAAATGGCGTTTGAGCATTTCTGAAAATGCGGAATTTTAAGCTAGTTTTCACAGAAAACTGTTGAGTTTTCGAGATACTTTACTTGACATTATTTAAAGCACGTGTACTCATTAATATAATAATGTCAACAAATCGCCGCTAATGTAAATATTAATCACGTGAGAGGAAAGTCAAAAAAATTACATTCTTGCAATTTGAAAAAACAAAAGAATAGAGCAATATGGCGTTTATATCATCTAATAAGGGTACATTTTTCACTATCTCTACCAAAAGTTTAAAGAAAAAAATTGGAGCCGTGTTTGAGAAAATCTTGTTTTTGCATTTTTTTAAATTGCACATATTGCGCGAAAACTACTAAAGTTTTCAAAAAAATGTACACGACCTTAAAGAAAGAACTCACTATGAAGAACAAATTTTATTTGAAGGAAAAATCTCTATCAGCAATTTTGTAGTTGGCGGAAGACGCCAAATAAAATTGAAGCTTTCGCAATTTTCGAAAATTCAGTTATCCGTGAAAATCGGACGTATGCCACCTTAATAGGTGTATTTTACTCTATTCTTACAAGACATTTAAGGAAAAAAATTGGAGCCGTTTTTGAGAAAATTTTGAAAATGTCCGGGGGCTTCATGTAAAGTACCCGCCAAAATTAAAATATCGGTTTCAAATTCAAGGGGCCACGAGATCAGCCAGTTCGATCAGAGAGTATCAATTTTGAAGAAAATCGACTGAGCGATTTAGTCGCTAGCGTTGTTCACAGAAAGACGGACAGACGTTTTGCTTTCAATTGGTTCTTCGGTATCAAGGACCCACAAAACAGGGATACAGTCTGCACCACGTGTTAGGATATTTTTTTTTTCTTAATTTAGCAACTGGATTTATCCACTTTTTCGCTACCAGGGCCCTGTAATATGAGTTTTTCTGCCGAAAATCCGCCGTTTTTCGGCGCAACATTACATAACTTTCCCTACGCACGTATAGTATAGGGGAAAGTAAAAGCATTCGATTCAGTATACTCTGGTTTGCAAATCGAAATTATATACATATATATATACATATATACATATATACATATACATATATATACATATATATATATATATACATATACATATATATACATATACATATATATACATATACATATATATACATATACATATATTTCTGTAAAAAGGCTGATTTTGATGGTCCTCCTATTCACCTGTCAGTAAACAGTTTTAAACAAATGAGATACAAAAAGAAGAGAGAGAGAGGGGGGGAGAGAGAGAAATTAGGAGTGGAGGAAATTATACATTGAATATATTGCAGCTTTCCTTTATTAATTAAAAGCTACGAAATTTGCGTTGTTTGAAAATCCCGGCTACAATGGAAACGGGGAGATGGCGTCATGCATATCTTCGCAAATTGGAAGTGCTAGAGCAGGCTGTTCCAACCCCGCCTCTCGCGAGCACGGGCGCCCGCGTGCAATGGTAGCTAGCCCAGGAGGAGGTTGCGGAGGGGGAAGCATGCGTATCACGGTCGCTTTTCTTTTCCGTGGAAGCAATGTGAGTAGTGCGATGGATGCCACAGGAAGCCATAAGCCTTTTTTCTGCAATGCTTCCCTTGCCATCGTCGATGCAGTTGGAGATCGATTTACAGAACCCGAACGCGATGATACCAGAATTTACATGTGAAAGACTTCCCCGAGCTTGATAAAATGCAGCTAAGATCTATGTTTGCGTCAACGTATTATTGTGAGCACCTTTTCTCTGCAATGAAAATAATAAAAATCAAAGAAGGAACAAAACTTCAGGACATTGACATTGAAGAGGGTTCTACGCATTGCAACACCAGATATTGCTTCACTTGTTAAGACATATATGTCTAAAATTAATTTCATACAATATTGTTGAATTGAATCGAATTTTACGTTTCCTGTTAAAGATTTCTTTCTGAGTATGAGCCCCGGTGTGCCCTCCGCTCCCCAACCTAACCGCTCCCTGCTTCGGGAATCAGCTACGAATTGACGCCAAAGGCCAAGGCCAACTCGCGCCCCCATAGCTTATATTTTACCGGTAGCGAATGCTGACAGCAGTCTATGCCCGCCAGTCTCCGCCAGTGCCCGCGGTGGCTCGCGGGCGCCCGCGTGCCCGCCCGCGGGCAGCTGAGTTGGAACAGCCTGGGCTAGAGTAAGATGGCAGAGCTTTGAGAACGTATTGCTTTGCGTTGTGTTGCGATCTGCAATTGTTAATACCAAGGAAATTACGATTATTTCCAATTGTAAGTATTTAATGAACTTTCTTATGTACTAGCTGAACCCGTGCGATTACATAGTACGAAAGTAGAGCTGTAGAAAGTTACCACAAAAACGATTTCATTTCACACGGATAATAAATACTTATTCTATCGTAATGACTGAGATGTTTAATGTCATCACTGAAATTTTAATGTTAAGTATGAAGTGTACGTACATTTCGTTTGTTTTCAGATTACTAATCATAACTGGATGAAGGGACGTTTTGTAAATTTTTGTTATTTTGAACTGACAGTAAAATTTATTGAGAGACATGTTGGCAAATGATATTGATGAAACAGAGATGAGGTGTATGTTATTTTATTTTGTTGTAAGCCGGATTATTTGTGTGATTAATGTTCTGTAAGTTGTTAGTTGATAGTACTTAGATGGTAAGTTCTATCAGTGTTTGATTTATAGAATGTTCGATGTCGGAACTCACCCCAAAAATAATTATTAATTTAATAGAAATATAATACTTATATCATAATACTTATTAACAGTAACAGTAGTAGAATTGGCTCCATGTGAATGAAATTATTATAAAGGAAATACAAAATTAGAGTTTATAATATTTTATAGTTTTTAATTATAATTTTAGTAAAAATGATAGTTAAGTGGAGAATTATTAAATTTTGAGTTAACGAAAGTCGGTCGAATCGATGTTGCCAAGTGTTTTTCTTTTTACTCTTTGCTATTTTTGTTTGAGAGGTATCGGAACAGTGTTGCCCGAGGTACCGCATTTTCGACGCACGGTTGTCAGCTTGGGCGGAATTTCGCTGTTTGGACTGGAAAACGGTTCCGTCCCTCTCGCGGGACAAAAATTGACTTCACGAAATGCATCAAAACGTGCGGTTTTGGGCGGGTTTTCAGATTACGGCGAAATTTACAAAAAACAACCACCACTTCGACAGTGAGTTTAATTGTTTAGTATTTTCTCTACACCTGATATTTCATTAAACATTTGTTAGTTTGTTCAAATTTACCTTGAGAAGTGAGTAATATTAATGGTTAGACCTCTAATATAGGATGTGTTCTAAAAGTCACAGCGTCTTTGTCGTGCACAACATGAGTAAATCATATATATTCATTCTGTAACACAGTAGTTTCCATGCATATTCTTTAAGTTTCTATACTTCAGGATTTCAAACTGGAAATATAAAAGTCGAACGTCTTGCGTTCTTGATCTGTACGTTTTCTCTATGAATTCTGTACGAATCGCCACAAGATTCTGCTGGTCTACCGGGAAACAACTGAATAGCGTCTAAAAATGTGGTTGGGCGCATTAGGGATGCGACATCAATGTTTCTATAAAAATATCGATGTTTTTAAACATCGATTTCTAGATACCAAACTTTCAGTGACAGTATTTCAGTGTGTGCGTTCTTGCTGTGATCTTTATAAAGTGTTCATTAACCATGAGGAGCATAGAGAAGAAAAATTGGGAGGCGACATTGGGGAAAGTGGTAGTTTATCATATCACTTTACACAACTGAACTTGGACACACATAGCCACAAAATCGAAATGGCCGATTACCGTCGCGTGAGTTAACAAATCCGTTAATGAATGATTTTGCCGCTAGAGGCACTTGAGTCAAAATAAGCTTTATGCATGAAAAATTATGAACATGTTCAAAAGTTTTCAGACAGAAATCGTCTAGTCTAGTGTGCCCGTTTTCTGTACGTCCAATCTGCACGAAAACTGCACTGTGTATATTTACCGGTCTTAAAGATCTTGGTAAATACGAAACTTAATTATTGTTGTGGATATGCAGTATTTTCTGTCCGAATTTTCCTATAGCATTTACTGCTGTGCGATGTAATTGCACGGGTTCAGCTAGTACTACCTTAATATCAATACAACCAATAAAATGAATGCAAAAGCAGAATACAAATACTTTTTATGCATTTCATTTGTTCAATTTATTAACATTTTTATGACTATTACCAAACACGATATTTTCCTGGTATTCATTTATAAATGATACATGAAAATCATACTATTTATTTGCGTTACATACATGAATCCAATGAAATAAAATATTTTTGTTCGATTATCCACGGTATAAATACTTTTTTCTATGAATGTATTGGACGAGTGAGAGAATCTGGTCAGTTCAGTCATGAGAGCGATTAACTTGATACTCTTTGATGCCAAGAATGAGGGGTATGGTCGGGAAGTAACGTATAGAAACTATTCACATTCAATTCACGAACGTTGGCTAACGTGGGTCCGGGCACTCCCTATCATTTTTATCATTCCGCCAATTGGAGAATATTAGCATGAAAACTATTTATATTGTCAGAATTCATGAGAAAAATCATCCATTTACAGAAATATCTTTTACATTCATTTTTCTTTGATTAAAACCACTCATTAATGTTGTGAATTTAATTGAAACGCGATGAAAGTGAACAGCGATGGATATTTAACTTTCGGTTATTGTGGGGCTGCCACCTTCAACGTGATTGGCCTTCCTTCGAATTTCTATACAGAAGAATTCATTTTAATGTTCTCGCATGCTTTTCGACATTTTTATCAATTTTTATATTTTTTAGTGACGTGATCGGAACAAATTAAATTCGTGAACACTACCCCAACTGCACTCGCTGAATTGGCACTTCCGAGCAGTGTTGCCAAACTCACCAGGATCCTGGTACTTTCACCAGCATTTAAATGAAGATACCATGTACCTCGATGAAGACATCCAGGTACGTTTAAATACCAGGATTTTTAGTCTACGGTAATTGACGTTGTACAATTTAAATTTCGTATAATATGTTTTATTCAATACTTTAAAACTATCACCAATAATACAAATAACTATGATATTGCTGAAAACACTACCTTAAAACCATCAAAAGTGATATATGATGGACTTTTCCTAGCACAAGTTGTAGTAGAAAATAATAGGTCTCAGTCTTCCATTTCGCTTATCGATATAAAATGTATCGATATTGAGTAAAGTTAAACAAAATTCCGGTGTGCCTTAAAACCTTTAGGTACTTCGATTTATTTAGTAGGGATGGGCAAAGTCGTTCATTTATGTCAACGGTTCTTTATATGATCGTTCTTTTTAGTGAACTAGTTCAAAAGAACGAAATAGTTCATTTATTTTCGCCACGTACACAGGGATGACATATTGTACCGCTAATTGGGCGAAAAGTAAGTGTCGACTTGCGGGAAGAAAATGCATTTTCGGGGATTCCGTCCATTGAGCGGAATTCTTTGTATCCTGGAAGGGCTGTGGGCGGTACGCTTTTTTTGCTTACTTAAATTGTCAATATCGCTCACATTTTCCCACAAAAAGTACAAGTATTTATGGCTTCTGAAAGAAATGGCCTATGCACAAATGTGTGTTTTGAACACTTTCTTTGAGCTTTGAACACCATGCGGCTATTATGGCCAGAGCCGTTTTTTTCCTTTTTAAACACACATTTTGCCCCTTTTTCTAGAAATTGAACAAGTATTTAAGTCATAAGGCTACGCTCAATAGGTAAGCTTTATGCACAAGAGTATTTATTTTTAAACTTCTTGTGAACGTGCAGCTATTTAGAAATAATCAGCCCCAGTGTCAGAGTCAGGCTTTATTCACCGGTTACGTTTCTTCCCCACTAGGTTATTTGGCGGATTTTCCCTGAAGGGATCTGGCAACCCCGGACGTATGTGTTTTTTCAGCGTTGAAGTTGAAATTTTTGCCAACACCGTAGGTCGAGGCCAAAAAATCAACGGAGACCATGAAAAAAAACACACACTTAGCTCACGGGGGCTGATTTTAAGGACAGGGTTCGGCTCACTAAAACAACGGCGCACGGTTCACTCGCGCGGACCACGAGAAAGGATCACTCAGGGAGTGTGAATATGCCTTTGTGCTTGCATTGTGCGGTGGTGCGAATGTGTAATGGAGAATTACAATGGTTAAATGCATAAAATGCGTTGCATGCATAATGTTAAATGCATAAAATGCGTTGGTAATTATGCGTTGGACAGACTCAAGGATGTTTTATGTTAACACGAGGGCCGAAGGCCCGAGCCTCGTCCTCAACCTGGACACGGGTAGCGAAGCGTCACGATTCCACACGAAAATGCGTTGGCCACGTGGCCGTGTGGCCGGGCACACTGTAGGGATGTGTCGATCGCGAACGAACTAGTTCAATTGAACTATTCTTGAAAAGGAACGGTACGATTCGGAACGACCATTTAGTGAACTATAGTTCATCTGTCACGGGTCAGCGTTCTTAGTTCGCCGGTCACCGTTCCTAGTTCTTTTAGTTCAGTTAGTTCATTTAGTTCAGTAGTTCATTTAGTTCTCTTAGTTCGCCGGTCATCGTTCATTAGTTCAGTAGTTCAATTAGTTCTCTCCCGTAGTTCAGCAGTCACATATGAGAGATACAGCTAGGGTGCGCATGAGCTCACTGCGCAGGTTTCAGCATGCGGTGTTCGGAAATCAAGTGACTTTGGGGATACCGGCTGCTTGTATTATATGTAATGTACCTTTGCGTGCTGTTTGTATTGCTGGAATTGCATTTTGATAACTTGCTATATAAAAATATCACTAATCTTGATTATCAATGGCAGAATGCCTAGCATAGAGTAATAACAGCAACTTTGATTAATGATTCCCATGGAGTTATTTCTTTTACAAATAAGAATATTCTTTATCTGTAGTCCAATGTAATTGTACTTATAAAAGGGTTTAGTGAAGTGCAGAGTTGAGTGTGACAAGATAGACAAAAATATGAATTTTCATGAACTACCGAAGAGTAGAATTCACTTTTCTGTAAGCACCATTTTTAGGATTGTTTAATAAATGAGAAAATGGGCTAGAATGAAGCATGTTAAATACTTATCAAAAGAAATTGTTTAATACGAGACGGGTGTTCTTGTAGATGCCACTTAGCTGTCCCTAAGTCTTGCGACACGGGCACGAGAGAACCTACAAAAAGAAGTTACTTTTGGGGTAAGCAAAGCGTGCTGAGTGTGAGAGTTAAATTTTTAGCTCTAGCGCTAAAAGTGGCATTTCATTAGTGACATATTCAGATAAAACCGTGAATATAACAATGAAAACAAAATACTTTCGTCTGATCGCATGAGCTACTGCTGACCTTAATACAACGTAGATTTGATTCATATGTTTGAATTAAAATATAATGAAACTCAAAAAGGCTGTCTACAAATAGTGTATGACATACGTGGTAAAAGTGATTTTATTTATTTCATAGGATTGCGTCATTCGGCTTATCGGCCTCATGTTGCAACATTTCACGCAAAATAAAATGAAACATTTACCACTAGTATCATAAAAATCTAATTCTATATTTCTGTCTACAATAAAGGCACATTCTGTGCATTGTTAACAGGACATGAAATAGGCCATTTTTTATATCCATTAAAAAAGACGGTTTCCAAGACAACTGTCTAGTTACCGTGAAAAAAGTACTTCATTCATTGGAATTTAACTAAGTATCCCTTGGTAATCCTCTCTAACCTATCGCTATTCCCCGAGATATCAAACACCTTATTGCAATATAAAATAACGAACTTTTCCGCATATTTGTATTTTATAATTTTTATACAAATGTAGAACCATGTTCTTATTTCGTGAGCGATGTGTGTTTTTTTCATGGTCTCGGTTGATTTTTTCGTTTCGACCTACGGTGACGGCAAAAAGGTCAACTTCAACGCTGAAAAAACACCTACGTCCAGGGTTGCCAGATCCCTTCTGGGAAAATCCGCCAAATAACGTCGTGGCGAAGAAAGGTAACCGGTGAATAAAGCTTGACTCTGACACTGGGGCTGATCATTTCAAAATAGCTGGACGTTCACAAGATGTTTAAAAATAAATAAGCTTGTGGATAATGCCTACCTATTAAGCCTAGCTTTATGACTTAAATACTTGTTCAATTTCTAGAAAAAGGGGCAAAATGTATGTCTAAAAAGAAAGGGCTCAGACATTTTCATAATAGCTGCATGGTGTTCAAAACTCAAACATTTGTGCATAGGCCATTTCTCTCAGAAGCCATAAATACTTGTACTTTTTGTGGGAAAATGTGAGCAATATTGACGATTTAACTAAGCAACAAAAAAAATCACACCGTCCACAGGCCTTCTAGGATACAAAGAATTCCGCCCAATGGACGGAATCACCCAAAATACATTTTCTTCCTGCAAGTAGACGCTTGCTTTTCGCCCAATATGGCATTCCTGTGTACGTGGCAAAAATAAATGGACTATTTCGTTCTTTTGAACTAGTTCAACGAACTAGTTCACTAAAAAGAACGATCGTATAAAGAACTATTCACATAAATGAACGACTTTGCCCATCCCTAGCACACTGTGGCGCACGGTGTAAGAGATATAGGTGTGTTCACTCCCGGTCTAAAACTGAAGCTAATGTGAGGCTAGTTCTCACAGTTCTCGCTATGTAAGCGCTGCGAACGACTTGGGCATTTTTGGGACAAGATGGTGATCCATATAATAGCTTTGTAACCTCTGGTGGAAGCCACTAAATCGCGAGACGCCATCATGAATGCCCAACTCGACCGTGCGCACCGTACGGATAAGCGAGGAACTAGCCTCAAACTGGCTTCAAAAATTTTGTCCAAAAGGCGGCTAGTTGACACACCTATATATCTTACACCGTGTGTGGCGGCGCCGCGAGTGACTCGTTCGGAACCGAATCGTGCGCGTCAATAGGAGCCGAACCCTGTCCTTGAAATTTACCACTCACGGAATAAGAACATGGTTCTACATCTGTATAAAAATTATAATATAAAAATATGTGGAAAAGTTCGTAATTTTATATTGCAATAAGGTGTTTGATATCTCGGGGAATAGCAATACGTTAGAGAGGATTACTAAGGGATACTTCGGTAAATTCCTATGAATGAAGTACTTTTTTCACGGTAACAAGAGTTGTCTCGGAAACCGTCTTTTTAATGTATATAAAAAAAATGGCATATTTCATGTCCTGTTAACAAAGCGCAGAATCTGCTTTTATTGTAGGCAGAGATATAGAATTAGATTTTTATGATACTAGTGATAAATGTTTTATTTCATTTTGTGTGAAATGTTGCAACATGAGGCCGATAAGCCCAGTGACGCAATCCCAAGAACTAAATACAATCAGTTTTGCCACGTGTGTCATACACTACTTGTAGACAGCCGTTTTGAGTTTCATTATATTTTAATTCAAACATATAGATCAAGTCTACGTTGTATTAAGGTCAGCAGTAGCTCATGCGATCAGACCTTTTCATTGTTATATTCAGTTTATCTGAATATGTCACTATATAATGAAATGCCACTTTTAGCGCTAGGGCTAAAAATTTAACTCTCAGCACGCTTTGCTTACCCCAAAAGTAACTTCTTTTTCTATGTTCTCTTGTGCCCGTGTCACGTGACTTTGGGACAGCTAGGTGGCATCTACAAGGACACCCGTCTCATATTAGATGATTTCTTTTGAAAAGTTTCTAACAGGCTTGGTTCTAGTGCAATTTTCTCATTTATTAAACAATCCTAAAAATGTTGCTTACAGCAGAAAAGTGAATTCTACGCTATTTGCTAGTACATGAAAATTCATATTTTTGTCTATTTTGTCACACTCAACTCTGTACTTCACTAAACCCGTTTTACAAGTACAATTATATAGGACTACAAATAAAGAATATTCTTATTTGTAAAAGAAATAACTCCATGGGAATCATTAATAAAAGTTGCTGTAATTACTCTATGCTAGGCATTCTGACATTGATAATCAAGATCAGTGACATTTATGTACAGCAAGTTATCAAAATGCAATTTCAGCAATACAAACAGCACGCAAAGGTACATTACACACAATACAAGCAGCCGGTTTCCCCAAAGTCACTTGACTTCGGACCACCGCATGTTGAAACCCGCGCAGTGTGCTCATGCGCACTATGACCGCTGAACTACGGGAGAGAACTAATTGAACTACTGAACGATGACCGGCGAACTACGAACGATGACCCGTGACAGATGAACTATAGTTCACTAAATGGTCGTCCGTATCGTACCGTTCCTTTTCAAGAATAGTTCAATTGAACTGGTTCGTTCGCAATCGACACATCCCTATTATTTAGTGTCCTTTGACAGATCATCAGCTGTTACGGTATCATCCAATCGGGAGCTTTAACGTCACGATAATGATGTCACTATGGTGACGTTTAAGCTCCCGACTGGATGACACTAACAGCTGATGATCTCTCAAAGGACACTAAATAAATCGAAGTATAATAGAATTATAATCTGAACAATTTCAGAATTTAAATCAATTGTCATTGGTACCAGGAATTTTAGGTAAAGAACCAGGATTTTTGACGGTCATTACTGGGGTGTATATTGAATTATCTGGCAACGCCGCTTCCGAGGCATTTTCAACTGGCGCTGATCCTATCTGGCTGGCGAAAGAAAACTTTTCGCGGAGAGATGCGGTTTTCAGCGATTATCATCTGTGGCATTTTCCGCTGGCCAGAACCTGAGAACACGACGTTGAGCTGATGAAATTGTAGGCATTGATTGTAGGCAAGCAACACGAACGCTAAGAAATGGGCGAGAGGCGAGTCTTTCACTTTGAGTTGTTTTTTTTTCTATTTTGAGCATTATTGACAGTAGTTTGTCATTAAGTGATTGACTATAAATCATTTCTTTGATAATTACCAATATTTTGTTGTTGTACTTATTTTGAAGGAAAATATTGTCAATTGAAAATCAGCGTATAATATATATCATACGGTGGGCAGATATGACAACTTCCTTGTTACGGACGCAGATTGCGCACAGAAGAGACTGAATACGGAAAAAGCTAAGTTGACTAAAAAATACATCTTGAATGAAAATTAACTAAATTTAGATGTTGGTACACACAAAAAATGCTCATGTTCTTTGCAAAAATGATGTTCCTACGTTTTTCTCCAAGGTTTCTAAACATTTTTCCGCTGCAATTATTTAAAACTGTTTTTGATTATGAAATAACGGAACACATTTGGGGAAGAAACAGTGAATTATTCTGTGGCAGAGGGTTGCACTAATTTCCAGTTATCTGTTGAAGAATTGTACAAGTATTTTGGGATTCTACTAGTGTCTCAATGTGCAAAATTGCTGTATCAGCATATGGATTGGGAAACAAAATATGATCAATGATGTATGCATTCAAAGCAAATTGCATGCCATACAAGTGTTTTGATGCTATTTATAAGTATTTACACTTCAATGATAAAGCTAACATCGACAAGACAAAGTTTATAAAATTCATCCTCTTCTGCATCATCTAAACAGAGCGTTCCATTCATTGCTTGAGCCTTTCAATTATGTTTATCGGTAGATAAGGCAATGGTACCATACTATGGGTGTGGGTCAATGAAACAATTCATTTGTGGCAAGTCAATATGATATGGGTTCGAGCATTGGTTCAATCGAATATTGGCTCAACCTGATGAATATGTTGTGCTTTTTATTCCATATACCACTAAAGGAGACTGCATTTCTGAAAACTCTCTGGGATCTTCTGTCATTGCAAATATGTGCGTGAAATTTGTTCCAAAGGAAAGTGTGGTATCTATAGATAAGAGAGAAAAAATATTACTCTTATGAAAGGCAATAGCCAGATGGTAATGGCAACTAACTTGAGCTTTCCTAATTAAAGTTTCTGTACCACAGCCATCCCTTATAAAAATGTACAACTCAGGAATGGGTGATGTCAATTTATTTGATTAACAAAAGTCGGTTTAAAGAACCAGAATCAGATAGAAGAAGTGGTACTTGCCAATGTTAAGATTCTGTCTGAATGGTGCTCTGGTGAAAACTTTGTTGCTGTATCAGCAAGTTCACAATGCAATTTCTCTTTTGGAATTTATTAGAAGAATTACACTCTATTTGCTAGCATCTCCAGATATAGAGAAATCCGCAGTAAGAAATCACGAATCCTCGGCAAAGTTCCTGTTACTATAACAATTGATGGTATATGAAACATCTTGTTGAAAAACAAGATACTCAAAAAAGCTGTAGCTTCTGTGGAAGGTGCACAAAACTTAACAAGGATTACATTCAAATAATTGTTTTGTTAGATACCACTTTCGCCAAGGGACAATAATTTTTGCTTGAAAATATGTTTGTTTAGCAATTTCTTTGTCATTTACATATTGGTCTCCATATACAATAAATTTAATCAAATTAATTAAAAGACATTTCTTTTCAAAGATACATCTTTTCAGAATTGTAAATAAGCCAACATTTTAGAAAATAGCTTAAGTTATGTTCAATTTCGTGAGTTTTGCAGGTCGAAAAACAACAATGTAATGAGTATGTCAGTACATGGGTTGGCCACTGTATGATAAATCATACGCACTAAAAAACTCACTAGAAATTACTAACTGTGCTTGAAACATTGTTTCTCGTAAGTTGTATCTCATTTAGAAGGGTTAGGCCCAATCTAAACAAATAATGACAAAAAAAGCGATTTCGGGCTTTAATGGGTTAAGAACTATTTTAACATTCACTATGATGCTCCAAACAAACCATATTTCTCTACATAAAAAGTAAAATAAGATTGCAGGATTAATGGGCAAGGCTGGCTGTAAGAAAATGCGCTTCCACGAACTGATGACGCTTGGCGACGGTTGCGAATAGTTTGTTAACATCCGATAAGTGTTGAAAGACGAAACTAGCACTTATGGGTAAGAATAGTAGTTTATTATGTTAAGCTTTATTGCACGAGTCCATGTTTTGAAAACGTTCGACGTTAGGAGCGAGTTTTCAAATTTGTACGAGTGCAATAAAGTAACATGATAAACGAGTTGCTTACGCTATTACTTTTTTATTTTTTGTTTAACAGCATTATAAATTTATACGAGATTTAACTCAAATTTAATTTTTCGAAACATTCTTGTGACGTCTCGGGTATTTTACATCTGTGCGACGGTCAGCTGTTCCGTTTATCTCTACCTCCCCAAGATCCTCTCGCTGCAATTGGCTGAATGTGGGATGACCATGGCTCGGATTCTGATGAAATCGGGGTTGACAGTTTGGCGAATTTTGTCCCCAAAATGAGGATTCATTTCCCCTTTGGGGAAACAATTGGGAACATAAATGAACGGGAAAATGTTTAGGGGTTTGGGGGAACATTGTTTTCATGCAGAGTCAAGATAGAAATATTCTCTGAATTATGATTAACCCTCATCCGGACAGCCGGGGTCCATTAGACCCAGACCCCAAATTTTCAATATTTCGTATTTTCAATATTTCAATATTTTTCGTAAAAACTATCCAAGGTATTAGGAAAGTTTTTTGTTACTTTGTTTGCTACGGTGTTTTTTTAATTGTTTCTGCAACGATTTTACGAAAGCGCTAGAGAATAATAAATAAAGATATGTATATTTTTTCAGCCGCAACCGGGTAAGAGGGGTCCAGTGGACACAGGTCTCTTCATCTGCGTGTAATATTATTGCATTTTCTGGTTTTGTTTGGTCGATTACTGGACTACTTCGTGCTCAACGGACGGACGGATGTTGGGTTGCGCAACATATTTTCATCGGAAAGTTATGAGCGATGTAAGCACTACGTATGAGCGATTATAAGATCGATGCCTACGTAGACAAGTGTTGCTGCGGGTTATACTGCGATTTTCGTAACTTTGTCTCTGATAGGAATCAGCTATATCGCTGCCATCCAATCGGGAGCCTATATTTCGCGACAGTGACGTCACTACGGTGACGTTCAAGCTCCCTATTGGATGAACCCGTGAACAGTTAATTCCTCTCAGGGACAAAGTTACGAAAATCGCAGTATAGTATATAGCAGCGTCAGGAGAGTGAGTTATTGAAGTCTTGAGCGGTCCGGGTTTTGCGGGAAAACTGCACGACAGTAATGTTGCTGATCCTGACTGAATAATACAAATAAATAGATCGTAAGCATACCTACTGTTGATATTGCAAAAAATTTGGTTTGTACAGAAAATGTAAGGAGACAGTCAAACAGGATAGAAAAACAATGCCGCCTGTCAATCACACAAGTTTTCGGGGAAAAAAGCCGCTTCCACAACTCAGAAAATTTATATTGCCAAAAAAGATGTCATTTAAGCCCTTGGGAAGAAAGTAGGAATCAGATGTAGCGTCTGTTCAAAACCTGTATATAATGAGCATACCCAGATAAACTGTGCAATCCGTAATAAGACAAAAACTGTTTAAAAAATTAGTGTAGAGTATTTTGAAAGGTTTTGTTAAATTAAACAATTATATCAGAGCATTTTGTTTCATTATCCAAGTCTAAAATGTACACCTATAAGCATAATTTTGTCGCAGACACTCTTAGGTCTGCTGGGCCCCGGTTGCGTCATTAAAGTTGCCCGGAAAAGGGTAAAAAAAGAAACAATAGACGTTATTCTATAATTTTTATGTACCAAAAAGAGAAAAATAAATGCAATTTACAATGTCATTCTGAACCAAAGTGTTTATTATAACAACGAAATTCATGAGGAAATTCACTACTGTATTTGATTCTGTTTGTTGCACTCTGAATATTACAGATCTTTGGTAATTTCCTTGACCTTTCAAAACTGACGGTTGGAGGAAAGAAGTACATTTCATCCTAAAATAAAAGATTATATTACGTATAATTTTATTTTATTTAAAATTGAAAATTCACTGAATAAATACACATTTTTCACACAAATTTTCGTGCATTTTAAACAAATTAGGTCATTATCCTATTATTTTTGAGTAATTTTATTGGTCATTTTCCTCTAATTTTAAGTAGATTTCAAACATTTGTAGGTCATCAGAATCCGAGTCCTAGTGATAACGCAATCATTCGTGCCGTAAAATGCTATTACGTCATTGTTTGGGCCGTAAAATGCCTGATTATGAATGATTTCTTGCAACAGAAAAGGTTGTTTATAATGCTGGTATACAAAAAAGGTTATAACGAAAGACCTAACCGATCCAAATGTCCTTACCGAAACAAAGATAAAACAAAAAACTGCACTGGAGTTGGTCGCTGCCCCCTGCTCATAGGTATGGGTCTTAACATAACTTTCAATAGTTTAAGGCGCAATTGTTTCGACTGTTTAAGAAAGAAATCAAATGAAAAATAAACAGTAACTGCAAGATATTTAGGAATATTTAGGAACAGACATTGACTATGAGGAGGAGAAAAATGCAGAGTATGTACTTAGTAATGTTGTGTTGTGTAGTAATGTTTAGTAAAGGGAAGGTAGTAAATTGTAATCTCATGACTAAGACAATTATGGGAAAGAGATTGGAATTATGTGAGCTGTAATATGGATAGCAAAAAAGAATTCTGGATGAGAGAGGGACAAGTATAAGGTGGATATTACTTTATTTTCAAAAGAGAAAAAGGAAATAATGAGAAATAAAAAAATGCGAGGTATGGTGAAGAAAATATAAAACAGTCAACATTTTTCTCAGAATTAAAAGTTGAGTAGTGTACAGCAGGGGCACCAGGAGAAAACAAAGAGATCTGGGGCAATACATTTACAGGGGCCCCTTATTTCAAACAATTGTCCCTGCACCCTCAACTTATCAACAATTCTGCTCTCTGTGCAACAGAGATCACTTATAGTGGTTAATCTGTAATAAAAGTACACTTTTTCCAGGTTTCGAATAAAAGAAATCCACGACCTCAATGAAGTTGGGGCGTGGAGCAAGTCGCCCCCTGCTGCCCCCTCCCCATGTTGGGTACCTCTGGTAAAGGGAAATTGGTAAACAGGATATAAGGTGAGAGGGGAAGAAAGAATCATAATGTTAATGTTACATGTGGTTCATAATAACAGGTACAGAAATAAGTGTGTATAAAGAAATGTGAAATAGATTCAGATGTAAGGAGTAATTATCATGTTATGGGGTATATGTTTAAGAAATTGTGTAAGTAAAGCTCAATAATTTACTACTACTAGTATATTATCACACAATATAAACTTTTGATAATTTAATTCAAATGGAGGTTTGGGGCTTGGAGATACTTTTCTTTCTATTATAATGTTATTTTAGAGTTCATATGATTAATAATATTTTAGGTTACTTATTCATTTTGAGGCATTAGGAGCATTATATGCAAATTTTATAGTACCAATAAATGCCCATTTCACTAATAAATGTCTATTTTGCATTTAAACGTCCTAAAAGTTGCCTATTTTCATATTTATTGTTCAAAATACAATTATCCTTCATATAAAATTTAAAAAATTGTAGGTTCTTTTGGTTTTTATCCAGTAGATAACAGAAAAATTGAACAACTATTGATAAATCTATGTTCCATTTTACTGCCACTGCACAATAATATTTCGATTGCTTCAATTTCTACTTTTCTTGCTGAAAGAACATCAATGCGTCCCCCAAACAATGATTGCCCAAATCCATCATTCTCAACTTAAGCAAATATTGTTGTTTATTGACCAAAGTTCACATGCAGAAAGAAAGAAAGGAAAAAAGAAAAGAAAAAACATTACAACGTGCTAGGAAATAAAATACGGCAGTAAAAAGAACCCCTTGTGTCCCATAGACCCAGCTTGCTCGGATAAAGGTTAAATAAACAAATACATCAAAATCTGGAAGTACTGTCAGAAAATAACATGCAGCCATGTAACTTCGAGATACTTTATACTAGCAACCACATGAGTTTGAGGTTATGGTGTAAACTGGATCTGCCCAATACAGTGATCCTAAGGCCAGGATAGTCACAGGCACATAGGTTTTCTCCAGGAGTCAGGTTCATTACGTCAAGCTCAATTCTGGAGACTCGATTTGCACACCGGGGTGTTCCTATCGCTTGTCCAATGTGACGTATTGTTTCAAACTGTTTTCTCAGTGTTCCAAGTAAAGAATACTTTACTGGATAATGTATGAGATGGGATTAATGTTCCCAGACAATAAAGAAATTCTTTTTCTGTGGGTATAGTTAGCAGAATTTACAGTTCAAACTACTGTAGCTTGATCACACAACCACGTAGCGAATGCTCTTCAAAACACAACAGAAATAGCCTCAGAGGGGAAAGGAGTGAGGAGACAAAAAAGCGTCAGCAGTGCCGCAAGCATTTTCCAAGCAACAAAGTCCTGAATCCAGCTCTTCATGGACAGGCTCAGAGTAAAACAATGCACATCGAGTTTTAAATAGTTAATGTCCACCAAAACAACTTTTGTTTATAATTATGAATTTCCCACTTTGAAGTATAACTCAAGATTTATTGCTTAAATGGTTACGTGAATCTTGTATTACATACAGATGAAAAGTTACTTTTATACACAATCCACTTTCTTCTGTGTTGAAACTATTATAGGCATCAATCCTCAACGTTCAAATCTTTTAGCCACTCAATTTGACTTCAAAGAAAAAATATATACAAAAATTACAGAAATAATAAATAATGTTAATAACAATACATGATAAAATGAAATTAATAAAACTCAATATGTGACACTAGCACAAGCAAATAACGAAAATTTTCATTTGAATAATGCAAGTTACCTCCATTTCGAGGTGCAGAGTTCACATTATCTTCCAGTTTACACTGATCTGAATCACATGTTCCCTGAAAAATAAATAAATTTTAAAAAAATTCTTATGCCTTACTTTCATACCTCCAGGAGAGTGAAAACACAAACATCAAAACAAAATGATCAAGCATATAATGAAATACTAACCTCCAAGTGCTCTGTCTGCAAATGTTTGAACAATTCTTCTTTGTTCCCAGCAGCAAATTTACACAATCTGCATTTAAACAATGTAACCATTTCAGCAAATTCATCTAAATGATCCAAAATCATACTGTTAGTGTGCCCTGTGAACTACAACAGAGAAAATGCTTAATTTGTAATACTGGCAAATTGCAACATTTTATAACTTGGCAGCATGTAAGTACTCATTAAATGTATACAGCAATGCTTATCAATAAATACCATTAACTGAAAAGCACAATGTGTATTACAAATAATTAAAATAATAAGAATATTTAAAGGACTTAAAGCACATGCAATGACGTGTACACATAAAGTAACTTTAAATACCAAAGGAAGATTTTTCATCCCAATACCTGTTAAATTGAAAATGTGTGCATTCCTTTCCAGATTCATAAGTCTGATAAAATTTTTGTCCTCTGAAATTCTATACTAGTATCAATGAAAACAATGTATATTTCACCCTGTCAATGTACAGTGGAGCCCCTTTAGTTTGGACACCATTTTATAATCCACCACATTTTCCACAAACTGGGTGACATACTATACTATATTTTTTTATAATACTATACGTTAACCTTTTTATCATAGACATCTTTTTATCAGATACTTTTTCGAGGAAGGAAAGGTATTCAACTACAAGGAGTTAAATCAAAAGCTTATATAAATATTATAGTGCAAAGCTTTCACAGAGAACACATAAGCCAAGAAAGAATCAGAATTATGTAATTCATTATTTCAAATGCCAATAATAAAAAACATCCAAAAAATATTCTTCTAACTCTTAATTTTACATATATAATAGTCACTAGTTGTTATCAAAACAACACAACACTGATGCCTAAAATTGAACATTTTCATCAATCATAAAACACTGATTCAATGGGCCAAGAACATTCTTTCACATTAAGCATCAGCATTACAATGCAAATATCCACGAGGGAATGGCTATGAATTCCTTGAATCACAACTATCTAGCTAATTATTATAACACTTAAAAGAAATACAACTTATTTTATTTCTACAATAAATCACCGTTACTGGAGTAGCGAATGAAATGTTCTTGATATGAATCTTGAAACAAGTCAAAAACCATGGAGCTGTATTTGTAATGAAGGCAAACAAAGATAGTTGTAGCAACTTGAATGCATAATAAAGAATATAAAGAAAGTAGGTATACAACCAAGAACTATTTTAAGTAGATACAATCACCAAGATTGAAAAGAGGAGAATAATGAGCCATAATCACCTTCAAGAAAGATATAAGTTGGCTGCTGAAAGTGTGAAATTGATCATCAAATGATAAAAAGAAAATATGGTTGAGAAAAATCTGGGAGTGAATGGGCCAGCAAGCAATGAAGAGTAATTGTTTAAATGAAGAAGTTGTATCAAGGATAGGACAAAAATGGTTCACTTGAAGAAGGAAATTGCAAATGCTGAATGAAAATGTTTGCATGAATATAAATTCCAAAAGCAAAAGAGTTTCAATGCAATGGCATTCACAACATTATTCAAATATACGGTCAATATCATCTGATCACATTCAATGCTACGTAATTAAAAATAATGTACATTTACTTATATAATATATTACCTATATTACATGAAAAAGTATTTTGTTTCATAACTAAATACTTTCACAGATATTTAAGCATGGACAACAACTAATTTAAAAGTTCAATTATTATTTAATAGTTAAAAAAAATAAAATTAAAAATGTTGAATAAAAATACAAGCACAACACAATAAAGTTAATTCAATAATACTAATAACTAATTAGAGAAATAAAGAAAATGTGAATGTGCAACTTACCTCTCTACTCTTTAGACTTTCATTTTCTAAACATTGTGTAACATTGTCACACACTTCTTTCAGAACAGAATCTGCTGTTTGGACAACAGTGTCAGGTAACTGAACTAATTCTTCCGAGGCATTTTTGTCTCTTACATCCATGTAATCACTTATATTAATTGCATTTTCACATCTTCAACAGCTAATTTGATGCCGGATTTCAATGAGACATTGTCTTTTATAATACTACTATCACAATTACCATTATCACAATTAACATCTAGCCCCAACTGTGAGCTATCACCATTGGTATTTTTAATTACAATTCCAGCTGTTTCACATGTGTCCAACATTTCTTGAAGAGTAACTACTTCCTCAACTTTAATTGTATCACAGGTTGAACTGAGACTATCAGACTGCACAAGTTCGTCATTTTTAATATTAGGAATATGATCACTCTTAGATATCCTTTCTTCACTATAATTTTTAATGTTGATATCACAATCTTTCATGTCATTCTTGGATCTGTGCATTTCAACAAATTCACTTAGTTCTGAATTCACAATTACAGCTCCACCAAATATGTCTTGTTTATCGGGATAGGAATGGCCAAAATTGTTTGAATCAAGGTTATCTTGAATGTCATTAGTTTCTGAACTGCATGCGGAATCCACAACATTGTCTAAATCATCACTTTCCACTTGCATGCCAGATAAAAATATACTAGCAGCACTATTAGCTTCAAATAGAGGATCTATTGAAAAAGATAATTAGCAATACATAAATAATACATATATACACACATTAAAAACTGAATCCAAGTAAAACATCAAATTTGACTTGCCTGTTCTGTCACCTAACAGAACTAATGGTATGTATTCACCCCCTTTTGCATCCAGTGCTGGAATCAAAACTTGTGCTCCATTTGGTAATGTGTAAGCAAGTAATGCTTGAGACATGGTGAACTCAAAAGTCACACTGAAATATAATATAATTCATGGGAAGAAAATATTAAGTTTTGCAGTACCATGTCTGACCAAACCTAATGCTTACTTTATTCATAACCAATGCAATAAATATAATAAACAAATATTGAAAATATTTAGAACATATAATATAATTCATTTAATTAATTTAGATAAATACCTAGTTGGATGTAGATTTGTAAATGCAATTCTTAGGACACTCCTCACAATAAAAAAAATATATTTGTAAAAAGTCCTTCCAGTTCACTACACACTGTCCAAAACAAATGAATCATTGCAAGTGTAAGAAATAACAAAAGCACTCCATTAAAGGAAATCAAACCGTAGAAAATGCCGCGAAGGGCATTCACTCGAACAATTATGTGTGTTTACAACAGAATGAAAATTCATATTAAAAACAGCAACTCTCATAACATAACCTGAAAACTTCTAATAATACATTGAAACGAGCAACACAATTTTTTGGTGCCGCAATTCACTTTAATTTGGAACCACAGGATATCACACACAATAAATCAGGCAAAAGGTGTAATGAACATTTTCACTTATTTTCACATGTATCGTACTTATCCTTATACATTTTACACCCTCACCCTGCCCTCACACGCGCGCTCTCGAATGCGAATCCCGATCACAACCACATCCATACTTGTGGTCAGATGTGGTTCATCCATAGTATATATAGTCATTTCACCGTGGTTCGTTTTCGGCTTGACACACGGCAACGCTGCACACTCCTGCTTGTTTTTATTTTTCTTAAAACGTCCATCCATGAACAACACCAGTGCTTATAGTGCGTTTTTTACATAGCTGCCCCAAGCCCCTATGGCCACAATGGAATATCACATGGCATTTCGCGTCTTTCTCGGTCGGGCCGCTAGATGCCGCGAGATCGCAAGCACTGCTTGATACGGTCGCGATTATGCGACATCTAGCGGCATGACTGAGAAAGACGCGATATACTGGGACATATTCCATCGTGAAGACGGGATTTGAGGGACAAAGTTATAAAAATGACACTGTAAACTGTACACAAGATATTCCCCAAAATTTATAAGAATGATCACATTGCGCGGCAAATTCTTTTTAGGGGTACTCCAAATTAATTCGTGGAACATTTCTCCAACTTTTTGGTTGGAATAGAGGACAGACGATTTAAAATATGGTAGAGGGCGGATTTTAATTAAAATCTGAATTTAGAAAATAAAAATTTCCATTTTGTTTACTCTTTCCTACAACTTCATTATCAATAACTATTATTTTTTCTTAATAAATTAAATTAAAAATAGACATTTAAATGACGAAATGTATTTTGTTCTCAAAATATGAAAAGATTTAACAATTGAGTCAAATCATGAACATTTTCCAAAAATTTCTAAAGATAGTCTCAAAAACGAATCCATTTTTATTTTTTTGCTGGAATAGAATTAAATGCGCTCATAAACATAATATAGATTCCATTCTCATTAAATGAGAATGTTTATCATAATACTATGATAGTCCGAAAATCACAAAAGTTCACCTTTTTTCTAACATGTCCTACCCATAGAGGAGAGATATATCTGTATATTGTATCTCTCCTCTATGGTCCTACCCCACCAACTTTAAATCATTTCCGGTTCAGTCGTTCCACAATATTTGTAGTTTTTGCGTACTTTTTAGTCGAATCATGACACTTATCAGAGAATATATAATCAATTCTTTCGTTTTTTTACTCATTACAGTCCAATAAACGAATATTTTTGGTAGTTTGTAAAAGAATTAAGCACTGACAGAAACGGCATTGTTCCGCGAAAGCGCCAATCAGAGAAGAGGGGTGTCAGCCACGGTGTAAACCAGAGAGTACTTCAAACGTTGCCAAGGAATAAGCGTGTCAACTTGCTGCTTTTTACTTTCCCGTATACATACGTAGTATATGCTGCGCGAAAAAACGGCGAATTTTCGTCAGAAAAAATTCATTGCTATAGAATGACACAGACTTTCCGTATTAGTTTTCTATTTCCTTGGGTCTGGGTTAGCTACTCGGAATTGCCACTTAATCGTGCCAGCTGCCATCCATCGCCGCCCAAAGCACGTTTTTGTAACATTTTCTTAATTTTTCGGTTTCCTAAAGGTAGACCGGAATATTAATTTCAGAATATTAAAGAACAGTAAAACCTCGTCATAAATGCCAATTTTCATTGAAAAATTTGGAGCCTTTTTAAAAAAACGGCGTGTAAGCGCTACTAAAAATGGGAAATTTGAAGCTCCTTTTCACAGAAAATATTTGAGTTTTCAAAAACTTTCATTTGAAGTCATTTGCGGCACATTAACTCACAAATACAATAGTGTTTACAATTCGCTGGTAATGCGCATATTAAAAGTGTGAGAGATCTTTCACAAAAAATACATTTGTGTAATTTTTGAAAAAACCAAAAAATACCCCAAAATGAACTTCAGGTCGTACTAAAGAGTGCAATTAGCACTATCCGTTCGAAAAGTTTGAAGAAAAAAGTTTGAGCTATTTATAAGAAAATGGAGTTTGAGCGTTTCTGAAAATGCGGAATTTTGAGCTAGTTTTCATAGAAAACGGTTGAGTTTTCGAGAAACTATATGACATTATTTAAAGCACATGTACTCATAAATGTAAAATGTGAAAAACATTCTTCAAAATTTGGGGTACTTTACATGAAGCCCCCCGGACATTTTCAAAATTTTCTCAAAAACGATTCCAATTTTTTTCTTTAAATTTCTTGTACGAATGGAGTAAAATACACTTATTAAGGTGGTATAGGTCCTAATTTCACGGTTAACTCTAAATTTTCGAAAATTGAAAGAGTTTGAATTTTTTTCGACCTCTTCCTACACCTACAAAATTAAAGAAATAGATTTTTCATTCGAATAAAATTTGTTCTCCATGATGAGTTCTTTCATTAAGGTTATGTACTTTTTTTTTTTTTAAATATTAGTAGTTTTCGCGCAATATTGCGTGCAATATGTACATTTCTAAAAAAAATACAAAAAAAGATTTTCTCAAAAACGGCTTCAATTTTTTTCTTTTAACTTTTGGTGAGGATAATATCTAATGTACTCTGAGACAACATAAACTTCATATTGTTCTATTCTTTGTTCTTTTCAATAATTACAAAAATGTAATTTTTTGACTTGTCTCTCACGTCGTTAATATTTGCATTAGCGGCGATTTGTTCACATTGTTATATTTATGAGAACATGCGGTTTAAATATTGTCAAGTAAAGTTTGTCGAAAACTCAACCGTTTACTGCGAAAACTAGCTCAAAACGCATTTTCAGAAAGGCTGAAACGCCATTTTCTTCAAAATGGCTCCAAATTCTTCCTTCAAACGTTTCTAACGGGTAGTGCTAATTGCACTCTTTAATGTGACGTAACGTTAATTTTGGAGTATTTTTTCGTTTTTTTAAAAAATACACAAATTTTATTTTTTTAGATCTCTCATACCGTGAATATGCACATTTGCTGCAATTTGTAAACACTATTGTATTTGTGAGTTAAAAATGTTTCAAATGAAGTTTTTCGGAAACTCAAAAAGTTTCTGTGAAAAAGAGCTTTGAATTTCGAATTTACATCAGCGCTTAAACGCCGTTTTCTTGAAAACGGCTCCAAATTTTTCAAAGAAAATTGCCATTTAGGATGAGGTTTTAGTGTTCTTTAATATTCGTGAAATAATATTTCCGTTGTACTATTAGGAAACCCAAAAATTGAGAAAATGTCAAAAAAATGTACTTTGAGCGGCAATAGTTGGCAGCTGGCAAACGTATGTGGCAAGTCCGAATAGCTGGCCGAGACCAAAGGAAATAGAAATCTAATACGGGAAAGTCTGTGCCATTCTGTTGCACTACTAGTTCCCTCTGATTTTGTGATATCAATTTGAGGCTAGTTCCTTGCTTCTCTGTGCGGTGCGTTGGACTCGACTTGGGGTTTTTATGATGGCGTAACGTGCTTTTAATATTTAGTTTTTTACGAGATAAATTCTGCAAACTTTGCAATAATTAAATTGTAGAAAATATTTATTTTATTACATGATTTTTAGTATAAATTACTCTAAGAAACTATGAAAAAAGAAAATACACAATAAATATTATCATTTTCATATATTCTTTAATTACACAACTTTAAAAGCTTTTTTAAATTAATAAAATTGATAATTGGCCCGAGACTAATGACATAGACAATACAAATACAATTTTAACACACAATAATTATTCAACAGCATTAGTGTTGTTGAATAATTAGAAATAGAATAATTATTTCCTTATAATTGCTATGTAACTAACTACAAACCCACTTTCTCTCTAAATGTTCTAACAGCCTAATTTTTTAACTTCCTCTAGTATTTTATTATATAAAACAATTCCATTATTAAGTACTGATTTTAATGATTCATTGTTACTTGCATTTTCTTGGTGGAATTTAACTGTTTGCCTCTTTAAATAATTATGGACATCTGAGTTTTTTCTTACCAAATATTCCAGTGACAATTTATTTTTTAATCTACTTATAAATGTTAACATATCTCTTTCTCACCTTCTCATTTTCTTAATCGCACTTTCCATTAACAAATAGCCCAACTCTCTTAACACTGAACAGACATTTTCACTATAACCTTTATTTAATGCTGCTCTCATTCCTCCTTTAAAGTTTCATTGTTAACAAGCTATTTCCTTTTTATTTGCCATAGTCAGAACTATAGAACAGAACTTAATAGGGGGTACCAAAATTAATTTAAATAACGACTCCTTTCCTTTCTTTGAAATAATTTTTCTTAGTTTGTATAATACATTTGATTTTCTTTGTTATTTTGTTGTTTGTTTTTAACTCGTTTTTGCCCGAGATTATTTTTTTACATAATTATATTTTTAGCAAATAAATGATGACTTAGGTGATAAATTGATATGTTCTAAAGGCCGGTATACATGGTAGAGTTTTTCGTGTAGTTTCTCATGTAGTCCAGACTACATGAGAAAATTATGAACATGTTCGTTTTTTCGTGTAGAAAAGCATGTAGTTTGACTCCAGCGCCTCTAGCGGCAGAATCGTTCACTAATGGATTTGTGTACCCAACGCGACGGACTCTTCCATTTCGATTTTGTGGTTAGGTGCGTAAAGGTGTGAAAGAGCGAAGTGGAATTGTGTGTACATCCGAAGAAAATTTTTAAAATTGGTTGGTTCTTCCACGCGCAACTCCTCGTGGACCATGTGCAAAATGCCTTTGCCTTCCTCTCGCCTCTGAAGCCAAGCCTTCATCCATTCGGAGCGTTCTCTCCGTGTTTCCATTAAAATAGTCGTTGCCACAACCATGCTTGTGGCAGCAACGATTACGGCCTTCCTATTTTTCTTATTATTTTTTTTCATCGTTAATTAAACGTAATCGTAAATTAATAAATCTCACAGCCAGTACACACCAGTGGGCGGACATGGGTACACACGCACCAAAGATCTTATAACTACACTATTTATTTTTATTTTATTTACGTCAGAAACAGTTAAAAACTGCTATGGGGAGAAGCTGAATGACGAGCTATGGGGAGAAGTGAATTTTGTGCACGTTTTCATAATTCTGTGGTCTCTATCCTAAACCATATTCTAGTCGAATTTTGAATACAGAAAAGAGAGGTTTTTTTCGAGTTTTGTTGACAAAATATTCGCTCCTATATAATAAAATATATTTTCAAAGGTAAATTAGCTATAAATTCCTGCCCTGAACCCTCATGTTCTTCATGAAAGAATAATACTTTTTGCCGCGATAATATGAGAAACGATAATTTGAATAACTATATTTCCCACTGAAATTCAGAAGACGTGCACAAATAATGAAGTTACATTTATGTCCAGAAGCAAAACAAGGGACCATCTCAGCATTTGCTCAAGGATCAGGGAAACTGGACGAAAAACCTGATCGAGATGGGGGCCATCAACCCAGAAGCTGTGGTACAATACTTGTTACAGGTTCTTTAGAATTATACAGTCCACATGATAAATAATTACATTAACTATCATTGTTAAAATTAATTCTACTTTCCTTTTTGATGCTCGATATAGTCTCGAATTGTATAGAAACAGTTATGCAGCAGAAAAGATTTTACTTGGGACTTAAACTTTTCTATTGAATTTAATCGTTTAATGTCTTCTGGCAAAGTGTTGTAGAGTAATGTACATGAATTGTATGTGAATTTTTTGTAGTGAGCTGTTGATACTGCCACTTGGTGAATATGATTACTACGTCGTGTGTTATACTTATAGACATCGGCGTTTGCTGAAAATATGTTCCCGTCCTTAAGTAAGTCATTTTTGACAAAAACTACTGATTCGTAAATCAGGAGACAAGGTAATGGTAAAATTCCTAGATTAATAAAGAGTGACTTACAAGAATCACGTGGGTTGGATTTGCTTATTATTCGTACAATTCTTTTTTGTAATCTGAAAGTCTGTGAACTATAAGATGTGTTTCCCCAAAATATTATGCCATATCTCAGGCGGGAGTGAACGTTGGCAAAATATACACAACGAGCTGTATGAAGGCTGACGGAATTTGAAAGAATTCTGAACGCGTAGCATAATGAGCTTAATTTTGTGTTCAATTCATTTAAGTGGGCATTCCATTTGAGGTTTGACTGAATTGATAGACCTAAAAATTTTGTTACATTAACATCAGTCAATGGCACACCGTTCATTTTTAATGGAGTACAGAATTTTTTATTGGATATGGAAAACTGCATTGAAACTGTTTTATTTTCATTTACTTTTAATTTGTTATTACGGAACCAATTTGAAACGTCTGATATGTACTATTTACGGTTTCTTTGTTGCAAAGAATATTTGTATCATCCGCAAAGAGAACTGTTCTTCCATTTCGAATCGCTAAGGGCATGTCATTTACGTATAATAGGAAGAGAATAGGGCCTAAAATCGATCCTTGCGGGACTCCACGTACAATTGGCAAAGAACCGGAAAGGTGTGTACATAAAGTTCCATCATTCCAGTAAGGTATTTCTACTTTCTGAGATCGTTGTTTAAGGTACGAACATAGCCAATCTAGAGCAATTCCACGGATTCCATACGAAGGTAATTTTGAAAGTAAAATGTTATGATCAATGACGTCAAAAGCTTTTGAAAGATCTAAAAATATTCCAATAGTTGCTTCGTTTTGATCCAATGATGAGGCAACATCCTTAAGAAAAGAAAAAATGGCTGTTTCCGTAGATTTTGATTTCCGGAATCCATGTTGGCAATTTGAAAACGTGTCGTGTTTATTGAGAAAGGTTTCCATTCGCACATAAAAAAGTCTCTCTAATATTTTTGAAAAAACTGACAAAAGAGAAATTGGCCGATAATTTTGAACTTCATTTTTGTTGCCTTTTTGAAGAGCGGCTTAATCTTAGCTGTTTTAAAAATATCTGGAAAAATTCAATAGTGTCACTAGATTGCTAACTCGCCCAGTCAAAGCATTGAACAAGGTGAAGCCGGTCGCCATATTAGAAACGGGCAAGAAAATGGCGGGAATTTGAATTCTAGCTCATGCTCTTGAGGGAATGAACACTCAAAATTACGAACAAACATGATTATAAATAATTTATAACTCAAATAATACCAATAATATTTATTTCATCAAAAGATTAAGTATTACATATGTTTGAACAGAATCTTTACCTGTTGTTAAATAAAATCAACTTATTCAGTTGGCGTCTTTTACTGGTAGAGCAAATATCTGCAGCAAAATGTTTGGCCTGGGAGAAAAGTCTTATTTGTGCATAACTGTCCACTATTGAATTTGTGAGTTGAATTTTATGTGGAACATCAGTTACAGCAGTGGCTTTAGCGCACTGATTAGTGCCTGGGAAAAGGTTTTCATTTAAGGCACACAACTGCTTTACCCTATGTTTCACTTCCTTAACTAAAAATGAACTAGAAGCACCTTTATTTTGAAACGAAAAGACAACTGCTTCTCAGTTTCTACTACAGTTTTGTACACACATTCTGCAGCTGACACAAGACCACCTCTGTTTTTCACATCAACAAATCTTGTGTACTCTGCAAAATGTAACAGTGCACAACACTTTCCCTGAATAAAGCATTTACACAATTACAACATGTAATTCGTTTGAATAACGACCGAACAATTAAGCCACATAGCCACATTAAGCCAAGTAGTACAGCACATTGTCCGTCCGTCCGTAGTACAGCAAATTCTCACAAGGTAGGCAAATAAGGTAATGTAAGCAAGATAAGCAAACGAGCATGATAAACAGTATCATGCACAGTGCGTACTTGAAAAATCGTGTTTTTTCTCCTTTTTTCACGTCGGTTCGTACATCCGTACGCACAGCACGAGTCTGGCATTGTGAACTCGCACAAAAACACACATCACCACACAACACCTTGCCTGTCTCTGGCTCTTTGCTGTCGTTTTTGCCCGTTTTAAAGATGGCGCGCCGGCCTCACGCTGGAAGGTCCAGTTAGCAATCTAGTGTAGTTATAAGATCTTTGACACGCACAGAAATACCGCCAGTGAAAGTACCTGGACGGCGCAATTCAGTTGTTTCTCGGTAGACCCCCTAGCGGCGGCTTCTGGAGACTCATGCAGAAAACCGTGAGGTCTGGACTACGCCGTATATGCGCGACTCTACGTTCAGTTTGAGATTTTGACGTTTCTATGTAGAAACTGTATGAGAATCTACACGAAAATACTAACGTGTATACCGGCCTTAAAAGAAAATTATCGTTTTTTCTGTAATCATTTTCAAAATATGGACTGTTCCAATATTGGAAAACCAGGCACGAATGGGTCCAGAACAAGTAAGGCCACATCTATAATATTTTACTTTCCCGTATACTATTCGTACGTACGAACGTATAATATAGGGAAAGTTATGTAATGCTGCGCGATAAAAACGGCGGATTTTCGGCAGAAAAGCTCTTATTACAGGGCCCTTGTAACAAAGTGGATAAATCAAGTTGCCAAATTAAGAAAAAAATCTCCTAACTCGTGGTGCAGCCAGAATCCCTATTTTGTGGGTTCTTGATACCGAAAAACCAATGGAAAGCAAAACGTCTGTCTGTTCGTCCACCCGTCCGTATGTCTGTCTGTTAACACCGCTAGCGACTAAACCGTTCAGCCGATTTTCTCCAAAATTGATACTCCTCGATCGATCTGAATGATCTCACGGTCCCTTGAATTTGACACTGATATTATAATTTTGGAGGGTACTTTAAATGAAGCCCCAGCGCCGTTTTCAAAATTTAAAAAAACGGTGCCAACAATTTTGACTAAATTTTGTTGTTGGATAGTCAAAGTCATTTAAGAGAATGGCGAAGGTCTCATTTTGGTTGAAAACCCTGATTTTTCGAAAATTTAAACAATTCAAAATTTTTTCGGCATCTTCCTACAATTATGAAGAAACAATATTTTTATTAATGAAATATGTTCATAAAAATAGGTCTTCAAATAAGGTTATGTCCAATTTTTCATAAACAAGTATTTTTTTCGAAAAATTGTGTCAAACAAACAATTTTTTATTTTATTGCGGGTTCACGGGTTTTGGTCCAATAAATAACATATTTTAGTTTGCCGACGTTTCGGAGTTTATTATAGCTCCATCTTCAGGGCTGGACAAGTTTTCACAACACGGTTATTAAAATATTTCACAGTTCCAATTATAATTTTAAAAAATTATAAAAACATTGAATATATATTATAAAGAAAATTACAAATTAAATACAAAGAAAATTACAAATAATTACAGAGAAATAGGACACATACCTTACTATGCGTGGGAAGTTACATAGAGAATATGAAAGTTCACATCATGAGAAACAAGCCACACAGGACAGCATGCCTGCATGTTCCTGAATGGACTAGTGAATACCCTGGGAGCTAACCAATGGCTATCAAGAACAATAACTGGTACAGCAAGAGTCAAAGTGAGGTCACACACTCATAAGCTAATAATTAATTGTATGTATATATATGTACATACATACATACATATATGCATACACACACATACATACACACATATATATATAAAAAGAAAAAAAAAAAAACTAGTATATAAAAATTAAAACCTTCTGCATGAATATGTCTATTGGATGGATCAGATGGAATATGTCTATTGTACATCACTAGTTGTTATCAATTACTGACAGAAAAATTATGATTTTAGTTAAATTTTATCTTTTTTTTTTTATATTAATATATATATATATTTTTTATATATATTTTTTTCTCTCTTTTTTAAATATATATTTATTTTATTATACATATATTGTATATGCAAGGGGCATCCATACTAGATTCCATCACTTAAACTGGTCGAGCAACACAAAATTGTTTTATGCTTTAATTATTTGCTTGTTATATTTGAATTTTATTGTATTGTTAGAAAGTATTGTGTGAAGTTGATAGTGACCCATCAGAAATTGCAAACCTATTAGTTATGATGGAATGAGAAGCAATATCAAGGAAACAAGAAGATTTGGAATATGTGTAATCAGTAAGGAGCTAACCCGATATACAGAAACAGAAAGGTCCATGGATCATGGAATCTCCCACACCCAAGATGTAATCTGATGACGTATAACTTACCATGAAAATGAGTGAAGATGAGCTGTGCAAGCAGGAATTATCTGATTAGATTAACATAAGTTCTGCTGAGTTTATCAATGTCAGTTTTTTTGTTGACTGTCTTGTGTTTAGTGATAAAGAGCATCTCTTTCAATAATCTTTTATTATAGTTATTTTCTTTGTCCAAGATCTTAGTACCTTCAAAATTGAATTCATGTCTAGATTCATGGACATGTTGTGCTAGAGCACATAATGGAATTTCTTTTTTGATATCGTATTGATGTTGGTATAATCTTTTCTTTAAATACTGGCCAGTTTGTCCAATGTAACTTTTATCGGACAAACTGGCCAGTATTTAAAGAAAAGATTATACCAACATCAATACGATATCAAAAAAGAAATTCCATTATGTGCTCTAGCACAACATGTCCATGAATCTAGACATGAATTCAATTTTGAAGGTACTAAGATCTTGGACAAAGAAAATAACTATAATAAAAGATTATTGAAAGAGATGCTCTTTATCACTAAACACAAGACAGTCAACAAAAAAACTGACATTGATAAACTCAGCAGAACTTATGTTAATCTAATCAGATAATTCCTGCTTGCACAGCTCATCTTCACTCATTTTCATGGTAAGTTATACGTCATCAGATTACATCTTGGGTGTGGGAGATTCCATGATCCATGGACCTTTCTGTTTCTGTATATCGGGTTAGCTCCTTACTGATTACACATATTCCAAATCTTCTTGTTTCCTTGATATTGCTTCTCATTCCATCATAACTAATAGGTTTGCAATTTCTGATGGGTCACTATCAACTTCACACAATACTTTCTAACAATACAATAAAATTCAAATATAACAAGCAAATAATTAAAGCATAAAACAATTTTGTGTTGCTCGACCAGTTTAAGTGATGGAATCTAGTATGGATGCCCCTTGCATATACAATATATGTATAATAAAATAAATATATATTTAAAAAAGAGAGAAAAAAATATATATAAAAAATATATATATATATATATTAATATAAAAAAAAAAAGATAAAATTTAACTAAAATCATAATTTTTCTGTCAGTAATTGATAACAACTAGTGATGTACAATAGACATATTCCATCTGATCCATCCAATAGACATATTCATGCAGAAGGTTTTAATTTTTATATACTAGTTTTTTTTTTTTTCTTTTTATATATATATGTGTGTATGTATGTGTGTGTATGCATATATGTATGTATGTATGTACATATATATACATACAATTAATTATTAGCTTATGAGTGTGTGACCTCACTTTGACTCTTGCTGTACCAGTTATTGTTCTTGATAGCCATTGGTTAGCTCCCAGGGTATTCACTAGTCCATTCAGGAACATGCAGGCATGCTGTCCTGTGTGGCTTGTTTCTCATGATGTGAACTTTCATATTCTCTATGTAACTTCCCACGCATAGTAAGGTATGTGTCCTATTTCTCTGTAATTATTTGTAATTTTCTTTGTATTTAATTTGTAATTTTCTTTATAATATATATTCAATGTTTTTATAATTTTTTTAAAATTATAATTGGAACTGTGAAATATTTTAATAACCGTGTTGTGAAAACTTGTCCAGCCCTGAAGATGGAGCTATAATAAACTCCGAAACGTCGGCAAACTAAAATATGTTATTTATTGGACCAAAACCCGTGAACCCGCAATGGAATTGTCTACAGAAAATGGTCATGAAACACAGCAAATTTTTTATTTTCTTTAAACTATTTTTTCTCAAAAACCGTGCAACGTTTTTGAGTAAATTGCGACCTGAGATAGCATAAAGGAAACTTAACAGAATGGTGCAGGGTTCATGTTCGTTAAAACGCTTAATTTTGCAAAATTAAAAAAAATTAAAAATATTTTCGATGGTTTTCTACAACTACAATTGTGAAGATACGATTGTTTTTCTTAATGAAATGTGCTCATCAGAAACAGAGATCTGATAATATCAGACTGATCAGATCTGATAATATCTGATTATGTATGACAGATAATATCAACATTTCCGCATCAACATAATAAAACGCTTTCCTTTAAAAGTAATAGTACATATTACAGCAATATTTAACGCCGCCTTGAGACAAACGTACTTCCCTGATAAATGGAAACATGCTCACAATATTCCCATTCTAAAGCCTGGGAAAGCACAAAATGACCCAACTAGCTATCGCCCGATTAGCCTGCTACCCACAATGGGAAAGCTATTTGAAAAATGTATACTCTCTTAGCTAAATTCTTACCTCAGCTCAGTCAATGCCATACCACCTCATCAGTTTGGATTCCAACCCCTTTTGTCTACATATCAAATCTTACGCCTAACAGAAGATATCATCGAAGGATTCCATGACCACAAGCATACCGCAGCAGTTTTTCTAGATGTAGCAAAAGCTATCGATACCGTTTGGCACCCAGGATTAATTTTCAAATTACGCAGTTTGGGTACTCCATTATATCTCTCACGCATGAGTGAAAGTTTTCTTAACAAATGAACTTTTCCTGTACGTCTCTCTGGAGCTCTCTCCGCACCTTTCACCATCAAAGCAGGAGTACCCCAAGGCTCCATATTTCAAACGTAGCTGTTTCCAATAAAGCAGGAAAGTATGTGCTGTTATAGCACCATTAGTTTTTTCTTCATTTAAACTTAAAAGAAGACAACAATTTTGTTATTTTATATATCAAATAAAAGATAAATAATTAGGATGGAGTGTAAAACAGTTTTCATGCAACTGTTACATTTTTCACATTGATTGGTTGTCTTCTATTTACACATTGCACATCTTCCTAGCTTAGTGGCTGGTGAAATCCGGTATCCTGTAGTATCATATCTCGCAGAAGTTAATATTCGAGATATCAGTAATTTGGTAGTTTTAGGGACTTCCACCTAATGTGGGTAAACGTTTATACTTTTGAAGATAATTTTGAACAATGGATCTTCTGAAAGAAAGGTGATCCATGTGTTGACCTTGCACAGTCTTTCGAAATAGCAGCCAGCCATTGTGAATAGCGGTATCAATGCATAACATAAATATAGGCCATCACCATTTTTTCAGTCTGATTTCAATTCTATAGCACTCCACATTTTCGTCCATTCTATCAATACCTCCTAAGAATTTATTATATTGTCCTACTGTGTTAGGTTGTACAATAGGAACTTTCTTTTTCTCATTTGAGAGCCATGTTTAATCCGTTTACCGCAAATGAACTGCTTAGCTCCATGCCTCCTGTACTACTTTATCATGCTATCTAGAGCCAAGTATTCTTCATAAATGCGGAATTTTGCATATCATTTATTCAGTAAGAAAATGCAAGGTGTTAGTTTTGCAAGTTTGTCAATTTGTTTTAGGTACTGTCTGTGCAATAGGTATATTTTTTACTTTTTCGCCTTACAAATACTTTGTAAGAAGAGAAAGTTATGTAATCGTGCGCCGGAAAACGGCTAATTTTCGCCAGAAAAAACTCTTATAGCTGGGGTCTGGTGAGGATAAAGTGGATAAAACCTGTTGCCAAATTTAGGGGGAAAAATCCTCTACCTCGTGGTGTAGTCAAAATCCACGTTTTGTTGCTGTTTGATACTGTAAAATCGACTGACGGCAAAACGTCCGTCCGTCTGTCCGTCTGTGGTCAACGCTAGCGTCTAAACCGTTCAGCCGATTTTCTTCAAAATTGATATTTCCCAATCATTTTTACTCATGTCAAGGCTTCTGGAATTTGAAACCGATATTTTAATTTTTGGGGGTACTTTACCCGAAGCCCGTCGGAGATTTTCAAAGTTAAAAGAAAATGACTCCAATTTTTTTTATTAAATTTTGTTGTTGACTTGTACGAAGGACGTTAAAGAGAATGATGTAGGTGGCATTTTCGTTGATTTCCCCAATTTTTCAAAATTGCAAAAAACTATTTAAAAACTGCAAAATTGAAGATAGGGATTTTTGCCTCAGACAAAGTCGGTTGTACAAAATTAGCACTTTAAATAAGGATATGTACCATTTTTGGAAAAACGAATAGTTTTTGCGTAAATTGCGCTTCAAATTTACAAAAAAATGTTTCTCAAAAACCGCTCCAATTTTTTTCTTTAAACTTTCTTCACTTATGTAATGAGGGACGATAAAAATATGGTCTTAGTCCTACTTCTGGGAAATACTTAGTTTTTTGAAAATTGCAAAAAAATATTTGTAAACTACAAAATTGTAGATAGCGATTTTTACCTCAGACAAAGTCTCTTGTACAAAATTGGCTCTTTAAGAAAGGTTATGTAGAATTTTCTGAGGAAGCGAGTCGTTTTTGCGTAATCTTCACTTTACAACACTAACAATCAATTTACAAAAAAATATTTTCTCAAAAACCGCTCCAAATTTTTTCTTTGAATTTCTCCACGTGTGTAATAAGGGACGGTAAATAAGTGTTGCTATAGAATGGCACAGACTTTCTCGCAGTAGTTATTTTTCTGATGTCTTTCGTCGGAAATAAAATTTGGAGTAAACCTCTGCCTTTCTTTGTCGTCCTAAAGACATGCTTTTCGCATGTTGACAGTTACCTGCTTTCTAAATATAGGGCTGATACAATTACGCTTTGACTGATATATAAGTATTCACTTCGCAACTCGCTCCAATGGTCTCGTTGGTTAAGGCGCTGTGGGTCTGCGCGCTTCACTTCGAAAGATGCCAGATTCGAATCCCAGACAGAGATTTTAAATTGATGAATGTGTAGTTGCAGAAAAAACTATTGAAGAGTGTAGAAACTTTATTGAAAATAATTTCTAGTACTGCTACTCACTAATAGAATCTATGCAGATAAATATACAGGACTTGTCTCTGTTTTCCCAAATTGCATGTTTTAAACATTTTTTTCAACTCTGTTATTCGATTTCTGAAACGTATGTCATATCAATTCAATCGTTGTCTTGTGTACATCTTTACGAACCAATTTAAGTAAAATTATGAGTATTTCAACGTTAAATTGAAATACAATATAACCAGAACGCATGCGATCAATTATAGCTCGTTTCGATTCCTTTTTTGGCTCTGTTCGACCCATACGGTGCTAGTGTGGCGTAGTAGTATAAGTGCCGGTTCGTTAACTTTGGGGATCGAATTTCGGGTCTCGAAACGGAAAAGGTTTGCTGGTAGAAAACACTTTTGCTGATTTTTGAAGTAGTGGAATAGCATTTAGGATCATATAAAAGCAGTGCGAGAAAGTATGTGCGTTGGAAGCACCATAAGTTTATCAATTCAAACCTGTTTCTTCTCATTGTCGAATTGAAAGCTTCATTATAACTCTCGTAGTGATTTTCCCAAAATATTCTTCATCTTAGTACAATATTGCATCGTGATAAAATCAAAGTTCCAAAGAAACATTTTATTTCCTCAGAAGAAAGTGTAAATGTGTAATCTCATTTCTGCTGAACGTACAATACGAACATTTTTCTAATGAAGTCCCAAAGTCATCATCAAAAAAATAGTTCAAAACAACAGTCGGTCATTTGGTTGCAAATCTGCTTGGACATACTATATTTATGTCACTCGAAACATTGAAATTTGTCAATTCAGGATTTATGCCAATTTTCCCACTTTCTTTGTTTTTTCTTACGTTGGAAACAAACATGCGTAGAAAGAGTATTCTCTTGAATGCACTCATCACGATGTCCAGAGCCAATATTATTCCCTAGTTCAGTCACTGATATGAGTCTTTCAGTCTCACTGAATCGTATAGCTTGTGCCTCACGTTCTGATCTAAGTAGGGATTCAAGGTAGATTTTTCAATGAGACGCCAGTCTTCATCACCGCTGTCCTTAACACTGATATATGAATCTTCTGGAGGCATAATGAAGATATATGCACTGAAGTAATCATTATCTTTCACCAGAATTGCAATTATTTGTTCTGATGTTAATAATCTGATAGAAGAAAAGATATATTAGATGAATTTTGAAAATATGAAACGCCTTTTTTGTTTTATCATCCATGGTGCCAGCAGTGAAACGTCGCCTCAATAAACCCTCCCATCCCGATGTACAAAGGAGAACAAAAAACAATTCTTGGACCTATCTGGAAATTCAGTTCCTCTGCTGAAGTTCCAGAAATATAACGAAGCCTCCACGTGCCTTCCGCGAGAAGGAGTCAAAAGCAAAACCACGGTCGCTTGTTCCAATAATTTAACACCGGGCAAATATGGGTTAATATGGTACTTAAAATTGAAGACATTATCAATAAATACCCCCAGATATTAGTAATTCTTAACCCACTCCAAATTTTAACCCATAAGCACAATCGTCTAATTTATTTCTACTTCCTCCCTGAAACCAGTTTTCCCAGTACCATAGACTTTGATCTCTTGACATTAACACTCAGTTGTTTACTACACTGCCACTTACATTCCAAAACCAATTCTTCATTTATTATATTAATAACATTTTGTATGTCTTTCCACTGAAGTAAATTAATATATCATCAGTAAACATATGCATCTTACATTTTCCAAGCACCCTAGGTAGGTCATCGTCTTCTATATTATTTCAGTAGTATACCTTCCCTTTGCGGCTCTCATACGCAACCAGTCTTTATAAATGAGGTCTTTTAAGAAAGAAATTTCTCGGAGACGTGTCGAATTGCACTTTGACTTTAAAAATATGAAGGTTTTCTTTAAAAACGCACCTAAATATTCATGTAAAATGCAATCCGCAACACACGTCAGTATTTTTGAGTCCATAATTCCTGAATGAAGCGTTCTAGGGCCTTAAAAACTAAAATTTTGAGGCCAAATGCCTCAAACAATTGTTCCTCATATTATAAACTATTCTTAACCATTTTTTTACATTTTTGCTGGCTCGACGCTTCTCGATTCTATCCCACCTGTTCAAAGCTTGTAGAATCTGCAACTGTATGTGAAATTACTAACTACTTTTAGTCTGTGCGATTGAATTACACGGGTATACCTCTTTCTCAATAAAAATTTAAATAAGAATAGTTTTGTAGTGACAAGGGTGTATTTTATTGTTATCAATTACAAGGTGACATATTGTAACCGCTAACTTAGCGTTTACATAAATTCCAAAAAGTAAAGCTATTCACCACGAGAGAGCGCGACCTTTCGGACCACGAAATCTAATATTCGCAGTACCTCAAAAGTGACGCCACTGTTGATAAGAAGTTTGTGAAAGCACTCAACGGCAAAATAAACAACCAATCACAAATTAAGAAGACTTCGGAGATAATTTTCTATGATGAAGAGCCAATCTCAGCCATTTTGATCTACGCCGTGGGAAGGAACACTTCGGATACGGAAGGCTGGAGAAGACTGCGAGACGGATTCCACCATTTAAAGAATTAGAAGAAGCTTAATAAAGGTATTTCTCCTGGTTACGCATCTTAGAAGAGTGTACAACTAAATTGAAGATTATTGTAAATAGTAACGTTAATGTAATTCAAGCATGACCGTGCGGAATCCACTAATATATGAATTATACGTACGATAGCACGTAGTCATACTTAGAAGAAAAGTAATATTTCTAATAGATTGTTTCATTTCTTTTCAGCTTTTTTGTTTCTTTCTTATTCTGCTTTGGTTTCCTTACGCTTTGTACTCTTGTACGTAAGAATACTATGCAACTTTTTTGGGCTTCGTCTCACATTGACGAACATTTAATAGTTCTGTGAAACTATTCTACGGAACCTAACTACGCCTCGCCAACCCGGAGGGGAGAGATTCATAGGAACGCCTTCGTGGGACCGGTCCGCGCGGTGAGGGAAGAAATTGGAGGAGCTGCATACGACCTTGAAGGAATTCCAAGCGGCTGCCGCAACGGAACATTAACAATACACTCCGAAAGCTACTATAAGTCGTATCGACTCCATTACTTTCATTCGAAATTCTGACGACGACGAAACTTGAACTAATATTGTATGATTTCATGAACGACTAGTTTCTCGTGAAGGCATGCATTTTCTTAGCATTTGATGGTAACTTAAGATAACTTTTGTATCATTAACTTATGCTTAAAAAGTCGTAAATTGAACACGGGTGTTATTTAGAATTCATTTCCTTATTGTATTTGTATAATTCAGTGTATAAATCAATTGAAGTTGAATTTATTTTTGAGTGTTACAAATAAGTGAGAGAAACAATTAAATTTTGTGTATAATATGATAGAACTTTAGATTTTCTTTTTTATCAAACATTCATGTTTTTCTCAAATCGACCAAATAGAAACTTGGCTAAAATACTAGAGTTCAAGTCAAGACCTCTTCGTATATTGTAAAAATTAGTAGTATTTAAACATTCAAAAGGGTTTATGTGCCACGTGTTCTTTTGTTGTTCTCTTCCAGAGTAGTGATTCATGAAAGTATTTATGCATACAGTGTTGATTGTGTTTTTTGTGTGATTTTGAAGGGTAGTGTATTCCAAGTGTATTTGTACAGAAAGTAATATCTGTATCAAGTATAGGGAAGGTATCGATACCCGGGGTGGGAGAGCTATCTTTATGAGCTTGATGAGTGGATTAGTTTCTTATAATCTTAGACTCTTAGACTTATAATCTTAGACTCTTAGAATCGTAGACTCTTATAATCAGAATACATTTGTTGTTTTTTTTTGCTGAACTGAAAGCAACTCGACTTTTTCTTTTATATACATTTCTGACAATAATAATAATAATAACAACTTCACATAGGGAGTACACGACCTTGCAGTTGGTGGTGGAGCTTGAGTACCCCCATGAGCCTGAGAGCTATGTCAGTGGTAGCCTAGCTACTGGTAGGGTCTCCCTTGCTGAATAGGTTGAAGGTGAGGGGTCCGACGAAGAAGTACTCGATTCTGAGGAGAGTGGGAAGTAAGTAGAGAGGGAAGGGTCATGAACCTTTGGACTTCCTGTTGTCGGCCCATAGAGGGTAAGGAGAGAAACTGGGTTGGCACACCAGGCCACTGATTAGAGTGGAGGCCCGAACCTTGCATTAGCCAGCGAAGGAGGCTGCCTTCAGCAGTCAGTGAAAATCCCGTAGGGTTTAGTAATGCCGACTGGCGATCGGAGGGACCCCTTGGTGGGCCCTGCGGGGGGATGCCCCGAGGCCACTATGGGTCGCAGTAACGGATGGCAGGAAACAACCCAAAGGTTAAGTGTGATCTGTGAACTCGAATTTGCTACCTGCGAATCTTCACTTGAAACCAATGAGCAAAACGGATAGAACAAGCAATGTAATGAACCTTAACGTGCCTTGTTCTACCAATGTCCCATACCTGCTCAGAAACCGAGCTAATGTCACCTTGTCGACATCTGGCCATCCCACGGATGTTAGTCCCAGGGACCCAGAGCCGGCAGTAGCTCGAAGCCATCGTCAGACATGGACCCGGGATGAATTAAAGGAGGTGATGTGGTGCTTTTACTATGCAAAAGCGAAAAATGGGGGCTCAGAAATAGAAGTTTTTAAGATATGGAGAGAGCGGAACCCAGATGTGAGACCTACCCTAGACTCAAAGAAGCTTGTCAGTCAACGACGATACATACTCAGCAGTGGAAAATTCACAGCAGAACAACTTGCAGACATCCAGAGAAACGCGGAGTATGTTCATCGATCAAACTATCCACATGACGAACACTTAGAACCATCTAATATTTCTTAAAACGATGATCCCCTTCAATGTTCATCTCTTCCAAATGAAACATCCGTCAGTGGTGAAAATCAATCTGGCCATGTTCGTCTACATCCGTTCGAATCTTACAACGAGTTCGTCTACTTCCGTTCGAATCTCGTGCACCGTTGAGGAGAATTTACGAAAATGCTAAAGCTAAGAGAGTGATAGAAACAGCGAATTCTGTCTTAAATGAGGTTGTACAGACCTCAAGTAGAGATCTAGATATTACTGAAATCAATCACATCGTGTATGCAACTGGATATCTAGTATCTCAGATAATCTTGGGGCCAGCCAAGAACACCGATGGCCGACAGCCGGACAGAGTAAAAAGCTCCGTACCTCCATGGATCAAAAGAATTATGAAACGGATAGCCGACACACGGCGTGAAATATCACTCCTAGCCGAGGCATCTTCTAAGTCAAACCACACGTATAAAGTTCAACAAAAAATACTCCATGTTGAACAAAAATACCTAATTGACAATGACACAACAAGGCTAATGGTAGCTGAAAAGCTAAAAGAGAAAATCCAAGCATGGGCTCAACGAATAAGACGGTACAAACGTAGAGAAGATTTCCGTGTACAGAACCGGTTGTTTGAAACAGACGCGAAGAGATTCTATCGCAGTCTGACTCAAAAACCGAATGGTAATGCTGCCTCTCCTTCAAAAAATGACGTCGAAACATTTTGGTCAGGAATATGGGAGGAAACCAGATCTTACAACAAAGACGCATCGTGGCTCCAATCTGAAGTTGATGCTGCCAATGGACTCGTGGAAACAGTGGATCATGTTCAAGGATTCTCGAAAGAGGACCTATGCCAAACAATTAAGAATATGGGAAACTGGAAATCCCCTGGGGTTGATAAGATCCAGATTTATTGGATTAAGAAATTAACAGCACTACATTCTTATCTAGCAAAGACTGTTAATAAAATTTTAGAAAACCCTAAGGAACTCCCCGAATGGCTCACTCGCGGTATCACGTATTTGCTACCCAAAGGAGGAGACAGTTCTTTGGCGAAGAACTACAGGCCAATTACTTGCCTGCCAGTAATGTACAAACTTATAACTGCAGCCATAGCTGACAAAATGTATAGTCACCTAGAGAAGAACCATCTGCTGCCAGTTGAACAGAAAGGATGTCGTAAAGGTTCCTATGGCTGTAAGGAAATCTTGCTTCTGAATAAAATAATTTTGAATGATGTAAAGAAACGAAAACGTAATTTAAGCATGGCTTGGATTGACTACCAGAAGGCCTTTGACAGTGTACCACACGATTGGATTTTGAAGACCCTGGAGATCTATCGATTTCATCCTAGACTTGTTGAGTTTTGCAAGGCTAGTATGAAGTCGTGGAGCACCAGGTTACTAATCCACGGCGGAAAGGGAGTAGTAGAAACAAGTATTCAGATTAACAGGGGAATTTTTCAAGGAGATTCACTATCTCCTCTGCTGTTTTGCATTAGTTTGATCCCTCTATCGAGACAGCTGTCGCACACTGACTTTGGTTACAAGCTCCATGGTGACGAAAGGCCTGTATCACATTTATTTTACATGGATGATTTTAAAGTGTTTGCTAAGAATGAAGCGATTCTCTCCCAAATGCTGTCTGTCATCAGTGATTTTAGCAATGACATCTGCATGAAGTTTGGTCTTGACAAGTGTGCAAAAGCCAACTTAAAAAGAGGCAAAATGACCACGTCAGAGAACATTGAAGTTGATAGACACACTGTGATTCAAGATCTTGAGCCAGGTAAAACTTACAAATATCTGAGCATTGAAGAATGTGAGACCATCTCGAACGACACAATGAAAGAGAGAATTCGCGGGGAGTATTATAGAAGAGTGAGAGTTGTCCTGCAGTCTGCTCTAAACTCAAGAAATAAAATATCAGCAATAGGTAGTTTGGCGGTGCCTGTAGCCGAATACAGTTTCGGACTAGTAGACTGGACTGAGCAGGAAATTCGCATTATGGATCGAAAAATCAAAAAACTGCTTACAATGCATCACGTTGCCCACCCCCGAGCTGATGTACATAGACTTTATGTGTCACGTAAGGAAGGAGGAAGAGCCCTGAGACAAATTGGAGCATCCTGGCACAATGCAATAACCGGGATGGGAAACTATGTAGTCAGCCATCAAGATGACCCACTAATGAGGCAGGTCATGAAATCTGACCAAAGAAGGGGAAACAGAGGCATTGTAAGTGTAGCAAGAAGCATTGCGAACAAGACTATGCAAGACTCCCAGAATGACAGAGACACTGAACTTCTGATGCTACTTAACATGAAATTTGAGACACAAAAAATGTTAAAGAAATCGTGGAGAGACAAACCACTCCACGGACAATATTTGAAACGAATGGACAAGGTGCAGATCAATAAAGATCAATCATTTATGTGGCTTAAAAGGGGAAGAGTGAAGCCAGAATCGGAAGCACTTGTAATAGCTGCCCAAGATCAGGCCTTGAGAACACGACATTATGATAAAGCGGTTCTCAAAATTTCCCAAGATGATAAATGCCGCATTTGTCAAGAACACGTAGAAACCATTGATTATATTGTCTCAGCTTGTCCAATCCTAGCAAAGACCGAATACTTGAAAAGACATGACAAGGTGTGTAGCTACCTCCACTGGCAGATCTGTACCGCCCTCGAAGTTCCGAACACATGCCCCAAATGGTACGAACACTCACCCAAACCGGTGACGTCTGTTGGATTGTGTACGATATTGTACGACCAACAAATTCAAACTGATCGCACGATAGCGGCAAACAAACCGGATATAGTCATCCGGGATTTGGAGAACAAATCGTGTTTACATGTCGATGTTGCTGTACCTTGCGATCAAAACGTCGTTACCAAGGAGGCAGAGAAACGTCTTAAATACAAGAGTTTGGAAATCGAGATCAGCCGAATGTGGGGTGTAAAAGCACAGGTCGTCCCGATTGTTATCGGAGCTCTGGGATTTCTTCCGCAAAATTTGTGTAAGAACTTGTCTAAACTCCCAGGTCATTCAAAAGACTGGGAAGTGCAAGAAATCGCTTTATTTGGAACAGCCCACATTTTGCGCAAAGTATTGTAGAGGCACCGACAGTCCCTAAATCTACTCCTTAGGTAGCTGGTTGCAACTTGGAGTAGATTTTCAATATGTATGTATATTCAGCCGAATCATAACATCTTTAATCGTGATGTAGTGGAAAAATAATAATAATAATAATAATAATAATAATAATAAAAAGGACGTACCCACTTCCATTCGGAGAGTCGTTGGACATATTCCACGTCTTCCAACAATTGTACGGTGTGTATTACCACTACGCCCGTATCCGAGCGATACAATAGTTATTGCTCGAGTGACACGCGGCCGTCCTCACGACAAAAGTGTTATAAGGAGGATCTGCGGTCACAATATAGAACAAGTGATGGAGGTTGAGAGGTCTCAAAGAAAAATATATATTACAGGCTTAAAATGAAAATAGAAAAATAAGGAAGAGAGTGGGGGTATAACATACGAGAATTCTCGCACAGGTACGCAAGTTTATATACAGAATGTCCAGAAGTTCCCGTTAAGAAAAATACCCCAAATTCTGTGTTGCACGTCATGAAGAATGGCAGGTCCACTTTTTCCGAAAAAAATTTTGTCTTTGAGAAAATTGAGTTTACAAATCACTTCCCGGCGCGAAATTCAAACCGGCCACTACCAAACCAGACGGCGGTGTCTCCTGCGCGGAGCATTTTCTCGTTTCTCCGCGTAAACGATGAAACAGTCGAGTAATATTTTTTAAGGAAAGCATCGCAAGGCTTACACTAGAATACGTTAATAGTATCAGATGTTTGTAGGTTCTGTTCAATAAAAAATTTAAATGTACATATTGAAAAAACGTACGTTTTGTGTAAAATGTACACAAAATGTACGTTTTGTAAACATGTGTAAAATGTACACATGTGTTAAATTTACGTTTTGTTCAAAATGATAGTCACGGTAGATGGCGGTATAAACGTAAATAATGAACACATCCAAATTTTATGAAAAATTGAATCTCCTGAAATGCTCGAATTGTTATTTTAAGCACATTTTTACACGAACTAGTCCGTTGGGCTTGTCACATACGTGAGAAATATTCTAAATACCGTGATAAACTAAAATGTGTTTCGGAAATGAAAAATTTGTTCATGAAAATACTAAGTTTATTAATTATCTCTGAAATTTGAATTGATTCCCCCGCCTGTCATTTTCGGAATTCTCAGACATACAATTGCTAGATTTAGACTTCGCGATAAATGACTGAACGATTTGTCTCAGATGAAATTGATACATATCAATATTTTTCCTCTCAAAAAGTGTTCCCAAATAAAACTATCTGACTGAGTAGTATATAAACCACGTCTCCTGGACCATTTTTATAAATCCCACATTTTTTTTGAGATTGAGAGTATATCTATTTTTATTAAAATTGTATTAAAATACATAAATTTATATAATTTTATTATAAAATTTCCTACATTTACTAAAAAAGTGTATAATCTTACATGTTTTTGAGGCATTGAATTTTCTGGAAAAATCTGATCCAAATTATTTATCAATTTCCACTTTTTCCATTTTGTATGAAAATACTTCAATGTATAAAAGAAAACTGATTAAAATACTTAAATTTGTAAATTTTTTAAATATAGACTAAATATTTCTAATTACACTACTTACTTTTGTAAATTTAAATATTTCTAATGAAAATACTTAAATTTGTAAATATTTGTATTTTCATGTTCAATATTATCTATTTTACTATTTTCATTGTCAATATTATTGTATTTGTATAATAGTATTCTATTATTGTCTATTTTACTATTTTGATCTTCAATATTAACTATTTTACTATTTTCTTCTTCAATATTACTATTTTCATCTTTAATATTACTATTCTCACCTTCAATATTATCTATTTTACTAATTTCATCTTCAGTATTAATATTTTCATTTTCAACATTATCTATTTTACTATTTTCATCTTCAATATCTTCTATTGTCATATAAGATCTTGATTTTTGATATCATCATAGATTGTCTTCTTAGTTTGTGCTACTAATTCATATTCTTTACCATTAAAATTAATATTTTTATGTAATTCAAAGTTTGATGAATGCATAAAACATTCAAATTCTAAATTACTTAATCTCTGTATCATCTCCATTTATAACATAATAAATTATTGAAACATCCTTACCACATAAAAACTGTATATATTTACACTTTAGTTTAATCAACAAAAATAGACTAATAAAAATAAATCCTAATAAATAATGAATAGAACACAGATGCATACATACTGTAAACTTGAGAAACGTAGAACTTATGAATATTGTAAAAGAGCATCAAGATAAAAATATTGTAAAAAACATCAAGATAAATATATATTTAATTTTCATAATGATATATTTTTAATCAGATAAGATATCTGAAAATAGAATAAACATTTATAAAGTCAATGGAGCATGGAATAATAGAATTGTAGATTGGAGATTTAGTTTAAATAATAATTATCATGATTTAGAAGTTTATTTAAAGACAATAGCATTAGATGTTGAATAAAAAATTATTGAAATAAATTATACTCATGAGAATCATGCATTTATGAGAATATTGCATTAGTAGCTTCTGTACAATATGTAGAATTAGAATTATATGGAGATATAAAACAATATTTTAAACACAATTTTTAATCTAGTTAACATACTATTCCTAATAATCAATTAATATCTTAAAAGATTCATACTATGAATCATGAAATTATATCTAAATTTGTGAACTATAATGCAAAATGTACTAAATATAGATTTGATAAAGTATTATATATAGATTTACAATCTGATAAATATAACCCATTAAAAGTAGGTAGCTGTATTCCATTACTAGATTGGGTAAAATTAAAAAAATGCTATAAGAAAGTAAAAAATATTAAAACAAGTAACTTCAAATGCGAAAAGAGAGAAAAATTTAGATGTTTTGAATATGCATTAGAGAGTATATTAAATCCTTTGCCGCATCATACTAGTAGACCTAGTAAATATGATATTACAACATATGAATCTTTAAATATGTCATATCCTGTAGATATAATACCAATAAATATAAGAAGGTATCAAGAATTTTTGAAAGTATCAATTAATGTAGATGAAATTAAAGATTCTTGTAATGAATTATACTATTGTAGTGAAAATTATAAAAATTAGAAAAGCATGTTAATATATTAATGATGAATAACCATTATTTAGGCATAAAAAATATAAGTGCCTTATTAAAAGGTCAAGTTCATCATATGAAAGTAAAAAAACATAATTGTTTAAAATGTAATAAAAATTATGATAATGAAAAAGCTTCAAATGAACATATTGATCAATGTATCCATGATTAAATCAGTATTAAAATACCTAAATATCTGATAACAGAATATAAAGAGTACAATGGACATTAGAAATGAGTAAATCTGATTATAAAAATGCTAGATCATGTCACATTTGTAATAGAAATTTTCAAGAATGTAAATTAAAAAAGTACTTGTTCATGATCATATTACTGGTAAAGAAAGAGGTGCAGCATGTAATGTATGTAATTTAAATATGTCACCCAAAATTTATTCCAATTCTATTTCATAATTTAAAATATGGTTCTATATTATTTTTAAGAGCATTATTAAAACTTAGTGAAAATTATTCAGATATAAAAATTACACAAATACTTCAGAAAAGTATTAAAATTCTCTAAAAAAGTAATTGTAGGTCAATCACCTACTTCATGTACTATGTGGAGTTGTAATAAATGTAAAAATAATATTATACCTTGGGAGAAAAATTATGCTGTGATCAAGAAAAACAAATAATACCCAAAGGATTTCTTATGAATGATATTATTGAATTTAGATTTATTGATACTTATAGATTTTTAAATACAAGCTTAGATCAAGCTGAAATAAATAATGCATACTGTGGTCATTGTAATCTAAACAAGCTATAGAACATGTAAAATGTCAACCTATTAATGAACATGGTATATTAAAAGCTGAAACATCATGTAAAATATGTAATTATTCAGTTTCTAAATTTTTTTAATATAAAAAATTTAATAATTTATGTAACATATTCAAAAAAGAAGATATACATTTAGTATTACAGAAAGGATATTATCATTATGAATGGGTAGATCATTATGGTAAATTTGAACAAGAATTAACAATTAATTAGATAGATTGGAAATATGTTTTAAATAATAAAAAGGTAGATTTAAAATATGTAAAACATTTTAAATGTAAACATTTTGGTGATTATCATAATTTATATCTAAAATTAGATACTATCTTATTAAGTGATGTATTTAATAGTTTTAGAGAAACATGATATAAAAATTCTGGATTAGATCCTGTATATTTTGTATCAGCACCACAATTAGCAGACCATGCATCATTAAAACTTACAAAGCAAAAACTAGATCTTATTCTTGATCACAATTTATTTGATTTATAGGAAAAGGTATACGTAGTGGTACTTCTATGGTTCTAAACATATGCATTATCTAATAATTGTTATTTTTATGATCAAAAAAATAAAAAAAATATAAAATTATCAAAACAAAAAGTTGAAAAAATAGGTATTTACAATAGTAAAAAGCATATTAAAGCAAACAAGTTATATCATGTATTTAGATTGTAATAATTTATATGGGCATGCAATAAGTCAACGTTTATCCATAGGAAATTTTAAAAAATACATAAACAATTGATGAAATTTTAAATTTATCTGATGAAGGAAGTAAGGAAATAGATTTGAAGTAGATTTAAATTTTCCAGATCATTTACATCATACATTTAATGACTTTACACTAAGTCCTGATTATTATATTCCAAATATTAATGAATTATCTAATTATCAAAAAGATCTTATAAACTAAGGTGTAGGAAATATACCAAAAGATGAAAAACTTGTGAATACATTATAAGAGAAAATAAATTATGTCAATGATTATAGAATGTTAAAATATGTTATACAACAAGGTATTATTGTTACTAAAATTTATCAAGTTATATCATATAATCAAAAACCATGCCTAAAAGCATACATTGATAAAAATACTGTACTAAGACAAAAAGCAAATAATGATTTTGAAAAAGATTTCTTTAAATTTATTAATAATGCTGTGTATGGTAAACAAATGGAAAATGTAAGAAAAAGATGTAATGTAAAACTTCTATCTGCAATAAAAAATTTCAAAAACATAAAAAATATGATACAAGAACATATATTGATGAAGATCATGTATGATTATATAGAAAAAAGAAAACTAATAATAAAATAACCTATTTACAGTGGATTTGTAGTACTTGCGTTATCAAAATTATTCATGTATAAATTTTATTGTTCTAAAACCAAAATATGGATATCATTTGAAGCTCTTAGCAACTGATACTGATTCCTTTATAATTTATGTTGAAACAAATGATATTTATGATTATATAAAAGAAAATCTTAATCCTTTTTATACTTGTGGATATCTTTTAGAATCAATGCCTCAAGCAAATAATAAAATACCAGGTAAATTTAAAGATGAATATTTAGGTTTACCAACTGGAGAATTTGTAGGAGTAAGATCAAAAATGTATGCATTTAAAACAAATTATAATGAAGGGAAAGTATGTAAAGGTATTAGAAAACAATATATTGAGAAAATGAAATTTCACATGTATAAACATACATTATTTAATGATGTAGAGACATATGAAGATATGTATAATTTTACATCAAAAGAACATACACTATATACAATAAAGACAAGTTGCTCTATCACCATGTGATTATAAGAGATATTTAATAAATAGTATTAATACTTTACCCTATGGATATATAGCTAAAAATATGATAGATAACATAAACACTGAATATATAGCTAAACAATCTAATCAATATATATCAAATAATTCATTCTTACAATACCAATGTGGATATCATCATTATTTTATGAAAAATAAAATAAAATCTTAAAGATAATAAATTTATAATAATGATTTAAAGGATATATTAAAAGAGATAAAAAATAAAAATTAAAAGAGATAATAAATTAAAGATATAGAAAATTATAAGAGATAAAAAATTAAAAGAGATTAATAAATAAAAATTAGAGAGAAATTGAATTGATAAACATGATATATGTATATCTCTTTTCATATGATATTTCAAATAATATTTACTTACTAAACATCGACAAGAACATTTTACTTTTGTGTTTATGCATTCTTTACATTCATAATCAATGCTATCAGATTTATGAGGCTTTTTTAAAATGCATTATTTTTTTCTATCTTACTTACAGAACATTTTCTTAATTTATTTAATATTTTTCTAGGCATATCTTTTTTCATGTAAAAACTAAGTTTTAAATACTGATACACGGAAATCACAATTTACTTTCTGTAATATATTCATTTATCAAAGGAAAAATTATATATTTTAAAATTATATGCTTTTAATCATAATTAAAAAACCTTTTAATTTTGTAGTAATCTGTGATATTGTAAAATTATATTTTATCTTATGTTTTATATATGTGTACATAGATGATATTGAAGAAAATATGTATATAATATTATACAATATTAGATTTTTGGATCCAAGAATTATGAGATTGATCAAACCCTAACCATACATATACTTTATTACTTTCTGTTTTTAATACTTTTTCTGTTAAATATACATCAGGATTTTACTTGCTCGCCTTACGAATACTTCGTAAGAAGAGAAAGTTATGTAATCGTGCGGCGGAAAACTGGGAATTTTCGCCAGAAAAACTCTTATAGCAGGGGTCTGGTGACAAAATATTGGATAAAACCTGTTGCTTAATTTAGAAAAAAAATCCTCTATCTCGTGGTGTAGTCAAAATCCATGATTTGTTGCTTCTTCATACTTCAAAATCGATTGACGGCAAAATGTTCGTCTGTCCGTCTGTGGTCAACGTTGGCGCCTAAACTGTTCGGTCGACTTTCTTCAAAATTGATATTCTCCGATCGTTTTTACTCGTCTCAAGGCCTCTTGAATTTGAAACCGATATTTTAGTATTTGAGGGTATTTACATGAAGCCCATTTTGAGATTTTATAAATAAAAAAGAGGCTGCAAATTTTTTGATTATATTTTGTTGTTGAATAGTGCGAAGAACGTTCAAGGGAATGACGTAAGTATCATTTTCGTTGATAGGCCCAATTTGTCGAAAATTGCAAAAAACTGTTTAAAACTGCAAAATTGAAGATAGAGATTTTCGCCTCAGACAAATTCGGTTTTACAAAATTAACACTTCAAATAAGGTCATGAACCCTTTTTTGGAAATACGAGTAGTTTTTGCGTAAATTGCAATTCAAATTTACAAAAAAATTTCTCAAAAACCGTTCCAAATTTTTTCTTTAAAATTTCTGCACTTGTCTAATAAGGGACGGTAAATATATAAATAAACTAGTGGTGCCATAGAATGGCACATACTTTCTCGCAGAAGTTATTTTCCAAATGCCGATCATCCGATAAATTATGTGGAGTAAACCGTTCACCGCTGCCTTTCTTGGTCATGTTTTTTGAAAGACATGTTTTTCGCATGTTGACAATTACCGGCTTCCTAATGATAGAACTGGTACAAATAAGTTTTGACTAAAATATAAGAAGTTGATCCGCATGTGGGTCCCGTGGCGCGGCTGGTTAAAGCACCTTCGGGTTGAAATCTTCAATAAGGAAGGTGCCGAGTTCGATCCCCCGAGGGGGAGTTTAATTTGATGAGTGTGATGTTGCAGGAAAAAACATTGAAGAGTGTAAATACTTTATTGAAAATCATTTGAAGTACTTCTACTCATGAAGAGAATCAACGCAGATAAATAGACAGGACTTGTCTGTGTTTTCCGTAAAAGCATCTTTTAAACAATTTTTCAACTCTGTTATTCGATTTCTGAAGCATATGACATGTCAAATCAACCGTCGTCTAGTATATATCTGAATGAACCAATTTAAGTAAAATATGAGTATTTTAACGTTAAATTGTAATACATTATAACCCAAACGCATGAGATAAACTTACAATCCCTAACGGTTCCGAAATTATTATTACATTCTAGCCTTACGAAAACTTCGTAAAGCGGTTCACCGCTGCCTTTCTTGGTCATATTTGAAAGACATGATTTTCGCATGTTGAAAATTACCGGCTCCTAGTGATAAAATCGATACAATTACGTTTTGACTAAAATATAAGTAATTGCGATAAATTTCCTGGAAATGTCTATATATATTTGTTCAAATTTTTGACGTTTAACAATTTTTAACTTCTCTTCTTGTTTTTGTAAAGCGTATGACCCATCGTATCAATTGTTTCTTAATCATGCATTTACCATTTTATAGGTCGGTTCTATTCTTTCATGGCTTTGTTCGACACAGGCTGTGTTGGTGTTGCGTAGTGGTGTAAGTGCCGCTTCGTTGACTTTGATTTTCGGATGTCGGGTCTCGGTATGGATAACGTTTGGTGGTATTACACTTTTGCTGCTTTATGAAGTAGTGGAATAGCAATAAGGACCGTATAGAAGCAGAGCGAGAAAGTATGTGCGTTGGAAGCACCGCTAGTTTTAATTCATATTCATAAAATGAACCTTGAATATCTTTGAGATGATAAACAATAAGTTTGGAATGAATAATTTTAGCAATTTCACAAAATGTCTGTGGACCAATTACCAGTATAAGATTTATCAAATACAGATTTTAATTTACTTACTCTTTATTATCAATTTTAAATTTCGGTAAAACAAATGTCTTACCTCTTTTATAAACAGTTTTTAATAATATTTTTTAATTATATGTATTAACATCAATAGGCTTCATTTGAGTAGTATGATGTGTTGAATCATTATACTCATACACTATTTTTGGAAGCATATCCAACCATTTATAATTGCCTTTATATCGTATTGTCTCCACATTTTTTCTTTTAATGTACGTTTTAATATTTATCTACAGTTGCTTTAAGTTCAGAAAAGCTAGAATAATGGTGAATATTATATTGTTTCATAAGATGTTGAAAATTTTGATTATAAAAGTCTTTACCACGATCTGTGTGTAAATATGTGGGTATTCTCTTATTTTTAATATATTATTCATAGTTGCACTTACATTTAATCCTGCTTTACTTTTAACTGGTACTGCCCATGCATATTTTGAAAATACATCAATAACTGTTAAAATGTATCCATATCCATTATTTTTTTGAAATACCCTTTAATTGACCTGAATTAATTTCTACTAAATCTGCTTGCCATAATTCATCACGTCCTAATGTGATAACATTACGTCGTGGAATTTTTTTTCGCATAGGATTGTGTAATTCATCAATGATTGTTTCTTGAATATTTAGTTTTTTTACGAATTTACTTTTTCTTCCCACACATTGCACATACTCCATCTATTCTCAATCTTTCATTTTTTGTTATTTCCTGTTTAATTTGAAATGTATCAGTATTTTTTTAAATCTTAAACAATAAGTATCAATTTTACTTATAATTGTACATGAATGAATATTTGAAAGTCAAATGTATAAGAAGATGGTACATTCATAACATATTTACTATTTTTTTTTAATATTTTATCTCCTTTATTGAATTTCAATGATTGGGTTAATTCATAAGCATTTTCTTCATCATCTGGTGATATGACTAAGACATAAATATTTTTATCAATCTCTATATTTACTTTAAAATTTATGACTGAAATATTATATGGTACTTCAATATATTCATATTTTTTATCTTGTCCAGGTAATTGAAACAGGAAGTGTTCAAATAAAATGAACACGTATATTCATAAACATAAATATATTATTTCTCAAATATCTTAAATTTACTTCATCATAATTTTGAATTGGATCTAAAATAGTATGTACACAATTTTTTAATTGTTTAACATTTACATCATTATCATCATTTATTCCTACTTTACGTAATATTTTACCATGAAAATTATAATCTTTAGATTCATTCATACCATACAAATCTTGAGGCATTTATTATATTAGAAATTACTAGATGGAAAGAATTAAAGGAGTAATTGATAACTTGCTGCATAACTTGAATCTTTAGGTGTAATATATATTTTATCTCCTTTTTTAAAAATAATGGGTAGTTTGAAACGATTAAATTCTTTTTTATCACATACACCTAATAATTCTACATTGAGAATTAAATCTTTGAAATCAATATTTCAAAGATTTAATATGATTAATTTTGCAATTATAAAATATTTTAAAAAATGGTAGATTATAAAAGTAAAAAGTATTCATTTTTCTACCTAATTCACCATATAAAATAATAATAATAATAATAATAATACTTTATTGCACAAAAAGTACAACGGCGAGTCTCAGTAATTAAATTACTGTTTTTAAGACTAACCACAAGAAAAATACAGATCATAAACATAAAATCAAAAGAGAATAACAATAAGTTGAAAAAAAGCATAAATGTAAGTACATGAGGATTGGAAATTGAAAATGTTACATAAGTACATAAGTACAATTGTAAGTGTATAGCAGATAATATGAGGCAATATAACATAACAGGAAGCACTGAAGTAATGCTAAACATACATCAAGAAGGTTACAGAAAATTTAACATAATACATCAAGAAACACTGAAGAAAGATTAAAAATTAAGTTTAATAAATTTACAAAGTTTTGCACAAAATGATTTGTAGGGAAGAGTTTTAAGCTCATGAGGGATTAAATTGTAGAAGTGTGGACCAAGATAGCTAAAGGATGCCTCGAATTTGGTAGTACGATGAACGGGAATAACAAGTAGGAAATTGGCAAATCGGGTAGTACGTGAAGCAGACTCATTTGATTGTGAAAAAAGTTTAAGTCGATCCCGAAGATAACTGAGAGAATTAGAGGAGAGCATAGAGTGTACCAGTAAACATAGGTGAAATATCCATCTCTGTCTCATGGTCAACCAATCTGATTTATCCATGAATGGTGATATATGCTCGTATTTCCGAACATTGAAACAGAACCTCAAACACGCATTCTGAATAGATTGAACTCTAGCAAAATTTCTTTGAAATAGTACAGGGCTATAAACAATATCACTGTAATTAAATAACGACAGTATGAGAGTATTGCACAACATTAGCTTGGTTGACTGTGTTAATTGGTTGCGATATTGATATAGGGATCTTAATCTCAAATATGCTGCTCTACATTTGATTAACATATGATGATCAAAATTCCATCCACTGTCCATCCATAAACCAAGATTTTTAGCAAGATCAACATGACCAATTGAATCACCATCAATTAACAGCTGAAAATTATCCGTATTTGCATTTCTTAGGCGATTTGTACGGTCTAAAAAGAGATACACAGATTTATTAGGATTTAAAATTAATCCATTCTCCATAGACCATTTATGAATATTAGCAAGATCCACTTTTAAGCAATCAACAGCCAATGAAAGATTAGATGGATGAAAGGAATAAATTAATTGAGTATCGTCTGCATACATCTGAATCACGGAGTTGAAGGATAGATGCATTAAATCTGCAACATAGATGTTAAACAGAAGGGGACCTAGAATGGAGCCTTGAGGTACCCCTCGAGATAAGAAGCGTAGAGATGACGTTTTTGTAGCATCCAGGGTGCGTACGACCGTTGACTGAGAGCGAGCTGATAGGTAAGAACTGAACCATTCAATTGCAGGTTCTGAGAAATTAAGGAAGCGCAGTTTAGATAATAGACGGTCATGACTTAACGTATCAAATGCTCTGGAGAAGTCCAATAGATAAACAACAGATACCAAATCTCGATCGAACGCTGTCACGCATATATCAGACAGTAGAGTTAGTGAGGATGTAGTGCTGTAACCGCGTCTGAATCCAGACTGATTGTGAGGTAAAAGAGAATGTGTTTTCAGAAATCTCTGAATTTGTATCTCAACACACTTCTCAAGAATCTTTGACAGAAAAGGAACTAATGTTATTGGCCGAAAATCAGAGTAACTAGATGGGTTATTAACTTTAGGTATTGGAATCACGAGCCCGTGTTTCCACGCAGACGGAAACTCAGACTTTTCTAATGAATAGTTGACTATATGGCTAAGATGAACGAAGCAAAATGGCAGGCACAGTAAAACCACGTTTCCAGAAATGCCATCCGAAGCAGCACTTGTCAGTTTAAGTGAGCGTACAACATTAAATAGATCTTCTTCAGAGATTGGCTTGAATGTAAAAGAGGGAAGTGAATTCACAACGTGGTCGCTTGGAGAAGACAAGACTTGAGTTGAACAACGAGCATCAGGGATGGAATCAACAAAGTGGTTATTTATGGAATCAGGATCCGAAAGCAAGGAGTTGCAGGATTCAAATTGTCACATCGATGAACGTTAGCTAGCTTAAGTTTCTTCCATAGAATATCCGATTTCAAGGATGATAATGAGTCAAAGTATGCTTTCTCTTCAGAACGTAATAAACGCAATGTTTCATGTCGAAGCATTTGATATTTAGCCTTATAATATTCTCTTTCACAAGTTGCGTGAGATTTGTTTATCTACTTTTTCATCAGATTGAGTTTGCGTATCATACATCGAACATTCTTTGTTACCCACGGCGCCATAGAACGTCTAAAAGAAACAGTTTTAACAGGGGCAAAAATATCAATAAACTGTACAATAAGAGAAGCTAGGATAGATACCTTCTCATCTATAGATTGACCGTCAAAAATATCATCCCAGCTAACATTGGTAGCCACATCATTAAAATTATCAATCGGTATAGATCGTAGATCTCTGAACATTACAGTGTGCCGCAACTTTTGCTTAGGAAGACATTTAATTTTACAGGAAATTAGTTGATGGTCACTAATGCCCGCTGAGTCCGATACATCAACATCAGTCACTTCCAGGGAATCAGATACAAATAAGTCAATAATTGACGATGACGTAGCAGTCACACGAGTGAGTTCTGATATAATTTGTGAAAAATTAAAGAATTTTTGAAAATCAGCGACAAGACCATTATACTGCGATTTTTGTAGGAAGAGCTCTCAAGATAACTCAAATCCCATCTTCGCGATGGAATATGTCACGGCATTTCGTATCATTCACAGTCGTTTCGCTAGATTTCGCATGATCGCGACCGTATGAAGCAGTGCTTGCGATCATGCGACTTCTACCGGCAAGACCGAGAAAAGACGCGAAATGCCGTGACATATTCCATCGCGAAGATGGGATTTGAGTTATCTTTAGAGCTCTTCCTACAAAAATCGCAGTATAGCAGAAGATAATTGCGTCGATGTGATACCTATATCAACATTAAAATCGCCTAAGCAAACTATGGAAGATGTCATTATCACAATATTGGATATTATAGACTCTAACGTTGAAAAAAAGACTGAGGGCATGTAGCCAGGCGGCCTACAGGCAGTGACAATTGCTGAAGGCAAGTTGTCGCACGAGCATCTCAGACCATCTATCAATATGCCAACAGCCTCAATATGGGCGCTTGAATCTGAGGAGCTAGAAGCTAAATCTAGCACTGAATAATTCAGTTGAGATTTGAGGTACACACATACACCACCTCCTCTACTTAGAGGACGATCACAACGAATAAGATTATATCAATTTATTTGAATAATAGAGTCAGGAATATTCTCGCTTAACCAGGTTTCAGACATAGTGAACACATCAAAGTCATATAAGTACATGCAGTTACGCAGATCAGATAAATGTGCCGTTAACGATCGGACATTAAGATGAGCAATAGAAAATTCAGATGCAGCAGTACTGGTAACATAATTAGTTCGTTTGTTGGGGATGGTAGAACAAGAACAATGCAATCACAATTGAGACAATTTCTGTAAATCAGTACAAGAAGTAATTCTGATAGGAACAGAGTCAGGTAATTGTTTAACAAAAGTGATTAATAATAAGATATGATTGTGTTACCAAATGTGTTATATTATTGAGTTGTTTCATTGTTACCACATCATCGTCATCTATTCCAGCACCTACTTTACGTAATAACTTGTGAAATTTATAATTTCCTGATGTACCAATGATAAGTAAAGTTGCTATAAGTGATTCAGTTTCTTCAATGTTTTTCATAAGATTTTCACTCTTTAAATCATTGAGACCATATATATCTTTTGGCATTTAATATATTTGAGATTTCTGACCATATATAGTTCATTGATATCATTTTTAATACAAATATACATAAATTACCACAAATAAATTCATTAAAATTTTGAATTCTCTCAGCTTTATAATATACATGGTGAGATCCAATATATTTGACTAATTGTGATAGGGGATATCCACCAAATGAATCCAAAATATATTAATGTGTATTATTTTTAAAGTATCACATCCAATGTGTTCCACTACTTTTAGATGTATCCATATTTACAACAGCACATTCATTTTTACGTAATATTTTAGGACATTCATCAATCATGTATACTCCTCGAAAATGTGGAATTTTAAAATATTGAATACATTGTATGATATCATAATTACTAAGTGGATATGGATATTGATTTATTAATGTTTTTAATACAGAAATAGGATTTATTTTCTTTTTTATGCTCTGTTCCTCTTTTTTTCATTTCCAAATTATGACGTTTCATTTCTTCTAATTCAGCTTTATTTTTCTTATGTGATTGAACCCATTATAAATTGCTTTAGCACCACTTATTAATAATTGTCCTAATGCTGCTAAAGTACTCCAATAAATCCACCATATTTTCTTGATTGTAATTTTTTTATGGATAGAATGGATAAATTTAATGACATACCAGATCCTTTCTTTATACTATCATTTTTATCTTTTATTTGTTTAGGTGACAAAATATCATCCATATTAATATTTCTAACATCATCTGGTGATAATGTAAATGTTATAGATCTCACTCTTGACATTTATTACTATTTAAAATAGGGTATTATTTTTCAACTTATTCCCTAGTCAGGTTTTATTCCCATACCTAATTTTCCTTTAGCAAACATAGTTCCAGTTATTGCAGTACCATACATTCGTTCTTTCAAATCAGCATCTTTACTAAATATTCTTTTTGTAGCTTCTTGTTATAATATTTCATCAGCTTTATGTCTAGATTCAATATTTTTATGATCTCTATATGCAATATCATGATATTTACAAGCTTCATCAAGAGGATTTATACCTTTATCACTACATTCTAATCTATTTTTAAGATCTGTACCAGGTTCACAATAATTATACCCTGGATGATGTAATTCAAATGGTAAATGATTAATAGCCCAATTTATAAGTCCTAACCCATGTTTTTCAGACTTCCAAAACATATGAGGTATATTATGTATAAATCGAATGAGATATGGTATTCCTTTTGGATTATGAGTAATAAAATCTTAAAATTTCCCTGTAAGCATCTTTATGATACTTTTTCGTTATAAAAAGTATCATTACCAGCTTTTTCTTCACCACGTATCACTAATGATCTATATATAAGCTCTTGTACATCATTCATTTAAACATATTCAACAGGTTTTTCATTATATTTTTTAATTACACCTATTCCAGTTTTAGGTGACAGATATTGTTCTTTTTTTGTTTAGCCCATATTCCTTTAAAGATCTTATTCCATTTTTCTCCAACATTTGATCGAACTTGATTAGTATTTGGATCATAATCTTTAAGAATCTTTAAGAATGTGTTTTAATTGCAATTTCTTAATAATTTTTTAAATTTTCATCTGTATATTCAATATCTGATAATGATTTATTTGTAAATACGCATAATAATTCATCAGCACCTTCATATTTTTCCCTTGTACAATAATATTATCGTTATCAAATTCCACTTTCGTATCACCAATATATTTAGATTTACCTACAGGTTTGAACCAAATGCAGGATCATAGGCATTATTAAGATATTCAGTTAATATAGGTTCTAAATATGTAATTTTTCCATTCTTTTCTTTTCTACAGCTTTTATTGCTTTCAATTGTTTTTCTAATTCTAATCTTTTTGGAGTATCTGATGATTCATATAATTTTTTTCAAATGATGATTCTGATGGTGTTGATGGTATTGGAAATAAAGTCTCATAATCAAAATCATGCTTTTTAAATACTATTTGTTTATCATGTTCATTTTCAATACATTGAATAAGTTCTTTACCAACATGTTCTACTTTACCAACTAAATCATCTAATTTATTTTTAACATGTTGATCGTCTTTTTTGTATTTTTCATAATGATTACGATCATGTTGTTTCCATTCTCGCAATGTATCTTTTATTTTTACCTTCTGTTCTCTTATTTTTTTGGTTTATACTCCGTAAACATTTATATGCAAAAATATTAGGCATTATTTATAGACAAAAATATTGTTTTAACAAGGATATTATGTTTTAACAATCTATATGTTTAAACAAACAGACAGGATTAATATTGCGTCTGTTTTTTCTGTTTTCTGTGTAAACACACAGACGGGATTAATATTGTGTCTGCTTTTTCTGTTTTCTGATTAAAGACATACACACAGACTATTTTTATATCTTATTTAAAAACGATTGTATTTTATTCCTATATTTACCATTATTTAATTTTCGTGTCAAGTCTATTGTTATAAATCCATATGGTTCATTGCAACATTTTTGACATAATTTTTAAATTCATCTAATTTCATATCACATCTTACAAATTCATGATAAATATGATCGAAATTAAGATAAACTTGTCTAAAATATTTAAAAAAATTAAATTATCTTGCAGAATGACATTAATTTGGGTGGTCACTTTACGCCTGAACAACATGTTGACAAATTACAACGTGCCGCCAAAACACGAACATTATAGTCTCGACTCTGCCCTTCTAGTACAACAAGCCAACACTATGCAATGAAATTAGTCACGCAAACAACCAATTGAAACTGCATCTGAGAGGCACACATGTTAAACTGTTTGAGCTAAACCTTCTCTCAGAAAAACACTTCACCTGACATGGTCTTCACCTGAACCTTGTCGGAAAACATGCACTCGGTAGTGAGCTTGCAAAACACATCATTTCACAAACTTCGCAGTGTCCTGCCCAAGACCCATTCCCACCCACATCTCCTAATTCTCTTCCATCCTCTGGGACCCCTTTGGACCCAATTACCTTATCCCTGAACCTAATCAGTGTATTACCTCTCCCACTATTCATTCCTCTACATCTGTCACCCCTCCTTCCTCACCTCTTGTCACTACTGGGACACGATACTTCCTTCGACCACGCACTCGAGGTAAAAATGAAATAAATAAATAGCAACTACAGTCAGATGCAGCAGAAAAACATCCGTGTAGGTACATACAAAAGATTCGAATAATGCATCATAATGTGCAATCTCTTTCAAATAAAATTGAATTTATCGAGGCAGCATTACAATGTGATCTAAGACAAATAGATGTTTTTTGCTTTACAGAACATTGGTTTTCTCAAAATGGTATAAACACACTCCAAATTCCTAGCTTTTACCTTGCTGGATCGTATTGTAGAGCAAGGGAATCAAATAAGGGCCCTGCTTACGGAGGTTCGTGTATTTACATAAGAAATTATATTGATTCTATCTTCTTGTCAGAATTCAATTTATAAGCAGTTGAAAAAGTTTTTGAAACAACAGTAGTACATCTTACTACGCTCAAAATGATCTTACTTTGCATTTACAGACCTCCAACAAAGCGAGCTGCAGATTATTTCCCTTTCTTGGAAAATCTAGAGATAATTCTGAACAAAATTAGTAAACTCTCTTTTAAATCCATTGTTGTATGTGGAGATTTCAATATTGATTTTCTGAGCGAATCCCACGAAAAAGAGCAGTTTCTCAATTTACTTCATTCTTTTAATTTAGACATTACAGTGAATGTACCTACACGTAATACGCTTAAATCTCAAAAAGCATTAGATCAAATTATAATTAACAAAACCACAACTACATATGAAATAATAACGAATAATCTAGGATACAGTGACCACGATGCACTAATTCTTACAATTACTAAGAACATAAACACTGACACAATAAATAATACACGCATGTGCAGAGCATTCACTAAAGTTCATATAAAATTATTTTTTGTATACCATCATTATAAACGACTCTTTTCGATACCCCGAATCGTACATAATCCAGTATATTATCGCACGCTACATGACGTCATCGCCTTTATTAAACGCGACATGACGTCATGACGAACTTCTACTGTTCACAGAAAGACAGATCTGTAGAACCAGTTTCAGAAAGTAGACAAAATATTATTACTCTACCTTCATTAAGAGATATTTCTCATCATCTGCTTCCACTAAAAATTTTCTCACATCATCTTTCGAAAATATCATAGATTTTTCAGCTTCATAGCCGATATTAGCTTGTTTCATATGTAACTGAACTTTGTTATAAGCAGAGATGTCAATTCCATCTTTAATTTTCAGCATAGTCTTCAATTTTGAATGACTGCACCACAAAGATGATGCCTTACATACTGCAGACTTCAAAATAACATAAATTAGAAAATGAAAACTCGACACTAGGACACTATCATACACACACGACACTATCATAAAAAGTATGACAAACTTACCAACTCAGATATATATGCCAGAACAACTGTCTCGCATATAATATTTACATTATTTGTTTCCATCCACTTCCTAAATTTTATATATTCCTTCTCGTACAATGCACTCGACTTTTTAGGTATTAAACTTTCTTCTGCCTTCGAGGCTTTTTCTAAAACTACCATTGGTAACGACGCCATCTTTCATTCGAATGCGCGCGTGAATCGGCTCTCCGCTGTCACAGTTGTGACGTCATAATACCAACATCCATGTTGCCAACTATAAAACTTTACTTACACTTCGTTTCATTTATAACTTTATAATGATGTTATACAAAAAAATAGCGTATGCAACTCGTTTATAATGTTCCTTTTTTGCACTCATAAGAAAATAGTCTATTACTAAACTCACTCCTTCGTCGTTCGTTTAGTAATAGACTATTTTCTTATTCGTGCAAAAAAGGTCAACATTATAAACTAATTGCATAAACTACTATTACCGACTACTTGATGAAGGAATCATGGGACGCAGTTTATAACGCTGTTGATACAAATGAAAAATATAATTTATTTTTCTCCAAGCTTTCAACTCATTTTAACGCGTGCTTTCCTCTTAAAAACAGAAAATTAAACATTTCAAGCAAAAGTAATACTTGGATCACACAAGGAATTAGAACATCGTGTAAAAACAAACGTACGCTTTACTTCATTTCTAAACATCATAACGTATCACCCGGTTTCCATATATACTTCCGAGAATATAAAAGAATTTTAAGAAAAATAATAGTTCAGGCAAAAATAATGAAAAATAGTCAGGACATTTTGAGCGCTAGTAACAAAACTAAAGCAATGTGGGATATCGTAAAAAATACAACCACATCATCTCGATACCTTGTAGAGAATGTTATTTTAAAGGATAATGAAAGAGAAACGAGTAATCCGGAAAAAGTTGCCAATCTCTTCAACAAACACTTTTCTATAATTGCGTCTGATCTCACGAAGGGACTAAAACCACAAAATTCAACATCTTACACTTCCCAAAAAATTGCCGATACGATGTTTATTTCCGAAACTTCACCCAACGAAATCCTCAGAATAGTCAGTAAACTAAAAAATAAATATTCATCTGGTTTAGATGAATTTCCGGATTGTTTATTAAATACGTGTGCACCTGCCTTTATACATCCGTTAACTCACATTTTCAATGCTTCTTTATGTACAGGAATATTTCCAAATATTTTCAAAACAGCAAAAATTAAGCCACTTTTTAAAAAAGGGAACAAAAATGACATTCAAAATTACCGGCCAATTTCTCTTTTGTCAGTTTTCTCAAAAATATTAGAAAGGCTTTTCTACTTACGAATGGAAACTTTTCTCAGGAAAAACAAAGCGTTTTCAGACTCACAACACGGTTTTAGAAAATCAAAATCTACGAAAACTGCCATTTTTTCTTTCTCAAAGATGTTGCTTCATCAATACACCAAAATGAAGTACCCATTGGAATATTCTTACATCTCTCGAAAGCTTTTGACGTTATTGACCATAGTATCTTGCTCTCAAAATTACCTTCGTATGGAATTCGTGGTAATGCCCTAGATTGGATAACTTCGTACCTTAAACATCGTACCTCAAATAGTAGAAATACCATACTGGCACGAAAGGACATTACATACTTATATTTCCAATTCTTTGCCAATTGAGCATGGGGTCCCGCAAGGTTCGATCTTAGGTCCTATTCTTTTTCTGTTATATGTAAACGATATGCCCTCGTCTATTAAAAATGGAAGAACGGTTCTGTTTGCTGATGACACGAATGTTCTTTGCAAAAAAGAAACAGTAAATAGTGCAATTTCGGAAGTTTCAAATTGGTTTAATAATAACAAATTAATTGTTAACGAAAGAAAAACTGTTTCAATGCATTTTTGCATCTCAAATCGGAAATCGCATGTTCCATTGAAAATGAACAATATGCAATTAGCTGATGTTGAGGCAACAAAATTTTTAGGTCTTTCAATTCAATCAAACCTCAAATGGAATGTACATATAACAGAATTAAACACTAAATTAAGTTCATTATGCTACGCATTCAGAATTCTGTCAGCCTTCATGCAGCTCGTTGTGTTTATTTTGCAAATGTACATTCCCGCCTGAGATATGGCATAATATTCTGGGGAAGCTCATCCTGTAGTATTGAGACCTTCCGATTGCAAAAGAAAATTATTCGAATAATGAAAAAATGTCTTCCACGTGATTCCTGCAAGCCTCTTTTCATTGAGCTGGGAATCTTACCATTGCCTTGTCTATTTATTTACGAATCTGTAATATTTGTCAAAAATGACCTACTTAACGGAGGGAACATATTTTCATGCAATATTGATATTTATAATTACAACACACGCCGTAGAAATCACGTGCATCAAGTTTCAGTATCAACAGCTCACTACAAGAAATCAACATACAATACATGTACGTTACTTTACAACGCATTGCCAGATGACATAAAACAATTAAAGTCGGTACACAATTTTAAGTTTAAAGTAAAATCTTTTCTGCTGCAAAACTGTTTCTATACAATTAGAGACTATACTGATCGTGAAAAAGAAAAATAATGTTTATTGTAACAAAACAAAGATATATAATGAATTAGTTTACGTTTGCATTGTATACATTAAAAAAAAATATTGAATACGCCTGTAACAAGTAATGTACTTCGGCTTCGAATTCCAAAAATTACAAAAATATAATATTTTAGCTTCTCTCATGTTGTTAATATTTGCATTGGCTGCGATTTGTTCACATTATTACATTTATGAGTACATGTGCTTTAAATAATGTCAAGTAACGTTTCTCGAAAACTCAACCGTTTTCTATGAAAACTAGCTCAAAATTCCGCAATTTCAGAAACGCTCAAATGCCATTTTCTCATATTTATCTCCAGTTTTTTTCTTCAAACTTTTCGAATGGATAGTGCAAATTGCACTCTTTAATATAAAGTTCATTTTGTGGGATTTTTTTGCTTTGTCAAAAATTACACAAATGTAATTTTTGTGAAAGATCTTTCACACCTTTAATATGCACATTATCAGCAATTTGTAAACACTTTTGTATTTGTGAGTTAATGTGCTTCAAACGACTTCAAATGAAGTTGAAATGAAGTGAAAAAAAGCTTCAAATTTCGCATTTTTTGTAGCGCTTAAACGACATTTGCTTAAAAACGGCTCCAAAATGTTCAAAGAAAATTTTCATTTAAGACGAGGTTTTACTGTTTTTTAATATTCTAAAATTAATATTTCCGTTCTACCATTAGGAAACCGAAAAATTAGGAAAATGACAAAAAAATCCGGCATCAGGCACTAGTAAGTGGCAATTCCGAATAGCTAGCCCAGACCCAAGGAAATAGAAAACTAAGACGGGAAAGTCTGTGCCATTCTGTAGCACCACTAGTTTGAGCTACGACCACTTTTCAACCGGTTTGTGTGCTCATCATCAAACTTTTTAATATCGATTTTCGCGAAAATTCTTCCGCGGACACATGTATTTCTTCTCGGAAATGTTTAATATCACGCAAAGCAAGAGCACATTGTTCTCAATATTGTCTTGCACAATATTATCTTGCATTATTTGTAACGGCTACGCAAGACCCCAGAGGTGGAGGGGATGGGGGGCGGGGAGAGGGGACGGGTTTTTGCTGGTCGGGAATTATTTTTCAGGGCCACAGTGTATTATAATATTGGATAGCCGCTACAAATAATGCGAGATATACGCATTAGAAGCACCATTGGTTTAGAACATTTCATTTCGAAAAAAACTATCTTTAATTTTGTTGTTGTAGAAAGACAATGAAAAAATGTTAAGTTTTTCATTTTTCATAAAATTCAGAAAGTTCAACGAAAATTAGATCTGCGTCATATTTTAGTCGACCTTTCCTCTATCCGAGGACACAAAATTAATTCGAAAATTTGGAGCCATATTGTAGAAGATTTTGAAAAAAGAGTTGAGATTTCACGTAAAGTACCCTCAAAAATCAAAATTGCCATTTCAAATTTGCAGGGCTTCGAATTCGGCCAGATCGATCGGGGAATATTAATTTTGGGGAAAATCGTCTGAACGGTTTAGGCACTATCGTTCATCATAGACGGATGGACAGACAGGCAGATGTTCTGCCGTCAATCAATTTTTTGTTACAAAGGACCCAAAAAATGTGGATTCTGTCTACACAACGTGTTATAGGAAGTAATGTACTACATATATGAACAAGTCATTACTATCCTTTCGAAACCAGGACCCCAAAAAACAAGTTTTATTGTCGAGAAATCGCCTATTTCTGCCGCAGCATTACAATGCTTTCTCTTTAATACGTAAGTACCAAGTAGGCAGAAAATTATAATTGGAGTCCATGTCAGAGATAATTTGTAAAATATGTTAGGACTTCGTGTAAAGTATCCACCAAAATTAAAATATACGTTTCAAATTCAAGAGGTTGCGACATCCATCAGATTGATCAATGAACAAATTTGATGAAAATTCTTGGTGCAGTGAAAACGCTACGGACAGAGTGGCAGACATTTTGATGAACACCTTGATTTTATGATCAAGGATTCGAAAGACTTTGATTCTGTCAACACTACGTATTAGAGAAGGTTTAATGATTTTACTACTTGCAGGAAAAAGAAAAATCCACTTTAGTATTAGGAACTCACAAGATTCCTAATACTGTGTTAGGAATTCCAAGACTCTCCTAATATTTTACTAACTAAACTTTAATCTAATGCGGACTTCTGGCTATAGTGTATTACCCACTTGTGAGGGTGTTGATGAGGCCAACCGGTTGCTGTGGTCGCCCGCAGAAGTACTAATGAAAGCGAGGAACTCGTGAGGAGAGTGCTCGTGTGTTTCAAGCCTGGGCTGCAATTTCGCGCCATCACCCCATTATAAGCAATGACCACTGATAAAATAATGGCTCGTCTGACACCTCACCACACGTGCTTGTGTAAGTAAATCAGAACATCGGTCTGCAGATGTAAGATTTGGTTGCCTCTGTTTAAGATGTTTTGAGAGTGCAATGCTTTTATTCTTCGGACAGACCGAGAGAAAATAAAACGATATTACTGTAAACGGAATCAAATTCTAAACAATACATACGGGATATATTTAATGTATGTCTTGCATTTTAACTGATATAAATAGACTTATTTGAGATCAAGTAAACGTTTTAAACCTATTCAACATGCAATCTACCAACTTTTTGCTTTCACGTATAAATACGTATATACGGAGTAATATACGTAGTATAGGGAAAGTAATGCTGTGCGAAAACACGGCGAATTTTCGGCAGAAAAAAATTACTGCGGGGCCCTGATAACGAAAAAGTAGATGAATCCAGGTGCTAAATTTAAAAAAATAATCTTCTAACACATGGTGTAGCCAGAATCCCTGTTCTGTGAGTTCTTGATACCGAAAAATCAATTTAGAGCAAAACGTCCGTCCATCTGTCCGGTGTATGTGAACAACACTAGCGCCTAAACCATGCGTAATTTTTTTCCAAATTGAAGAAACCCCTGTCGGTCTGACATAAGTCGAAGCTCTGAGATTTTGAAAAAAAATTATTAATTTTTGGGGTACTTTACATGAAGCCTCCCAGACATTTTCAAAATTTTTTCAAAAACGGTTGCAATTTTTAAAAAACTTGTAAGAATAGAGTAAATACACTACAAAGGTGGCATATGTCCGATTTTCACGGTTAACTCTGAATTTTCGAAAATTGCAAAAGTTCCAATTTTTTCGGCATCTTCCTACAACTACAAAATTGAAGATAGAGATTTTTCCTTCAAATAAAATTTCTTCTCCACAGTTAGATCTTTGCATTAATGTCGTGTATATTTTATTGACATTTTTTGTAGTTTTCTCACAACATTTAGTGAAATATATGCAATTTTAAAAAAATACAAAAACAAAAGTTTCTGAAAACCGACTCCAATTTTTTCTTTAAACTTTTGTCAGGGATAGTGCCTAATGTATTCTATAGGACGACACAAACGCCATATTGCTCTATTCTTGTTTCTTTAAAAAAAATTACAAAATTGTTTTTTTTACTTGTCTCTCACGTCGTTACTATTTATATTGCGGCGATTTGCTTACATTGTTATATTTATGAGTACATGTCCTTTAAATAATGTCCTGTAACGTTCGCGAAAACTCAGTAGTTTTCTGTGAAAACCAGTCCAAAATTCCGCATTTTCAGAAACGCACAAACGCTATTTTCTCATAAACGGCTCCAATTTTTTTCTTCAAACTTTGCGAACGGATAGTGCTAATTGCACTGTTAATATGAATTAAAATTATTTTGGGGATATTTTCGCTTTTTCGAAAATTATACAAATGTAATATTTTTTAAGCAATACTGTTAATATGCACATTCCCCGCAATTTGTACTATTAAATTTGTGAGTTAAAGTGCTTCAAATGACTTCAAATGAAGTTTTTCGAAAATTCAAAAGGTTTTTGTGAAAAAGAGCTTGAAATTTCGAATTTACAGTATCGCTTAAACGCCATTTTCTTAAAATGGCTCCAACTTTTCTTTTAAAGAAAATTGCCATTTATGACGAGATTTTGCTGTTCTGTCATATTTTGAAAATAATATTTACGTTCTACTTTTAGAAAACCGAAAAATTAAGAAAATGTCGAAATAATATACTTTGGGATGGCAGCTGGCAAAAAGTATGCGGCAAGTCCGAATAGTTACCCCAGACCAAAGGAACTATAAAACTAATACGAGAAAGTGTGCCATTCTGTAGCAGCACTAGTTACATTCTCGTCACTGCTTTCACAGTAAACACAAAGTATTGTAATGAATAATGATACAGCGGAAAGTGAAGTGTTTTGACATAAAACACGTATTGTGTGTCACTTGATCTGAAAAATGTGGATAATTCGTGGTATGTAGTAAATTACTTCCAGATAATACGTTGTATAGTCAGAATTCACATTGTATGGTTTCCTGCAACTTAAATAGTGGATGACGGCCAACCATCTGTCCGTCCGTCGGTTTGTCTTTGGTTAACGCCAGCGTCTTAACAATTCACACCATTTTTTCGAAAACTGATTTTCCCCTATCGATTTGGCCGAAGTCGAGGTCCTGCGAAATTCAAATGGATATCTTAAGTTTTTGCGACAGTTTCCAAATTTTTTCAAACATGGCTCAATTTTTTTCTGTAACTTATTTTCTCGGCAAAGTAAGTTTTTAAAAATGGCGCAGGACCGATTTTCGTTGATCTCTCTAAATTCAGAAAATTAAAACGTTTGAAAATTTTGAAAATTTTTTGTTAACTTTTTTAACTTAAAGTTAGATCTTGAAATATAATTATGTATAATTTTTCAAAAAGATGAGAAGTTTCTTCGAATTTTGCGTGTAATATAGACAATTATTAAATAATTATTTTCTCAAAAAGCACTCCAAATTCTTTCTTTGAAAACTCTTCTTCAGTTAGGATTGTTAGGAGGCTTTTTTGAAGATTTTAAAGAATATTTATGTAAAATCTTTAAAAAAGCCTCCTAACAATCTCAATGGACAAAGAATCTCATTCTCTTTTGACTGAAATTAGAACTATGATATGATAAATCTTTACCCAGCAATATCTTTTGGAATTAATTCTGAAGTTGAAAATGCACTTGTTTGTAAAACAATTGATGTTATTCCAGGATAACCTCATCTAAATAAAATTTGTTCCCTTTTTTACACAGATGAACACCGATAAAGTACAAAATTATCAGAAAGTTTAACATTTCATTTTCCATCAGAAGCTGAATAATCTATCTGAAGAAGGAAATGTCCACCATTGATAACTCAATTTTATCCATTTATTATCTCTAATAAGAATTAATATTTTTTGTAAGCCATTATGATGATATTATATTACTTGATGACTGGGAAGAAAATTCATTAGTATTGTTTGATGATTACATGATTAAGATATTGCAAGAGCACATTTTACATATAGAAAACGTAAAGGCATTGATTGTTGGTATTTGCCTCAAACATTAAAAAATTTCTAAGCATCTTATTAGAGATTATTTGTGTTTTGAAATTATATTTAGACAGGATGATCTTAATCTCAAGCATATTTGTCAAGTATTTGTTGATGGTGATATGAAGTTTGAAGAGTTTACATTATTTATGTTAATTATGCTGGGAAGAACAATTTGTTTTTTATCACTATTGATATGACACAAAAACCAAATAATAGTAAATATAGTTATAAAATACAATCATTTATAATACATTAGGCAGAAAAAACAAACAGACATAAAAATAGGCAAAAAAATAGACAGAAACAGACAGACACAATTTAAATACCGGTATGTCTGTTAAAAGATCAGTGCATGTCTGTCTGATTATTTAAATACATGAAGTGTAGTATTGTGTGAAATAGTTTTATATATATATACAGACAGAAAAATGGCCAGATGCAACATAAAAATTTGTCTGTATGTGAGCTGTATGTAATACATTAATAGATGATTAGATAAATATATTGTCCTGAAAAATAATGGATCAGAATTCTGTGTGCTCAATCATCTAGCATGTTTACTTGAATATGAACCTTCATAGCTATATTTCATTTAAAAAAACAACCTATTTTTCTGTCTAATAAATGTTTACAAAATATGAACCAAAACATATTGGACTACAGAGGTATTAAATAAATGATAAATTTAGAGAATGAAAACAACATGATTGTTATTAATATGGGAAACATAAAAAAGAAGATCAACTTGCGATAAATAAATTAGATGATCTTGTTGGAAAAGAAGAAACTATTGGTAACTGGTCACGTCAAACCACTAAACATGAAAATGAAAAACAATTTATACCTATGCACAGAAATTTTGAGCATTCATTTCCAGTACCTTCTACATGAACGAAATCTTCATTTGGGGGGGGAGGAAAAAAAAAAAAAAAAAAGTTTGAAGCAACTAATACAACCAAAAAATTACAGCTAAATTCATATCTACTGAAGGGAAAGGAAAAAATCGAGATATTGGCCCAAAAGTAGCAAAATATCTTAATCAAGTTAAAGGATATTGCATTTTGAAGACCTGTTTGTAGTCATAAATATATTGGGTGATAGTAGAGTTGAATTTTGACAAGAATGTTATAATTATCAAAGACAAAAAATTGAAAGTAAACATGGATTATTAAGAATATTAACCAATAACGTCGCTGATATTTGAATATGTCTCAGAAGATTTCAGTGTAATAGAGTAATAGCAGCAAATACACATCTCATATTTAAAGATTCTAATTCAAAGAAGTTAGATAAAATAGTGAAGAGAAATAGAATAACATATTAAAAGATGTTTGGTAGATAAAGAAGCTTACAACAAAATCAGTTTCATCACCAAAAATCAGCATTGTGGGTCATTAAAAAATTTACAGAAAAAGCAATTGAATATACTTGGATGAATGATAAACAGGATTTTATAGATTATTAGTGATACATGATTAAGAAAAAGATACCTGAGTACCTTACCTGAGTAAAGATCATTTTGATGATGAGAAAATATGTGAATCGCTTAGTGTGAAAACCCCATGTACTGACACATTTTTCAAAACTGCTTTATGGTATAGGACAACAATCGTTGGGCATAGACAAATGATTTACAGTAAAAAACACACATATTTCATTACTACAACCCAGTGAAAATTGAGGTAAAAAATCTAGATTAATGTTAAAAACACCGCAACTTCTGTAGTAGTGGAATTTATACACTAAACGGTTGGCAAACATGTGTTTAATATATCAGAGGATTGGCCAACCTAGATATTGTAGTGCAAATGCATACAGAGCTGTTGTTGTGTTGTGCTCACTGTGTCTAAAGGAAGAAACATGTTAATTCTTGTTAGGATGATGTAAATAAACTAAAAGGAAAGGAGGGTAAAAATGATGCACTGTACAATCAGAAAAATCATTAAAAAGACCTAAAAATGATAAACATCATTAAAAAGGCATTTGGTGGAAGTAAAGAAAGCTATAAAAAAGTCAAATTTATACTGTTTATCAATTGACAGAAATACTAGCCATTGCATCAAACAAATTTACTGTTCACATGGTCAAAGACATGATGTGCTAAATTTCAAGATTGGTGGCCTTACATTTTACAAACTCATTTGTTGGTCAGATTCATCATATGGTGTAAAAATACCAAAGAGATAAGAAGGTACATTTCAAAAGTTCAAAGTTTTGTGAATTTATACACAACACACTAAACAAGGGAAATGTTTATGTAAAAGTAGTATAGAAGGCTTGTTACTCTCAGAAAACATCACCCTACAAATACCTCAAAAAAGTATGTACCAAGGATGGAAATTGTGTTTGCCTTCAAATGCCACATATAGAAGCAAAGTTCCTATCAATGTAAAAAATATTGATGATCTCAAGAAAATATTTATATATATTCCTGGTGAGAATAAAACCTTTCATAGTGTATTATGTTCTTAAACTACAATATTTTGATGTAATAAAAAATGACTATTTTCTTTGCTTTCAGTAAATTGTTTTGAATAACTACTTTTGAATAACTGCATTTTATAACTGCACTCTATACTGTAAAAACACCACAAGTGATGTGGTCTATTTTTTGCAATTACTTTGGTACTTTTCAAACAAAATGTGTCCAAATAAGTGTATACACAAGTAATATTGTATATAACATATTCACATAAGAATATTCCATCATATTAAAGAACTGTAAGTGATAAAGTGTTGTTTTTTTCACCTGGAAAATTTCAATTTTGATACTTGAGGGGTTTTCCAGAATAATCAATTCAAGCATAAATCTAAAGTTATCAGCAAAATTTCAAGATTCGATCAGGTGTTTATTCAATACAGCGCTAAAGGTTTTCAATGTCAATGAAAACATATACAAAAACGCAAAACATCGATGTTTTAATTCGTTTTCCATTCGTCTAAGACTGCTTGTATCGCAGTTTCACAGGATTGTTTTTTCTGAATCCTGATTGTTCATTTCTTATAATTTTGTTTGTTTCAATATATTCATTCAATTGTTTCTTTACTATTTCTTCTAATATTTTTTCATACGTGGGTAGTTTATTTATTGGCCTAAATTCAGCTGCTCTCTTTGTGTTTGGCACTTTTGGAATTGGTATTACGGTGGAAGTTTTCCATGATTCAGGAAAGATCCCTTTTTCTAATGAATTATTTATTATTTTCAAAAATACTTCTTCGAATACTTCATAATTTTCTTTAACATTTTTGTTGTAATACCCTCCTCGGTTCCTTTTTTGTTTGTTAGCCAAAGATAATTTTACGCAGTTCTTCCTTTCTGATCAATTTAAATTTATTAAATTCACTGTCATACCATTTTTCATTTGCTTGTAAATATTCTGATTCCCTGCATCAGCATTTTGTACTAAAATATTAATGCTTCTTACGAAATAGTTATTGAATTTGTTAGCTATATTGTCTTTACTACTTTCATCAAATACAATATCTGTAGTCATTATATCACAGTTTTTACCTCCAGTTGACTTCTTAATTAGCTTACATAATTCTTTACTATTATTTTTGTGTTCTTCAATAGTATTATTATAATATTCTACTTTCTTTTTCTTAATTAATTTAACTACATTATTTCTTATCTTCTTGTACTCTTCCCACTTGTCTGGTTCTCTCGTTATTTTAGCTGTTTTGTATACTTCATCTCTCTTGTTGCACAGCATTTTTATTCTTCGCAATACCATTTTCTTTCATTCCATTCTGTATGCACCTTCAGCGTTTTAAATGGTGCCACCTCATCTAAGGCTTTTACGACTGCTTTACAAATTCCTCGCTTAACTCGTCTTCATTGTCATGTTTTAATTGTCTAATATTTCTCTAAATTGATCATCTTTAAAATTTCTATAGTCTCTTTTATGTATTTTAATCCTTCCTCTTCGATTTTTACCTTTATCTTTAACATTTGACTTCACTATTACCCAGGCATGGTCGGTAACTTTTGGTGTGTCTTGTACTTCTACATGTATGTTTACATTTGAGAATACTAGATCAATGATTGTCTGACTATTACTATCCACTCTTGTTGGCTCTTTTACCAATTGGTTTAGTCCCAATGCTTTAAAACTATTTACTAACTTCTTCTTGACATAACTTTCTCTCAGTACATTTATATTAAAATCCCCCATTATTATGCAATTATTAATTGTTAATATTTCTTCCATTTTGTTTGTAATATAGTCAATAAATTCGCTATCAGATGCATTTGGAGAGTGATAGACAGCAACTACCGATCCGATCCGAACGTATTCTTTACACAAAATATCTAATTTAACCATCCAACAGTTACTTTCTATATAGTCTACTTTAACATTTTCTATTTTAATATCAGATTAGAGATCCCCCGAACGCCGTGAAATGTGGGCGAGGAGTGGCGGGAGGCAAGAGGGGATACGCGGCGAATATATGGCTCGTGCGCTAGTCCCCGCGCCAGGTCATGATCCGAAGACCACTGAAAGATGCCGAAACTCTACGACCGTCACAAAGGCTTCTTCATCAAGAAAGAGCAACAGAGACAGAGAAATAGGGGGAATCCCAAGCTTTTCTTCGCCGAACGAAAACTCGTGCCAACTTAAGGATGTTAATAAAATTATCTGAGAGACCAGATATCCAGTTGCATACACGATCTGATTGATTTCAGTAATATCTAGATCTCTACTTGGGGTCTGTACCACCTAATTGAAGACCGAATTTGCTGTCTACCATATTCTGTGTTTTATTAAACAGTATTTGTGCTGTATCCTCTTCAAAAAAGATATGAAATAAATTTAAATAATTAGAGAAATGCGAATTCAATGTATTGCACAAATACCTTTATCGTTGAAAGTTTCTAATTCTTTACTTCATTGTTATATTCAAAGGTTTCCAATTCTGTTAGCTTTGACAAATGTTTAAAAATCTCTTCTGCTCATACGTAGGCAGTGCAGGGCAGTGCTGGTCGACTGAATGTGAATGAATTCGTACTACACAGGGATGTGAGTTATGAAAGTTTTTGTGGTAACGCGAATGTGTACGTGTGTGTATTTCGTATTCTAATCGAGCTATCAAGAACGATAACAGTACTCCACTTTTAATATAAAATTCAAGAATCTTAGTACCTCGTGTGATCGAATACACATGTGCATGAAGTTCAATGAATGAAAAAAGACTGACTGCTCTTACCTTGTTATCTGTTGAAAAGAACATAGTAAATGAAATTAGAGACTTCATTGAGAAAGTATTTGATATATTCGCGAACAAGAAAGAAAGAAGAATGAACTTTCAGTACAAGCAGCACTGTTGTTTATTTATCTACATTATTTAACAGGTGTTTTACTGAAAGGTAAGTACAAAAGCTATTGATTGTCTTCCAAAAATAATTTCTTTTAATTATAAGTATATCTTTTATAATTATATCATAAGAGTTTTTCAAATGACGTTTGTTTTGTTGCTTACATTATCTTAGACTTTTGGCGTCGCTGAGTTTTAAGATTCTAATCCTTGTGAACCCCCTGTGATTTTGAGCACGCGCCGCCACTGCGTCGAAGCATTTTGGGCAGGAATATGGGAGGAGAACAGATCCTACAACAAAGACGCGTCTTCGATTCAATCTGAAGTTGATGCTGCCGATGAACTTGTGGAAACAGTGGAAGATGTTCACGAATTTTCGGAAGAGGACCTCTTCCAAGCAATTAAGAACATGGGAAACTGGAAATCCCCGGGATTGATAAGATCCAGATTTATTGGATTAAGAAATTAACAGCAATACATTCTCATCTAAAAAAGGCTGTTAATAAAATTTTAGAAAACCCAAAGGAACTCCCGGAATGGCTCCCATGCGGCATTCACGTATTTGCTAGTCAAAGCGGGAGACAGCTGTAGCGTCATAGCACTGGGCTCGACCAACCGCACAAGTCGTACAAGGGGGAGGGGTTGGTCCTCTCGTGCCGCGCTGGCGGCGGCTGGATCCCCGGGGCCTCTCGAGGATCTCTCAGCTGGAGGCGTGTTTGAGAAGGCGGCTGTCCATTCGCACAAGTGATGTGTGACGACAGAAATCGTCTGCATATGGACGGCAGGCTCCATCTGTAGCCGGGCCAAATCTCGAGAGGAAATGACGCTTTGTGCGTGGGAGGTCGGTCACGTGATGCCTCGCAAGGGAGGCGGGTGGAATAAGCTTCCATTGCATTTGAGGTTGACCTCAATGCGGAGGTGATCGCGAGCAGCGTCCTTGCAAGGCGTGGCTTTTCGTCACGGGACAAGAGATCAGGGGCGGCGCTAGTGTAGCGAGCTGGGGTTTTCTTGGCATATACTGAGCGGCTTGTCTCAGGAGTCGGTGTGCTGTGGAGAGCAGCGTTCCTTAGGAGTGTTCCTTAGGAGTGTACAGACATTGAATGTAGACGGTGATTTGCATAACGCGCAGTTACCAGTTGAGGGGCGCTAAATAGACTGAAATAATTGGTGCGATGTGTACGCCCGAATTTTAGCAAACACGCAACTTCATTCATTCATTAAATAAATAACTTGAATTAAATTAGCATTATCATCACTTAAAAAAAATCCTATTCTCCTACATTGACTATCTTAATATGTGGCAACCCTGGTAATAAAGGACGGGCGCAAGTGCCGTGAAGTAGTTGAAAGAGTGTGGTTCACGAGAGGGGACGGTGATTTGCATAACGCGCAGTTACCAGTTGAGAGGCGCTAAATAGAAATAATTGGTGCGATGTGTACGCCCGAATTTTGAGCAAACACGCAACTTCATTCAGTTGGGTCCGTGCATGAGACGTTTGCACGCGGGTTGATCGTGACGACGGGAGAGAAGCAAGAAGAAGAGGTAGTAGCGAGGGTCCATGGGTATCCGGCGATAGAAGAAAAGACGAAGACGAGGAAACGACGCAGAAGGCGACGAGCAGCAGACGACCGACGCGGAACGGCTCGCGACGCCGCCACCGGGCGCACCTGGCCTCAGCGAGACGTAGTCGGCGCTATCGTGGACCGGCCGCTTATGGCCGTCGCTCCATGGCCGAGGCACGCAGCTGGTGAGACTCGGCGAAGGCAACAGTGAGCTGCGATCTACGAGAATATAGGTTAACGCCCCATGGCCGGGGAGAACTGTAAAAGGGGAACGTTGATGGGGAGAGCGCCATAATTCACGGAGCTAGCAGAGATCGTAGAGTTGACTGTCATTTTTGAGTAACTGCCTGGAAAATTTGTATAAAAATTGTGTTAATTTTTGTGATATTCATAGCAAAGATTTCTTATTGAAGAGTATGATCCAATTAATCAAAGTTATTAATCCAATTATCAAAGTCTGAACCTGGCGTCGTCGGCGACTTCGGCCGAAAAAATTGTTGTACATTTTAGATTAAATAGTCGACGGGAATTCCCAAGGTAGGGTACAAGAGTATTGAATGAAAGGTCACCTCGACAAAGAGAAAGGTACCAGTGATTTTTTTGTGTTCTGTATTTTTTAATGATCAGTGTAATCATTTGAAAGGGTTAAGAAAAATAAACCCAAGTTTAATTGATTTTATGTGTGTATTTGTTTGGATTGGATTCCTCTGGACACCCAATAGTTCCCACTGCCCTGAGGTAATAAAAAGATCGCAAGAGCATGAGATCTACGAATCTCCAGACAGGCGTCTAGGGATTGCTAGACGTGGTTTTCATCATATATATACAGGGTGAGTCACGTAACTTTAGTACCTCCTGTAACTTTTGAACGGTTGACGTTATTGCAATGCAGTGATTTCACGGAAGCGCATGAGGGAAAGGTGCTAATTGAAACGTGCAGTCATTTCTATTTTATCACTTGTATTTTACGAGATTTTTAGGTAACTTTGTTTTTTCAAATGGAACTACAGATTTTTTCAGTCCACCATGACGAGCGTAAAAAGACAAATCCAATGATGTACATATTGCCATATGTTAGATAAACATTTTTTAAAATTAATTTTGATTTTTGCGACTGGGGTTTAACGGACATTTGAATAGTCCACTACACAAGGTCACGCAGCGCTCCATCAGCACACGTGCGCCCGAGGAAAGGAAGGGAAGGAAAGGGATCTTATTTGAAAATACGAAACATAGTATTCCAAATATTCACAAAACCATTGCATTTTTTCCTGAACTGTGCTTTCCATTCTTCCGCATTTTCAGATTTTCGTCTTTCTTTGATTGAAGGAATTAAAGGATAGAAAATAAGGATTTTCATAAGTTTGTATCGTAATAAAATTGTTTATAACTTCAACTCCATTTAATGGGGTTTCATAAGGTAAGTATTAATGGGATCTTGAAACAAAGCACAATAAGAATAAATAATTAAAACTGTACAAAAAATATTGCATATTTTGAACAATTTCAATGTTAATAAGAATATAATAATAACTTAGGGATAGAAATACTCTTATTTCAATAAATACTACTTAAGACAAATCCGTATTTTCAATCCCTAAGAAACACAAAATCTCTGAAAATGGATCAGGATGGAAAGGAGAGTTCAGGAAAAAAAGCAACAGTTTTGTGAATATTTTTCGTATCCTCAAGTACTAAAATCCCTTCCCTTCCCCGACCCTGCGTTGCTGGGGGAGCGCTGCGTGACCTTATGGGGCTGACAAATACATGAAAATATCCGTTAAACACTAGTCGCAAAAAAAATCACAATTATTCAAAAAAATGCTTATCTAACATATGACAATATTTATATCTTTGGATTCGTCTTTTACGCTTGTTATGATAGACTGAAAAAATATGTATAGTCCCATTGAAAAAACAAAGTTACCTCAAATATCTCGTAAAATACAAGTGATGAAGAGAGATCAATACACATATCAATTAGCCCCATTCCCTCATTCACTTCCGTGAAAACTGCATTGCAATATCTTCAACCGTTCAAAAGTTACAGGAGGTGCTAAAGTTACGTGACTCACCTGTATTATGTATATATATATATATATATATATATTATATATATATATATATATATATATACTCATTGGAATGAAGGCTGAGTGAACCTTAGGATCGCCCTGAATAGGACATCATCGGAAAAAAAATTCCCAGCCATGCTTGGATTTCAACCCGGGTCCCTCGGGTTAGCAAGCGTGTGTAATAATATAAATATGCAGTCAAATATCCGCACATTGATGTCATATTCAGGGCGATCCTAAGGTTCACTCATCCTTCTTTCCAAATGAGCACCATATTTACTGGCTTTATATTGGGGTAGAAAGGTGTCCGGTTGAAGCATGACGCTTTCCCCGCCATCTTCACCCCACTTCTAGACATACGACCATCTAAGAGAAACCCGTCACATTATTCTGTACAGAGGGGCCTTGGAGTGGGGATAAACCGGAAAAATGGCTGAAAGAGGAGTCCTAACCTCCTCTAACCCCAAGCAGGATAATCCTGCAGGGCTGTAAGTGTAAAGCAGACCTGCACAACGCCTGCTCCCGCGGGCATTCTGCACTTGGGAGCCGGTCGTCTGTCCGTGGCAGCGCCGAAAGTGCAAGTAGTGGGGAGTAGGAAGCTTTGCGGGGAGGGGAGAAGTCTGACGTAGCAAGACGCGGCGCGTAGATTGAATGCCTGGGCGTCTAATAATGATCCATGCTTCAAAATTAAATGCCCATTTGTTTAAATGGATTATGTCTAGTGTTTCAAGTTACCAGGGTCATAATTCACTGTTTACGTTCTGTGCACTACTGTATATCCACCTTTGTATCCACCACTGTATGTATTTTCATTTTCTAATATTTTTAAAGAAAATAACATGTTCATTGTGACTCTTAAGCAATATTTTAAAGAAATAGCTTTAAAATATATGCTTATATATAAGAACAAAATATTATTTAATTCTATCTAACACAAAATTGCAATTTAATAATTGATTGTTCACCAGGAATGTTATAATCTCCAAATCATAGAAAAATGAACAAAATCGTGAGAGCAGTCTCTCACATCAAGACTGACATAAAATAAAATATGTGGCAATTCCAAGAAGGGTAATGTTTAATAGCACATTTGTGACCATTTTTCCCCATTACGAAACTGAATACAAGAGGTCAACGAGCAAACTTTTGTGACGATATGTTACGGACAATCATAAGAGTAATCATGGGTATAGCTTAAATAGAATGCAAAAGGCTTTATATTTTTATTAGATCTAGTACACGAATCTACTCTCTTGTCAGAAATTAGATCAGAAAATAATCATGATTTTTTTAAGAACAATATGTTTTTTCTTTGAGAGAACCGTCTTATTCAATTAAACATAGTTAATAAAAACAGTTTATTGCTGTCATCATCAAACAAAAACAATTCAGTATCAAAATTTTGTGTTTAGCACAACACTAAATTTGTGATGACATCGTAGCAAAGCGAATTACATTATCAGCCCTACAAGCTATTATAATATTTGGTGTCGAAATCTAATATGTATAATTCGTTGTAGTTTCATATTTCGCCCTGTCATATACCGAGAACAAACATTTGCAATATAATACAAAATACAATATTACTTGAACTGTATATGACCGTCATGTTCTTGCCGATTGCTCTTTAAATTTACGCGCTATGTTTCGAATTGCGCATTCTGATTGGTGGTCCCCACTCCTAGATTAGGTCTCATTCCCACCCTTCATCGATTTTCTCATTTGCACCCGAGTTGCCCGCACACGCAGCTCCTGAGGTCAGTGAAACTGCAAAATGTTGTGCAGGTCTTGTGTAAAGGGTAAAAAATTATATTATTTAATGAATTGCATATAGACTAATAAACTTGCTATTTTCCTATCCATTTTTAATTACCGTACGCAAATGGGATATATTTTACTGTTTGGTTCGCAGCATGTTAGTAGTAGGCTACTATGCTAATAAAAATTATTATTGAATGTAAAGAAGAAAATTAAAATTAAAGAATATCGTGCTTCACCTATTTACCATCTTAATCTTTTAATCAATATTCTACAAATATCACACAAAATAACATAAACATTCTTTTGAAGACATAATAAAGCATTGCATGAATCTTAAACTTAAACCGATGAAACCTAAACATCGATGTTTTTGCAACAAAAGAAATCGATGTGAAGAAAACATCGAAAGTAAAATATTGATGTTCATATATCTATGTTTCTGGTGGAAAACATCGATGTTTTAAAAACATCGATATTTTTGCCATCCCTAGGTTGCCCCATCCCTTCCTTGCCAAACAGGTTGAAGGGGAGGGTTCGGACGAATAAGTACTCCAGAAGAGGATATCTTCGTCAGAAGAGGACCCGAATCTTCGATGTGACGAGGTTGTCTTGAAAGGGTAGGCGGAACTCTTAGCCCAGTGATGACAATCCACCTAGGGACAAAATACCATTCAATTTGTTCTGAAGCTGTGAGTTGGCAGCGCCATCACCGAACTTAACCTGCGCGACGCCGTAACGTAGCCAGGGGATCTTTGTAATTAGTGGCTCTCTTCACAATGCACAACCGGTCGGATTATGGATACAATTTAAGCATTTCAAGGATAAAAGATTCGGGATACGGGACGATTAAAATTAGCTATATGGAACGCCAGAGGACTGTATAATAAAGAAGAAGATCTAGATGAGAAATTAAATGGTTATTTGATTCATTGTTCGTGATTCCGAGCGCGTGAACTAATGAGGCCATTAGTCCCGTAAGTGTAGTGCGTGCTTTTTCATCGGGAGGTGGCGGTGATCTTTTCCCGTTGGATGGCAAGATCCGACGCCGACCTACCGTCGACTATACGTGGGTTTTTCTTTCTTGGCGCGTGGGTGTGTGTCATCAAAATGGAATATCTCAGGGTATTTAGCGTCGTTCTCGGTTGTGCTGCCAGGAGTCGCATGATCGCGACTGTATCGAGCAGTGCTGTCGATCATGCAAACCCTAGCGGCACAACCGAGAACGACGCGAAATACCGTGAGATATTCTATTTTGATGACACACTCCCACGCAACCAGAAAGAAAAACCGTAGTAAAGCGGTTTTCCCCAACCTAGTATCTCCCACTAGTAGGGCACCGTCCCAGCTGGGACAAGCTCTAAGCTCCCGACCGGTCTCCCCGCATGTGTGGTAGGGTATGTTAGTGTAAGCGTAAAGGGTGAGTAACATGGCAAGGAAGAGGGAGGAAAGATCGCGCGCGGGTCCGTTTGTCAGGGTACTGCTGCGGCATTCGCCTAGTGTTGGTTGGAGAAAACCACGGGAAAACTAACAATCAGAGCAGCTGGTCGCTAGAATTCTCCTCCAGACAGCGACTGGATTCGATCTAGCTGACACGCCAGTGTCGAAAATCCTGCCACCGTCGGGAGCTTAGAACCGTCGGGAGCTGCCACCGTCGAACCTAGGACCTCTCGGTCTGAGGGACTGCAGTAACATCAGTTGATGCACTGAGCCATCTCTCCCTGTCAGATTAAATGGAGAAGGGATCGTTGTAGCTATCATAACTGAAACCAAGAAAAAACTGAAAGGTTTAAAGATCTGAACCACCATACAATGATCTACTGCAGAGTAACTCAAAACAAACGGGCGAACAGTGAGGTAGCCAATATTGTTAATCAGAGGTGGAAAAATATAATAGTGGAATATTCCTTTATAAATGAGCGAATCGTGTTGTGTAAATTTAAAATAGAGGTCACTTGACCTCTATAATTATATAGGTGTATTGAAACAGAACTTGATTTTGTTATCATATTATTTATTTACACACCACATATTATTACAACATATTATTATATATATAATCGCCACCACATTAGGCATACCACAGAAATAATTCCTAATTTCCTTATGTTATTGTGATTTCATAACAACCATGAGTACGTGATGTGAAACCACGGACCGTTTACAGAAATTTATAGGTTTGCGAAGCCATCTATAAAGGATACGGTATATATAATTTATTGTGGGATATTCGTACGTAGCATGCTCCCTTCCCGATTTCCCAAATAAATAAAACGAACATTTTCAAAGATCACAATCCCCATCAATCTAGGTGCAATGGATTTATTCACAAGACGACTACTTGGCGAAGTTGCCGCCTCTCGCTGCTGATACAACACGTACTACAAATATAAATACCCTTAAAAACATGAAAAAAACAAACACAAAACATAAATATTTACTACACATTCACATTTAACATTCAAAAATACTCATTCACACCAGCGAGCATTTTCTTTTATCATGACCATGTTACTTGTACTTTAAAAGTGATGTTCTCTTTCTTTTACCAAAACACAACTTGACCTTCCTATAAATGTCTATTATGACGACAGCAAAAAAATCAACGTCGAATCACATCCTTTTTTGGAGTCTTGACGAAGCTGGGTGCGAACCATAACAATTCTAACTTCAGTTATTTTGGTCCTCGATACCACTCCATAATTGTTAGTTCCTAATTTATATTGCGGCTGTGGACATCCGTCACTCTCCTTCAGTATGCACTAATAAAATTTTAACTGGGCAGCACTATCTGTACTCAACCAGATCTGAAAGCGTTCTGTCTTAACTTCCTTCTTTCATCCACAAGAAGTTCGAAAAAACAATCGCTCTCTCTTCCTGTCTTTTGTCACACGTATGTTCTAAAGAAAATTGTATTTACTTCCTTATCCCAACTTCCGTTACTCGCGTTCTCCCCGTAAATTAATTAAATTAATTATATATTTTTTCTAAACTTCTCACATCTTTAAATGTTGTAAACTTTCCTTATTGTAATTTTTATTCTAATCTACACTCTTACTTACATAAGGTGTTTGCCATTCACTTGTCTTATGAAACCTGAAATAAAATGATTATAATTTTGTCACAAGTTTGTTTTTGAACTTAATGCTAATCAGTTTCTTGTAACCCTAAAATGTTTTGTTTTATTTATCTCTATCTGCTCAAATTTTGCTAGCCTGACAATTGTGACGACATAAATACATGAAAATGTTCTTACGCCTCCTCGCCGTCATTTGTCACTATGAACAATACATTTTTCTTTAATAAAATATTCTAATATTCGGTTTTGCGGCATGTCCATGTGAAATGCCCTGGAAGAAGGAAGGAAAGAGGACACCAGGATATTCTATGAAGATCTTCAATAACTATTGATCAAAATCAGTAAGAATCAGTGGCGTCTCCTCACTCTGGACCTAGGGCGTTGGCAACGAAGGAAAGTGTTAACCCCCACTCTACCCTTTTCGCATAAGGTAACGGGGGTAACACTGACACATCTTTGTTTCTTTTAAAGTTCTATTTTGTTGGATCAATCTTCACAATATTTATTTTGACCCTTCAATCCTTCACAAAAGTACGTTTCTTCAAAATATTGAAGTCACAGCTTCCATAAATTGAAAGATTTTATTACCTTTTTAAAAGCAAGCAAAGTGGCAATGTTACTCCACAGCGGTCAAACATTGCCACTTCTATTTATTGGAAAGTTTAAGTATGTGAGATTTGGATAGGAAACAGAAATACATAAATATGCATTAGAACATTATTAGTCTTTGGTTTTTGACAGTTTAAATACTCTAAACAGGGATAAATACTGCTTTAGAACTTCGTTTAAATAAGTTTTATTAACTGTTTACACTGTGAGAAAATGCGATAGGAAAACGTGCTTTCTCCTTTCATATTTAGTCTGGGAAGCTCAACAACAATATCGTATTTTGGCATAACACTCGTCATTTACAGTAGACGTGCTAATTCCATACAGTTCAGTAGCCTTTTCCTACTTAATTTTCCACTGTTTACTTTTTCCATTGCTTAATGTATTTTTAACTTCATCGTAGATTTGTAAACCTTAGATATTAGATTTTTTATTTGTTTACGTGGGAAAGTTACAGTGCAAGTATTGCGACAACAAAAAAGTAATTTTGTGTGAAATATAATTAACCAATGTTCACGATTTATTAGTCATATGCTTTAGAAATGATATACATAAACTCACAAATGTCAATTGTTTCAATGTAAGAATTTCTTCTCAAAGGATATAAATGTAGGGGAAAGATGGTCAGTGTGCAATGTTAACCTGAAAGTAGTATATGCTATTAATACATTTTATCTTGTTTATAATGAATAATTATAAAGTCAGATATAGCATGCCTAGCACACGACATATTTACCTATCTATGTCCTTTTTTTCAACTCAATTAATCAAAAATTAACGAAGTTTTGATTACGAGATTTGGCGGCATCACAATACACCATATATATTTACGGACATTTTAGGCTACAACTGTAACCCAATTCAACAAATGATTGTATATAACGTTTCTAAGAGAGGCAGCTAACTATGGGAACTCAGCCAGCAAATAAATTTACCATAGAGACTGTGCTACTTAAAGTTTTTGAAGTTGTGGCAATGTTTCACCCATGACAATGTTACCCGTCGTTACCTTACTATTTAGAATAAAATTGAATTATAAAGGCAAAACCCTTATTTATTTCAAATTATAATATTGTAAGATTGATGGAAATATAGTTGAAAAATAACAACAATGAGGATATAGTTTCTATTGCAAATATTGGAACAATATATTTTAAAGCATTTAAAAATACGTGCTCGACGTTTTTTCCCATTCTTCGGTTGTCGTTTTAGAAATTAAATTCTGAAATATTATTAGGTTAGGACATGGTCATTCATTATCAATTACTCATTTCTTTTCTTCGTACGAAAGGGAAGAAAAGTAATTATTTAAAAAATATTGTACCACTTTTTCATTACCCATATCAAAAAATAACACTAATTTCGTGCGCTAAAGGCTGCAACGTGCAACGGAAAATATCACAGTCACGGACGCTCGCTCACTAGCAGGCCGTTGAATTGAGATCCAACGCCTTCGCACGCTTCGTCCTTGAGTGGGGGACGTCGCGCACATGCGCTGCCGCCATCCGACCCGTCCTGAAAACGATGGAGACACTCGCCAACGGCCTGAACTGCGCTCGCACCTTTGTCTGCGTTGCATGGACTATGACGCCGATGCCGAGCCGATCCGATGCTCTATAGACCGGTGCCGAACTATGATGCCGATCGCAGGGAGCACCGAATGAAAAAATCTACATGAACTCAAAGGAAAAAAAAAATATTTCCTTGGGCGTTGACACACGACTTGCACACTCAAAGAAAACGCCACTGGTAAGAATATATATGCCCGAAAACGCACAAACCGCGACATACTATTGAAACCAAAACACACTATTATAGAGCAGAAATACTAACAGTTAATTTGGTGTGAATATTCTTCTTGTAATTGTTATTCAATCGCAATAAAAATGCAAAGCAGATGAGACCTTTCAGACCAAAAGTTCCTTACTGTACTGAACAAATGAAGGCCTGCAACTGATAATTGTGGCCCAGAGTATCAGCCCTGTCATCCTACGAATGCCATCCAGTGAAAAGGCAGGAAACACTTCTCACCAATCTTAAAAAAAACATGGACCACGTAACCTAACCGGTCCAGTTAACCTAACTCTCCCCTACATGGAAGACAAATGTTCTCTTATAAAGTTTGAAGACAAATAAGACAGAGAAAGATGTTGCAGATATACGCATAATAAACGAAGAGCAATGGAAGGAACATAATACAAATCGCTGGTGTACAGGAGCCATAGAATCTCAAGAAGAAGAAGAAGAAGAAGAGCTTTGTTGTAACAGTACGGTTGATTTCATCTCCCTCGAAGAATTAAAGTTAGCCTTGAACAGCATGAAGAACAGGAAAACATGTGGCATTAACATGGAACTTCTAAAATACTCTGGCCTACTATGTGAATTTAGACCGTTTCATTTGTATAATCAATGCTGGAGAAGTTATAAGATACCCAATAGCTGGAAAACGTTAAAGGTAACATGTATTTTTAAAAAAGGTAAAAGAAACAAGTGTGGAAATTACCGAGGTATTAGCATGACGAATGCTGCTTTTAAGGTATTTGCAATAATAATTACTAGTGTACCCGTGCGAGAACTCTCGCATGTTGAACCCAACCCTTTCCCTATCCATTTGTCAATCCTTTCCATAAAGGAGAGGAACTACTAATGTACTTACAGAATATCAGACAAAATAACAATGCAATTGATGTTTGAAACAAATTTTCAAGTAAAGTTAATTCAACATTATAGAGAGATGTTCTTGGAACAATTCATACTTCCTTAAAAACAACATTTGAAGAAATTTTTCAATCTTCCTTGAGAGTTAGCTTTTCGCTTTCCTTGATAGTTAAATAATAGAAAAGATTTTTACTCTTGAGAAAGTCAAGTAAAGTAGTGCGAAAATACCGGATCGGGCAAGAACAGACCTATTCATTGCAATATTATTTAACTTTCATTGATTTGTAATGAAGAACCGAGTGGGTTTTGGGGAGTCAGGATGCCAGCTTGCTGGGATGAGAAAATTGAAAAATTATTAGTATACTAAAAAGTATTGAATTATTTTCTGCGTCCTTACGTACCTCAAGAAAAGCAATACCGATCCAAAAAATAATCAAACTAATTTTTTCACCTTCGAGTACTAAATACCATTTGTTAGCATTAGAAACAATTTAGTAGGCATTAGGAAGCTCACTTAGGTACATGGGAATGTTGTTCAAACGATATTGCATTTTTAATATCTTAACGAACCGACACCTTGAGTTTAATATCAAACGGTGATTTATTTACGATATGAGTTTGCAGCTGGGCGTTGGTGTACATACTTCCAGATACCGCCAACATTTATTTTTATTTTATTTATTTATTTACGTCAAAAACAGTTAAAAACTGCGTATGACGAGCTATGGGGAGAAGTGAATTTTGTGCACGTTTTCATAATTCTGTGGTCTCTATCCTAAACAATATTCTAGTCGAATTTTGAATACAGAAAAGAGAGTTTTTTTTCGAGTTTTGTTGACAAAATATTCGCTCCTATATAATAAAATATATTTTCAAAGGTAAATTAGCTATAAATTTCTGCCCTGAACCCTCATGTTCTTCATGAAAGAATAATACTTTTTGCCGCGATAACATGAAAAACGATAATTTGAATAACTATATTTCCCACTGAAATTCAGAAGACGTGCACAAATAATGAAGTTACATTTATGTCCAGAAGCAAAACAAGGGACCATCTCAGCATTTGCTCAAGGATCAGGGAAACTGGACGAAAAACCTGATCGAGATGGGGGCCATCAACCCAGAAACTGTGGTACAATACTTGTTACAGGTTCTTTATAATTATACAGTCCAAATGATAAATAATTACATTAACTATCATTGTTAAAATTAATTCTACTTTCCTTTTTGATGCTCGGTATAGTCTCGAATTGTATAGAAACAGTTATACAGCAGAAAAGATTTTACTTGGGACTTAAACTTTTCTATTGAATTTAATCGTTTAATGTCTTCTGGCAAAGTGTTGTAGAGTAATGTACATGAATTGTATGTGAATTTTTTGTAGTGAGCTGTTGATACTGCCACCTGGTGAATATGATTACTACGTCGTGTGTTATACTTATAGACATCGGCGTTTGCTGAAAATATATTCCCGCCCTTAAGTAAGTCATTTTTGACACAAACTACTGATTCGTAAATCAGGAGACAAGGTAATGGTAAAATTCCTAGATTAATAAAGAGTGACTTACAAGAATCACGTGGGTTGGATTTGCTTATTATTCGTACAATTCTTTTTTGTAATCTGAAAGTCTGTGAACTATAAGATGTGTTTCCCCAAAATATTATGCCTTATCTCAGGCGGCATATCTAATTTAAATCGTGCGTTTGGGCTGCGATCGTTGGCAATTGTCGGGTGACTTGCACTATTCTTTCTATAATTTCAAATTTAGTTGTTTTTTAATTCATTCACGTAGTACTGTAGGCTAGCGCTTTTGATTTTGTTTTCCATTTATTTCAAGCCATTTTACTTTAGCTACTTTAAAAAGTTCGTTCTTTTTGTTGTGCCATAGCACAAGTTTTCCCCCACTACCCCTGCGTACCCGTGCGAGAACTCTCGCATGTTAGACTCCACACTCATCCCTGTCCTTCTATTTTCATTCTAAGAGGGAAAGTAGTTAACGAAACGTGTTTATTTGTTTAAAATTTATCAAGGTAACTTGCAATGTACCAACACAATTACAAATAAAATAAAAAACAATGCAAGTAATGTGTAAAAGAAATTTTCAATAAATATTTATTCAATATCATGGAGAATTTGCTTGGAACAATTCCCAACACTTACTTAATGACATTTGAAGTGATTATTCAATATTCTTTGTCAATTAGATTTTAGTTTTTCGTGATAGTCACAAAATATTAGCTTTTTAATTTTGAGAAAGCTACGCGTCTGAACCCGTTGACTTGAAAATTTCATCGAATCATAACGAAAATATTGGTACAGGTAAAACACAAACACAGTCTTCACTCTTCACTGAACACCCACATCCCTCCACAATTAAGTACATAGCACTTACAGACCATGAAAAAACGTTAATTGAATAGTTTCACTACACGCATAAGAAACAATCTTCATAGGTATAGGTATCAAGCAACTATAATAGTACTTCTAGTTGTTGCTGGAGAGCAAATCTTGAATTAATGATTATGCAAATACACCTCGTCAGACTGCACAAACTACGATGTTAACAGAAAGCGTAAATAAAGATTGTCGAATCTAAGCATTCTAAGCGTGTCGCCACAAAAATTGCTACCAGCAGGAAGAGCTGAAATACTGAGGTGGCCTTGATAGTATTGAAGCGTGGAACGAAAAGTTAATTGAATGGATCGTAGAATGTTTCATCTGATAGATTATGGTGTGAAAAACGTTTCTTTGAGGCTTTGGCCTCAAAATTTTACTTTTTAAGGCTCTAAAACGCTTTGTTTATGATTTATTTGGCGATGTAGGTTGACATGTGATGCGGGTTGCATTTTACATGAATATTTCTACGCGTTTTTTTTTTAAAGAAATCATCCATATTTTTAAAGTCAAAGTGAATTCGTCAAGTCTCCGTGAAATTCTCTTTCTTTAGAGCCCTCATTTATAAAGATTGGTTGCGTGTGAGAGCCGGAACCCAAAGGTATACTACTGAAATAATACAGGAGACGATTATTGCATTGATTATAATCAATGCTCGACTGAAAATTATTACAGAGGTCAAATTACTGGAAGAACAGTGAGGATTTTGGAAAGGACGCCTCGTGTAATGACATTTTTAGTAGTAAAGAATCTTAGAAAAACGAGAAGTCAATGTGTAAACGCATACAGCCCTTAACGACTTCGAGAAAGCTTTTGACAGTGTTGACCGACAAAAAATGAAATATAATGAGAGTAAATGGCTATCCTGAACATCTCATAAAAAGCATTATAAGTTTATACGAAGGCGTTATTTCAATAGTGGTACAACTCCATTTTCACTCATTTCGAGATATTGAGCTCTAAAGTTAAATTATTATAAAAAATCGGGGATTGAGTTAGACAAAAAATAGTGTTTTTTTATCTTCGTAATATATTTTTACTTGTTCGTTTAAAGATGATATGAATAAGCATATTGTATACTTCGCGTAATATTGGGGGTGTAAAAGGAGTTACACCACCGCAAAAATTAGGTTGGTGGGCCGGCAGAAGTCACTCTAAGAAAAGTTGGAAATGAAAATAATATCAATTTATTAAAATAGATTAAATATTAATTTAATGTTACTGTTGAAGCACATTCAGTTTTCTTCATCTTCTTGAAATTGTCAGGTCTTACCTGCAGATCAGTGAAATAAGCGTGATTAACGCTTGAAATGAATGGAAACAAATCAAGCATATCCTCTTTTTTCACATTAACCTTCCTATGCTATGGTTGTAAAATAGGGATATTAAGTTTTTGAAAACCTTAGTTCTTCCTCATCCACTGGGGGTTCGTGTGTAGTGAAGGTTACTGTGTAGAAACCAATTTTTAGAGTTACAGACACCATTTTGTTCATTTTTCTTCCTTCTTAATATAGACTTTTGAAGGTCTTAAAAAACATATACAAAGGTTAATTTCTGTGCTAAATAATAAATGTACGATATAATTATATTATTTTTGTTGTTCCTTTTACAAAATCATCATATTATCATGTCGCTTCAGACGCTATAAATATCTGGAAAATCACCTCGAGATTCGCAGACAAGATTCGACAGACACTACGAGACTCGTAGAAAACCAAGTAGCCGTAGCACTGGAGTTGTACTACTATCAAAATAAATAGATTGCAACCTCCCGTGATTCACTTTTATTGTGATGGGCTATGTCGTTCACAGAAAGAACTAGGAGTTCTATGGCTTTCAGAATAAATGTAAAACACTTGCGCGGACCTGAAAATGGAGTTAACTCAATTTCTCAGAAAAGGGGAGTTGCACTGCTATTAATAGAATGCCTCCATATAGAGGCAAGAACATTATTATAAATACTGGGACAAAGAAGACCAAAGAAATCTTTACAAAAAGGGAACTTAAACAAGGTTGTAGTTTATCTCCAACACTTTTTAATATTTTATATAGATGACCTAATTAACAAATGGAAAGTTGTTAGTCTTGGAATACAGCTGAAGAGTAACAAACATCTAAATGTTATCCTTTACGCCGATGATGTAACAATATTGCAAGAAAGTAAAGAAGAAATTCAAAGAGCTCTATATAAACTACATAAGCTAGGTAAAAATGTGTATAATCTCTAGTATATATAACAAGAAGACTAAAGTTATAGTTCATTATGGTAAATAGTAAATGGTAATAGTTCGCTCAAAATAGTAATTGACGACACGATGGTTGATCAAATTTACAATTTTAATTATTTTGGATGTTATATCAGTTATGACTTCGACAAAGACATAGAAAATAAAACGAACAAACTCCTGTCAATGTGTGGAAAAACTACAACAAAATTCTTCAGAATAAAATCAAGGAAAGACACAAAAATTAAATTTTATAAGACAATGGCTAATCCAGTTCTCCTGTACAGAAGCGAATTATGAATAATGAAAAAGAGAGATCAAAGCAAAATATGCAGCAGAAATGAGATTTCTCCGGAAAGTTAAAGGCTGCTTAAAACAAGGCCATATAAAAAAACGAAGATATCCGAAAAGACCTGGATATCGTCTCCTATATTATTTCAGTAGTATACCTTCCCTTTGCGGCTCTCACACGCAACCAATCTTTATAAATGAGGTCTCTAAAGAAAGAGAATTTCAAGGAGAGATGTGACGAATTGCACTTTGACTTTAAAAATGCGAAGGATTTGTTTAAAAACACGCATTTAAATATTCATGTAAAATGAAAAACCCCAACGCACATCAATGTTTTTTGAATTTATATCGTTAAATAACTTCTAAATGAAGCGATCTAGGGGCTTTAAAAACTAAAATCTTGACCATTGTATTATATTTTCGTTGGTTCGACGCTTCTCGATTCCACCCCACCTGGCAAAAATATCAGAACCTGAAGAATCTAAAACTGTATGTGAAATGACTATTTACTTGATATTCTATGCGATTGAATTACACGAGTGTTTCTCTTTACTCGACAATGATATTCCTGATAATAAGTTAAATAAGAATAGTGTGTATTGACAACGATGTATTATATTGTTATCAATTACAAGGTGACATATAGAAACAAGTGACGGAGGATAAGAGGGTCTTGAAGAAAAATATATATTACAATCTTAATATGGAAATAGAAAAATAAGGAAGAGGGTGGGGTATAGCAGGCGAAAGTTCTCGCACGGGTACTCTAGTGTTTAATATAAATGAAAAGATAGCAGAATACGTATACTTATGGAAGCACCATGTTGAAAGAATAGATGAAGAAAGAATTCCACGACTAGTGATTAAGTATCATCCGAAAGGACGAAGAGATGTCGTCTTGAAGATCCAGAAAGAGATGGGTCTTGAAGTGCAAGTCAAGACGAAAACATGCACTAATGCCTAATCCTTGAAAGGAAGGAAAAGAAAAAGAAGTGATGAATTTCTGCTTTCCCTCCTTTTTAAGCTGATAATTTGTGCAATTGATACATGGCAGTTGGGAAGGAGGCCATCTGCTTGTAAATTTGTTAGAGGTTAGGGATTGTTTAATTTTTATTTCTTTCATTTCACAGTGTAGAAGGTAATTATGCCTGAACCCATAAAAGAAAAGTATACATCGAGAGGTTTGCTGAAATCAGACATTTGAATTTTATGATAAAGACAGTCTCAGGCTCTTCCTTTGCGTAGGCAACTTCTTGGAACGTTTCTGTCGAAATCGCTAGGGTTCGCAGGACTCTAGAATGCAGCTAGGTCCATCAAGCTGGCCGGCCCACCATAGCAGAATCAAACCAAACTAGTGCCAGAATTTTTAACTATTTTATTACTAATTATTACCGCAAACTAATTTTTTTACAATTCATCTTCATCCCAAATAGAATTTTTAGCTATTTGGTTAGTAATTTATTAGTCATGAGGGCGGCGAGCCCGCCCTCTCCCGTACAGCGTCCGGCTGTAACATTGTCTTGCTGGTTTTTCCGAAGCCTGCCCGAGGGTTCAATACCCGGTGGGTCTTGGCTATTTTTGCCTGAGGCAGGTATTACCAAAGCTTTGCAAATGGATTTATACTCGTAGACACGTCGCCAATGTTTTTTGGTTATAACTGAAATTATTTATGGTCGTTGATGTTCAGTTACTGGTCTAAAATGTCCAATAATTGCAAATCGAGACTGCCGTTGGAAACATTAAATAAACTTAGAAATTTCAGATACCTCCAAGATTCTGGCATGCGATGAAGGATTCATTCGTAGGTTTGTTTTGTTCGCCTTACGAAGTTCATCGTGGGAAGAGAAAGTTATGCAATCGTGCGCCGGAAAACGGGCGAATTTTCCGCAGAAACACTCTATTTCAATAAAATTTTATTAATTTCAAACATTACGTTGTGTACGTTGGATTTCCACATCTCTTGAATCATCCTGACGGTGAGTATGAAGAAATAAAAGGTGTTAACCTTAATAAAAGAAGAAGAAGAAGACGTGTACAATGATGAAACGGTAGTTCCTGTATTTGGAAATCTAATACATCGTATCGATTATTATTTTTTCTGTGTTGTACTTCATGAAGGGAACGTACCAAGTATGCTATCCAGTTTAAAATGCGTAATATAAATAAAGTTATGTAATTCTGCCACAAAAAATAGGAATTTTTTCGACACAAAAACTCGTATAGTTTCCCTGATTCGGAAAAAGTGGGAAAAATCCTATTACAATATGTAGTTATAGCATTACAATGTTGATCTAAGACAATAGATGTTTTTTTGCTTTACAGAACATTGGTTGTCTCAAAATGATTATAACACACCCCAAATTCCTAGCTTTTACCTTGCAGGATCGTATTGTGGAGCGAGGGATTAAAATAGGGGCCCTGCTTACGGAGGTTCGTGTAATTACATAAGAAATTATATTGATTCTACCTTCTTGTCAGAATTCAATTTATATGCAGTTGAAAAAGTTTTTGAAACAACAGTAGTACATCTTACTACGCTCAAAATTATCTTACTTTGCATTTACAGACCTCCAACAAAGCGAGCTGTCAGATTATTTCACTTTCTTGGAAAATCTAGATATAATTCTGAACAAAATTAGTAAACTCTCTTTTAAATCCATTGTTGTATGTGGAGATTTCAATATTGATTTTCTCAGCGAATCCCACGATAAAGAGCAGTTTCTCAATTTACTTCATTCTTTTAATTTAGACATTACAGTGAATGTACATACACGGAATACGCTTAAATTACAAAAAGCATTAGATCAAATTATAACTAACAAAACCACAACTACATATGAAATAATAACGAATAATCTAGGATACAGTGACCACGATGCACTAATTCTTACAATTACTAAGAACATAAACACTGACACAATAAATAATACACGCATGTGCAGAGCATTCACTAAAGTTCATATAAAATTATTTACGGACTACTTGATGAAGGAATCATGGGACGCAGTTTATAACGCTGTTGACACAAATGAAAAATATAATTTATTTTTCTCCAAGATTTCAATTCATTTTAACGCGTGCTTTCCTCTTAAAAAGAGAAAATTAAACATTTCAAGCAAAAGTAATACTTGGATCACACAAGGAATTAGAACATCGTGTAAAAACAAACGTACGCTTTACTTTATTTCTAAACATCATAACGTATCACCTGGTTTCCATATATACTTCCGAGAATATAAAAGAATTTTAAGAAAAGTAGTAGTTCAGGCAAAAATAATGAAAAATAGTCAGGAGATTTTGAGCGCTAGTAACAAAACTAAAGCAATGTGGGATATCGTAAAAAAATACAACCACATCATCTCGATACCTTGTAGAGAATGTTATTTTAAAGGATAATGAAAGAGAAGAACGAGTATCCGGAAAAAGTTGCCAATCTCTTCAACAAACACTTTTCTATAATTGCGTCTGATCTCACGAAGGGACTAAAACCACAAAATTCAACATCTTACTCTTCCCAAAAAATTTCCGATACGATGTTTATTTCCGAAACTTCACCCAACGAAATCCCAGAATAGTCAGTAAACTAAAAAATAAATATCATCTGGTTTAGATGAATTTCCGGATTGTTTATTAAAAACTTGTGCACCCTGCCTTTATACATCCGTTAACTCACATTTTCAATGCTTCTTTATGTACAGGAATATTTCCAGATATTTTCAAAACAGCAAAAATATAAGCCACTTTTTATAAAAGGGAACAAAAATGATATTCAAATTACTGGCCAATTTCTCTTTGTCAGTTTTCTCAAAATATTAGAAATGCTTTTCTACTTACGAATGGAAACTTTTCTCAGGAAAACAAAGCGTTTTCAGACTCACAACACGGTTTTAGAAAATCAAAATCTACGGAAACTGCCATTTTTTCTTTCTCAAAGATGTTGCTTCATCAATAGACAAAATGAAGTACCCATTACAATATTCTTAGATCTCTCGAAAGCTTTTGACGTTATTGACCATAACATCTTGCTCTCAAAATTATCTTTGTATGGAATTCGTGGCAATGCCCTAGATTGGATAACTTCTTACCTTAAACATCGTACCTCAAAGAGTAGAAATACCATACTGGCAGGAAAGGACATTACATACTTATATTTCCAATTCTTTGCCAATTGAGCATGGGGTCCCGCAAGGTTCGATCTTAGGGGCTATTCTCTTTCTGTTATATGTAAACGATATGCCCTCGTCTATTAAAATTGGAAGAACGGTTCTGTTTGCTGATGACACGAATGTTCTTTGGAAAAAAGAAGCAGTAAATAGTACAATTTCGGAGTTTCAAATTGGTTTAATAATAACAAATTAATTGTTAACGAAAGAAAAACTGTTTCAATGCATTTTTGCATCTCAAATCGGAAATCGCATGTTCCATTGAAAATGAACAATATGCAATTAGCTGATGTTGAGGCAACAAAATTGTTAGGTCTTTCAATTCAATCAAACCTCAAATGGAATGTACATATAACAGAATTAAACACTAAATTAAGTTCATTATGCTACGCATTCAGAATTCTTTCAAATTCTGTCAGCCTTCATGCAGCTCGTTGTGTTTATTTTGCAAATGTACATTCCCGCCTGAGATATGGCATAATATTCTGGGGAAGCTCATCCTGTAGTATTCAGACCTTCCGATTGCAAAAGAAAATTATTCGAATAATGAAAAAATGCCTTCCACGTGATTCCTGCAAGCCTCTTTTCATTGAGCTGGAAATCTTACCATCGCCTTGTCTATTTATTTACGAATCTGTAATATTTGTCAAAAATGACCTACTTAACGGAGGGAACATATTTTCATGCAATATTGATATTTATAATTACAACACACGCCGTAGAAATCACGTGCATCAAGTTTCAGTATCAACAGCTCACTACAAGAAATCAACATACAATACATGTACGTTACTTTACAACGCATTGCTAGATGACATAAAACAATTAAAGTCGGTACACAATTTAAGTTTAAAGTAAAATCTTTTCTGCTGCAAAACTGTTTCTATAGAATTAGAGACTATACTGATCGTGAAAAAGAAAAATAATGTTTATTGTAACAAAACGAAGATATATAATGAATTAGTTTACGTTTGCATTGTATACATTAAAAAAAATATTGAATACGCCTGTAACAAGTAATGTACTTCGGCTTCCGAGTCAATGACCCCCATCTCGATCAGGTTTTTGTCCAGTTTACCTGATCCATTGAGCAAATGCTGAGATGGCCACTTGTTTTGCTTCTTGTTCTCTTCTTCTGTAGCTTCACTGTGCGCACGTTTTGTTGAGCACTCCTTTTGCTTGTAGTTCATTTACCGTTGAAATTGATTTTCTATAACTCGGGAACAAACAGTTTTCAAATATTTTTATTTTTCTAAAATAATTGTTTTCTAAATTCATTTGTTCGCTTTTTGTTTTTTTTTTAATTCTGGCCCTCAAGAAAATGTGCGCAGACAAATTTCTTTCCCCACACGTCATATACAGTGGTTACTGTTTTTTGACAAATTAAATAAATAGTATATTACTTTCTCTAGCATGTCATGTAGTGAGATTTCACGAATTGCGAGTCCATAATACAGATTTACTTCCTTGAATACGTATATATGTGTATACGAAGTATTATACGTGGAACAGAGAAAATGATGCTGCGGAATATCAATTTTGGGATTTAAACGGAAATACAGGTTTCGGAGCTTCCTGATACCGAAAAAGTGTTTTTTTTTCAATATGTCCGTCCGTCCGTCTGTCCGTCTGTGAATTAGAAGAATAATATTAATAATAATAGTAATAATAACAACAACAAACATTTGTTCTATTAATCTGGATTTATTAATTTATTATAATTCCGCCCTCATGACTCGCCGCCCTCATGAGTAATAAATTACTAACCAAATAGCTACAAATTCTATTTTGGGGTGAAGATGAATGGTAAAAAAAATTAGTTTTGCGGTAATAAATTAGTAATAAAATAGTTAAAAAATTCTGCTTGATTTGATTGGTTTGGTTTGATTCTGCTATGGTGGGCGGGCCAGCTTGATATGGAGCTAGCCCGCCACCCCCTGTTTTGGGGTGAAGATGAGTGGTAAAAATATTAGTTTTGCTGTAATAAATTAGTAATAAAATAGTTAAAAATTCTGGTACTAGTTTGGTTTGATTCTGCTATAGTGGGCGGGCCAGCTTGATGGACCTAATGCAGCTGTCCTGTTGACAATTCATGTGCCTCCAGCGAGGCCTCTGCGGTGGCCTTTCTCAAGCTGGCACCACCCTAATCGGTTACCACTGTCACCGTCTCTACCTTCTTTCCCTTCGAACTAGAATGACTTCGAGTGACCTGCCTAATGACACTCGATATGTGATTACTTCTCACCTAATCACACTACTCTCTATGCTGGCTATAAATCTAAATATTCCTTGAAAGAGATAGAAGTTTCTATTCCACATCCTTCAATTACAAAAAATACACTTAATACAAAACAATATAATCCTGAAAAAACAATGTATACAAAAGAAATACATACACACAAAAATTACCCTGCAATAATACTGAGAACTGAAGTATCCAAAATTATAAGACTATGCCATTATATACAAAATTATTTATAAATTCTGGAATCTAAGTATTCCTTTTAGAAACCTTCGTTATACCACAAATAGCTATTACTTATTACTTCAATTAGTATTGTAATATCTCTTCACAAGAATATCAATCCAATATTTTAATTGCTTTTAGCATTCACTAGCCTTTATATTAATAGACTATGAGCTCATGTCTTTACATGAAAGCTCACTAAAGTCTAATTTTCAATTTACGACAGTTTGTTTTAAACAATAGAATGAATTGTACAAAGCACCATGCATGTGAGTTGCATGTAACTTCCTATTATCAGATAGAAATTATTCTCATTTACTTCAAAGCTATAACTGTTGCAAATTGGTTCTTCCTCAATGTAACGGAACCGTTTGAAAGCACCCGCAGACTCACGAATTCCTTCAAGGTCTTTTGTCTTGAAGTTCACCAGCTCGCCCCAGCGGTGTCTGCAATATGCTGCGCCCTCCAGGGGGCTCGTCGCAAGGTCAGCTATCTTCACGTCGGTGTCCCCTGCATCGATGTTACTTCATCCAAGTATAAAATAAAAGCTGTTGGGTCGGATTTGCCCCGTTAGAAATCGCATGATATTGACCTACGGTTCCTTCCGATTATACGTTAGCAATCTGTATGATTTCTCATTGAATTAGCATTTCACAATCAATCATTTCACCACATGCTCGTATGGTCAATATAATATTAATACATATTAGCATTTGTTCTAGACTATTTCCAATAGTAATAATTTCATGATAAAGAATTTGTTACCTTTATTAAGCTTTTAGGATACTGACATACGCCAAATCCACGCAGCCAGAGGCGGGATTTCGGATCTTCCGTTGGGGGGGGGGGGCAAATTTAGGCGCTATTAAAAACACGAAAATATTCGTTCATATTAATGCTTTAAGTTAATTGTGCTGAATTATATACACCGTTTTCAATTTTGTTAATTATTTAATTGATTATTTTTGAATGTTATGAATTAGATTAGTTGAACACAGAGGTGACGATCCTCATTGTTATTTGAACAGTCCGAACTGTAAATTCAAGGATGAATTTTTCTCAGTGAATCGTATATCGAAATATCGAAAATGTTTATTATTTATTATGATGACAACTGTTTATACATAACTGTAGGATATATATATATATATATATATATATATATATATATATATATTTAAAAATCTACATTAATAATCTGTTTTAATTAAAATGCAATATACTGTGCAAGGTGATAATATGAGCACCCCCAGTTTTATTTCGACTTTAAAAATGAATTAAATGATATTTTTAAAACAAATATAACTTGATCTTCAATATTGGACAATTTTTACTTTCTCGACATACGAATACTTCGTAAGAAGAGAAAGTTATGTAATCGTGCGGCGGTAAACGGGGAATTTTCGCCAGAAAATCTCTTATAGCAGGGGTCTGGTGACAGAAAAGTGGATAAAACCTGTTGCTAAATTTAGAAAAAAAATCCTCTATCTCGTGGTGTAATCAAAATCCATGATTTGTTGCTTCTTCATACTTCAAAATCGATTGACGGCATTTCGTCCGTGTGTCCGTCTGTCCGTTTGTCCGTCTGTCCGTCTGTCCGTCTGTGGTCAACGCTAACGCCTAAACCGTTCGGTCGATTTTCTTCAAAATTGATATTCCCGGATGGTTTTTACTCGTCTCAAGGCCTCTTGAATTTGAAACCGATATCTTAGTATTTGAGGATACTTTACATGAAGCCCATTTTGAGATTTTATAAATTTAAAAAAATGGCTCCAAATTTTTTGATTATATTTTGTTGTTGAATAGTGCGAAGAACGTTGAAGGGAATGACTTAGGCATCATTTTCGTTGATAGGCCCCATTTTTCGAAAATTGCAAAAAACCGTTTAAAAACTGCAAAATACTGAAGATAGAGATTTTCGCCTCAGACAATGTCGGTTGTACAAAATTAGCACTTCAAATAGGGTCATGTACCATTTTTTGGAAAAACGAATAGTTTTTGCGTAAATTGCGATTCAAATTTACAAAAAAATATTTTCTCAAAAACCGCTCCAAATTTTTTCTTTAAATTTTTTGCACGTGTGTAAGAAGGGAAGGTAAATATATAAATAAACTAGTGGTGCTATAGAATGGCACATACTTTCTCGCAGTAGTTATTTTCCAAATGCCGATCATCCGATAAATTATGTGGAGTAAGCAGTTCACCGCTGCCTTTCTTGGTCATGTTTTTTTAAAGACATGCTTTTCGCATGTTGACAATTACCGGCTTCCTAATAGAACTGATACAAGTACGTTTTGACTGAAATATAAGCAGTTGTTCCGCAAGTCGGTTTCGTAGCGCGGTTGGTTAATGCACCTTCTGGTTGAGATCTGCAATAAGGAAGGTACCGAGTTCGATCCCCAGAGGGGAATTTTAAGTTGATGAATGTGATGTTGCAGGAAAAAAACATTGAAGAGTGTAGATACTTTATTGAAAATCATTTGAAGTACTTGTACTCACGAATAGATTCAATATAGATAAATAGACAGGACTTGTCTGTGTTTTCCCTAACTGCGTCTTTTAAACAATTTTTCAACTGTTATTCGATTTCTGAAGCGTATGACATGTCAAATGAACAGTTGTCTAGTATATATCTGTATGAACCAATTTAAGTAAAATTATGAGCATTTTAACGCTAAATTGTAATACAATAAAACCAGAAGGCATGCGAAAAACTTACAATCCCTAACGGTTTAGAAATTATTATTAATTTCTAGGCTTACGAATACTTCGTAATGCGCTTTATCGCTTCCTTTCTTGGTCATGCTTGAAAGACATGTTTTTCGCATGTTGAAAATTACCGGCTCCTAATGATAAAATTGATAGAATTACGTTTTGACTAAAATATAAGTAATTGCGATAAATGTCGTGGAAATGTCTATATATATTTGTTCAAATTTTTAAGTTTTAACAATTTTTGATCTCTCTTCTTATATTTGTAAAGCGTATTACCATCGTTTCAATTGTTTCTTTGTCATGCATTTACCTTTTTCTAGGTCGGTTCTATTCTTTTATGGCTCTGTTCGACAGAGGCGGTGTTGGTGTTGCGTAGTGGTATAAGTGCCGGTTCGTTGAATTTGAGTTTCGTTTGTCGGGTCTCGGTACCGAAATGGTTTGCTGGTATAGTACACTTTTGCTTGTTTATGGAGTATTGGAATAGCAATAAGGACCGTATAGAAGCAGAGCGAGAAAGTATGTGCGTTGGAAGCACCACTAGTTTTTAAATGTACTTTGGGCCGAGATGGATGGTAGGTGGCAAAAGGGTGGGACAATATAAGTGTGCCCAGCCCAATGAAATTAGAAAACTAATACGAGAAAGTCTGTGCCATTCTTTAGCACTAGTTATTTTCTCGTTTACGTGCGTATATACAGAGTAATATACGTAGTATTGAGAATGTTATGTAATGTTGCGGAAAATCGATTTCGATATTTCGACCAAAATACACGTTTTAGGTGTCCCCTGATTCCGAAAATTTTTTTTCTTCCAAAACGTCCGTCCGTCCTTCTGGTATCTGAACAACACTAGCGCCAATACTATGGGTACTCACCTAAATTAATTAATTCATTTATTTATTTAGTTACATATTTATTCATTTCCTATTTTCATCTCTCTTCAGAACGTACATTTGTTATTCAAAATTATGTTTCCATTTTCACATTTTATATTATAATTTTCCAGTTTTCTTTCACTCCAATTTGTTTCATAATATTATTTGTAATAGATTCCATTTATTTTATTTAATTTTCATTTGTCATTTAAAAAAAATATATGTCCATTTCACATTTTATGTTTTTCTTTAAAATCCAATTCTTAACAATATTCTGTAAAAAGTTTTTAATTCTTTAATTTTTTAAATTTTTTGTAATTTAGATATATTATTATTATTACTATTATTATTTTTGTAGCACTGAAGATGGTCGCAATTCGGCAGAAAAAGCTTTATGCTAGAATATATAGTTACAATGGAGAGCCAACACATATTGATTTCGATCTGGCCTGAGTTGAAGTTCTGCGATTTTGAAAAACATTCATTGATTGTTGGGGGTACTTTACATGAAGTTCTCGGGACATGTTCAAAATTTTCTCAAAAATGGCTCCAAATTTTTTCTTTAAATTTCTTGTAAAAAGAGAGTGAAATACATTTACAAAGATGGCACAGGTCCGATTTTTACTGATAAATCTGAATTTTTGAAAGTTGGAAGAGGTTGAAATTTTTTCGGCGTATTCTTACAACTACAAAATTAAGATGGAGATTTTTCTTTCAAGTAAATTTTTTCTTCATAATTAGTTTTCGTTTAGGTCATGAACATTTTTTGAAAATTTTATTAGTTTTGCGCAATATTGCGTCCAATATGTGTAATATTAAAAAAACAATTCTCTAAAACAGCTCTAAATTTTTTCTTTACACTTTTGGGACGGATAGTGTTAAATGTACTCTCTAAGATGACATAGACAATATTTTGCTCTATTCTTTTCCGATTTGTTCATATTATTGCATTTATGAGTGCATGTGCATTACATTATATCATATAAAGTTTCTCGAAAATTCAACATTTTTTTGTGAAAATGAGCTCAAATTTCCGCATTTTTAGAAAACTCAAACGCCATTTTCGCAGAAACGGTTCCAAATTTTTTTTCAAACTTTTTGTAGGCGTAATGCTAATTGCACTCCTTAAGATGACAGAAAATTCATTTTGCACATTTGCAATTTTTTTGCTACTCTAAATTGCATAAGTTGTGCATCATAATTATACATGTGGCCTCGACTTGCGGGACAAATCTGTATCAATTTTATACTGATGGCACTTGCACACAAATGCAATTTTTTGAAATATCTCTCACGCTGTTAATATGCACATTTTCGGCGATTTGTATACATTATTGTATTTGTGATTCAAACGACTTCCAATAAAGTTTTCGATATCGCAATAGTTTTCTCTGAGAAAGAGCTTCAAATTTCGCATTTACAGTAACACTTAAACGCCATTTTCGTAAAAACGGCACACATTTTTCAACGAAAATTTCGATATGGGACAAAGGTTTACTCTTCAATAATATTCTTAAAGTAGTTTTTCGATTCTGCCATTAGGAAACCGACAAATTGAGCAAATGTGAAAAAATGTTCGAGCGGCGATAGATGATAGCTGGCAAAAGGATGGGGCACGACCGAAATGTTAGCCCCGACCAAAGAAATTAGGAAACTAACTAGTACAAGAAAGTCTGTGCCATTCCGTAGCTCCACTAGTTCCTTTTTGTTTTGGCCCTAGATCCTTAGTGGCATCTAAAACAAAAATAGTACGAACACAAGTTGTAGTGCCAGTTAAAGAGCCATCTAAAGCTAGCAGCGCCCAGAAAGCAATCTCAAGCAAACTATATCCACAATTTTAGGCTAATTTTAGGCTAATTAAATGCTCTATTCCCGAATTTTAGGCTTCTCTGGATATCCCAATATCGTGGGCGCTGGTAGCTTTAGACTAAAGCTAGCAGCGCCCACCCAGAATCAATCTCAAAATCAATTCAGAAGTCTGAAACCCTTCCCAAAATTAAGAATAATTTTAGGCTCTTAGAAAAAAATTATCCTCGTGATCATATTCCAAAAATCAGGGCTGTACAAAGCGAAACAGTTATCATTGATTTCATATGGGCGAATAAACACCAAAATCAAAAATCCTTAGGAAAATCTGAAACCCTTCCCAAAAGTTAAGAATAACTTTAGGGTCATGGAAAAAAATTATCACTGTTTTCACATTTCAAAAATGAGGGCTGTACAAAGCGAATCAATTAACATTGATTCTTATGAGCGAATAAAGTCCAAAATAAAAAAAACTTAATCAAAATATAATTTTATTTTTCTTCTTCTGGAACTAGATGGGTTTCACTGATGGTGAAAAAGAGTATATTGTTTTTTAATACCGTTTGCAATACCATAGTTAAGAATGGTTAATCTCTTTGAGTTATCCATTTTTGAACTAATGGAATTGTATAGGATTATTGTTAATAGGTAGGGGGCATAAATTAATAGTTAACAATGATGTCCTTAAAATTAATTATTTTATCTCATTGGGAAGAGAAGAATTGCTCTTCCCTTCCCAATGAGCTTCTTTATAAGCTTTGACATTGTTACAGAAATAGAGCACTTCAAATTTAACATAGATTTATATTTAAAATGTGTGAACTTGCTAGAAAGAGAGGCAACTGTGAAGAAAAGATAATATTTTGTGACTGCTTTACCCTTGTTGGTTGATTGATAACATTAGGTTTTGAGTATGGGGCATTAGTGTTGTTCGAACTTGAGTAACTACTTGTGTAATAATGTTAGAATACTTTCAATGTTGTTTGTTTGATTGTGCCATTGATTAGTTGAGGTGTTAATTGGAGTGTAATTTGCAATTTTTGGTCTGTTGGGAAGTGGAGGAAATTTTATGTTAGAGTTTCTAAGTGTAAAATCTGCATTGGTGGGAACAGAGTTATTAATTCTTTTAGTTTTTGAATGTAGATTTGTATTTGCGTTTCGAGAATTATAACTGGATTCTTTAGGTTTTTGCATAAATCTTTGTAAGTAGTACAGCCTTTACGGATAGTTGTGTGATTCTGTAAACAATTAACACATGTGGGAGTAGTTTCATTTTTTTGGTATTTTGCATTGTAAATATTTTTAAATAAATGTAAAAATTAAGCAATAAAGCAAATGAAATTTTATGTGTACATGGTCTGTAAGAATTATTGAATTGTCTGGAGAAAAATATCAATGGTTGTGCGGGTTATATATTCAGACATTGCAATTTTAATAATGTGTTTTAAAAAAACTGTGTATAATTTTCACTGAAAAGTCTAAAAATAAATCCTTTAGTATATCTGAAGAAAAGAGAAGTGGATTAACAAGTAATGTTACATTGAAACCTAAGTTAATGTTCACGTAGGGCGCTGAATGTCGCTGCGCTTCGACGCTAGGATTTTGTTTTTGTGACGAGATACAAAAGTATGTAAAAGCGTCCCAAAACACCTTTGATTACGGAAACTGGAAAATTACAATGCACATTTATTAAAATAAGGGCAGGGTGATTGGCATTGCTCGCGCAGATCAAAATTGCCGAAGCACCGGGCAATGTACCCAACACAGCCTTACAGGGGGAGTCAAAATTATCAAAGTATTCTATACCAAAACTATATACAAGTACGTTTCCGGACTCTCCACCCTCTACGCATGATCGCCAGCGAATGGAGAGGCCTAACAAACGATTGCCCCAATAAATGAAAGATTAACTAATTTTTTTTATATCTTGACGTGTTTATCCACTTAGCTTTGAATTGTTAACTATTAGAAGACCAAGAACTATAAGATAATTTCTGGTAGAAACAATGTTTCCAGAATACACACAAGAAAAAACTTAAGTTACCTTTACCTATTTTAAAGATTCATAACTTTCTTCTGAGAACTACGTGGACCTTGCGTTTTTATTAAAACAATTTCAATGGCTTTACAATTACTTTATCAATTAATTTGTATTTTTCCCTAGAAATTAATCGTTACATTACAATGATGTTTTCCGGTTAAGTTTGGGGGATTTGGGGGCGTCTAGGCCTATTACATTCCTATCTCTAAATACTTAGAACATTGCGGACAATTCGGTAGGTTTAAAGAATGACTGAATTTTGAGCTTTCTGTGAGAAGGAAGACCTATTTTTTCCAAATAATATGTAACTTTGATTTTTCTTAACAAGAAGTGTTGGGATTATATACAATTGGTATATTCAAGTTTGTATATTTTCTTTATTATATTGAGAGTGTAATGTATTTAAAATTTTCCTTTTTTTCCACCCTATTCATGTTGTGATCTGCAAAATGAGTAACATCAATGCATTCATCGTACGTTACGTTGTAGACGTCTGATTTATTTGCAGGAGTCGTATCAGTACGTATTGAAAGGTCGTAATACATATTAAACAGATACAGGTTTTTTCTAAGAATTGGATTTTGGTTATTTGCCCGTAATGTTCATTGTTTCTCTTTCAACAGCCCTAATTTTTGGAATATGATCGCAGCGATAATTGTTTGACCAAGAGTCTAAAATTATTCTAAACTTATGGGAAAGGTTTCAGATTTTTCTAGGGTTTTTTGATTTCGGTGTTTATTTGTCCATATTAAACCAATGTTAAGTGTTTCCCTTTAAACAGCCCTGATTTTTGGAATATAAAAGCAGGTATAATTTTTTTAATAACAGCCTAAAATTATTCTTAACATTTGGAAAGGGTTTCAGATTTTTCCTAAGGGTTTTTGATTTTGGAATTTATTCGCTCGTAAGAATCAATGTTAATTGTTTCGCTTTGTACAGCCCTGATTTTTGAAATATGAACGCAGGAATAATTTTTTTCTAAGAGCCTAAAATTATTCTTAACTTTTGGGAGGGGTTTCAAATTTTTACTAAGGTTTCTTGATTTTGGTGTTTATTCGCTCATATGAACCCAATGATAATTGTTTCGCTTTGTACAGCGCTGATTTTTGGAATATGAACACGGTGATAATTTTTTCATAGAGCCTAAAATTATTCTTAACTTTTTGGATGGGTTTCAGATTTTTCTAGAGTTTTTTGATTTTGGTGTTTATTCGCCGTAAGAACCAATGTTAATTGTTTCTCTTTGTACAGCCCTGATTTTTGGAATACGAACGCAGGGATAATTTTCTTCTAACAGCCTAAAATTATTCTTAACTTTTGGGAGGGGTTTCAGCTTTTTCCTAAGGATTTTTGATTTTGGTGTTTATTCGCCCATATGAAACCAATGATAATTGTTTCGCTTTCTGCAGCCCTGATTTTTGGAATATGAAAGCGGTGATACTTTTTCTAAGAGCCTAAAATTATTCTTAACTTTTGGGAAGGGTTTCAGATTTTTCCTAAGGTTTTTTGATTTTGGAGTTTATTCGCTCATAAGAATCAATGTTAGTGGATTTGCTTTGTACAGCCCTGATTTTTGAAATATGAACACGGTGATCATTTTTTTCCAAGAGCCTAAAATTATTCTTAACTTTTGGGAAGGGTTTCAGATTTTTCCTAAGGTTTTTTTGATTTTGGTGTTTTTTCGCCCATAAGAATCAATGTTAATTGTTTCGCTTTGTACAACCCTGATTTTTGGAATATGAACACGGGGATAATTTTTTTTCTAAGAGCCTAAAAGTATTCTTAAATTTTGGGAAGAATTTCAGATTTTTGAATTGATTTTGAGATTGATTCTGGGTGGGCGCTGCTAGCTTTAGTCTAAAGCTAGCAGCGCCCACGATTTTGGGAAATCCAGAGGAACCTAAAATTCGGGAATGGAGCATTTAATTAGCCTAAAATTAGCCTAAAATTTTGGATTTGGTTTGGTTGAGATTGGTTGAGATTGGTGAGATTGGTAATTATGATGCACAATTTAGGCAATGTAGAGTAGCGAAAAAACGGGCGTGGCCTGGCTGCGTAATTTAGAGATTAACACACGTGGCAGTCAAAGGGTTAAATCATCTTGTATTTCATTTCGCAGACACGTTGGGGCGATAAGCCTAAACCTGTCAACAGCGCAGTTGCTCTAGGAATGGGTGCAATTGCCCAAGAAGTGCGTGCTGATCGGAGACGAGCGTGAAACATCTTAATTACGTTGACTTGCAGGGCTCTTTTTGTTCGGTATTTTGGGTGAATGATTTCGGTTCGATGTCGATTGCGTATTCGATAACACAATATTTGCATTTCTGAAAAGTTTTTGCGTTTCCGTAAAACGAATTTAAAAATTTAGCATTTAAAATATGATCGTTCTTGAAAATCACTTGTTTTAAGCAGTTTTAGGAAAAAACATATTAAAATAGGGATCATCCGCCCTTTTAGGACATTTTAGACGCTTTCATTTGATCTATTCTCTCATGATTCGTAAACATCTGTAATTATTTTTCACAACATCCTAAAGGAACTAAATAGGCCTTTGTCCTAAAATCCAAGGTCTAGATTTGACTCATGATTTCAGGCATAAAACTGTTTAATTTCCAAATAAATAACGTTTCAAAGCAAAATATAATTGAAAGAGGATGTATTAATAAGGGATATTCAAAATAACGCTGAACATTTTCCCGCGCGTTTTATAATACTGAACTAAAGTTCACCAATTTATTACTGTATGTTATTAGCTCAGGTTAATAAAATTATTGTTGGCTTAATTATTATTTTTTCACTACATCACGACTAAAGATGTTATGAGACGGCTGAATAAAAAATCTATTCCAGGTTGCAACCAGCTACCTGAGGAGCAGATCCAGTGACTGTCAGTGCCTCTACAATACTTTGCGCAAAATGTGGGCTGTTCCAAATAAAGCTATTTCTTGCACTTCCCAGTCTTTTGAATTACCGGGGAGCTTAGGCAAGTTCTTACTCAAATTTTGCGGAACAAATCCCAGAGCTCCGATAACAATCGGTACGACCTGTGCTTTTACGCCCCACATTCGGTTGATCTCGATTTCCAAACTCTTGTATTTAAGACGTTTCTCTGCCTCCTTGGTAACGACGTTTTGATCGCAAGGTACAGCAACATCGACAAGTAAACACGACTTTTTCGCCAAATCCCGGATAACTATATCCGGTTTGTTTGCCGCTATCGGGCGATCAGTTTGAATTTTTTGGTCGTAAAATATTGTAAACAATCCAACAGACGTCACCAGTTTTGGTGAGTGTTCGTACCACTTGGGGCACGTGTTTGGAACTTCGAGGGCGGTACAGATCTGCCAGTGGAGGTAGCTACACACCCTGTCATGTCTTTTCAGGTATTCGGTCTTTGCTAAGATTGGACAAGCTGAGACAATATGATCAATGGTTTCTACTTGCTCCTGGCAAATGCGGCATTTATCATCTTGGGAAATTTTGAGAACTCCTTTATCACAATGTCGTGTTCTCAACGCCTGATCTTGAGCTACTAGAACTGCTTCCGATTCTGGCTTCATTCTTCCCCTTATAAGCCACATAAATGATTGATCTTTATTAATATGCACCTTGTCCATTCTTTTTAGATATTGTCCGTGGAGTGGTTTGTCTCTCCACGATTTCATTAATATTTTCTGTGTCTCAAATTTCATGTTAAGTAGCATCAGAAGTTCAGTGTCTCTGTCATTCTGGGTGTCTTGCATAGTCTTCTTCGCAATGTTTCTTGCTACACTTACAATGCCGCTGTTTCCCATTCTTCGGTCAGATTTCATGACCTGCCTCATTAGTGGGTCATCTTGATGGCTGACTACATACTTTCCCATCCCGGTTATTTCATTGTGCCAGGAGGCTTCAATTTGTCTCAGACCTCTTCCTCCTTCCTTACGTGAAACATAAAGTCTATGTACATCAGCTCGGGGATGGGCAACATGATGCATTGTAAGCAGTTTTCTGGTTTTTCGATCCATGATGCTAATTTCCTGTTCAGTCCAGTCTACTAGTCCGAAACTGTATTCCGCTACAGGCACCGTCAAACTACCTATTGCTGATATTTTATTCCTTGAGTTCAGAGCGGACTGCAGGACAAGTCTCACTCTTCTATAATACTCCTTGCGAATTCTCTCCTTCATGTGTCGTTCGATATGGTCTCACATTCTTCAATGCCCAGATATTTGTAAATTTTACCCGGCTCAAGATCTTGAATCACAGTGTGTCTATCAACTTCAATGTTCTCTGACGTGGTCATATTGCCTCTTTTTAAGTTGACTTTTGCACACTTGTCGAGACCAAACTTCATGCTTCATTTCGAGACCAAGCATCATGTCATTGCTAAAATCATTGATGACAGACAGCATTTGGGAGAGAATAGCTTCATTCTTAGCAAACACTTTAAGATCATCCATGTAAAATAAATGTGATACAGGCCTTTCATCACCATGGAGCTTGTAACCAAAGTCAGTGTGCGACAGCTGTCTCGATAGAGGGATCAAACTAATGCAAAACAGCAGAGGGGATAGTGAATCTCCTTAAAAAATTCCTCTGTTAATCTGAATACTTCTTGTTTCTACTACTCCCTTTCCGCTGTGTATTAGTAACCTGGTGCTCCACGACTTTATACTAGCCTTGCAGAATTCAATAAGTCTAGGATGAAATCGATAGATCTCCAGGGTCTTCAAAATCCAGTCGTGTGGTACACTGTCAAAGGCCTTCTGGTAGTCAATTCAAGCCATGCTTAAATTACGTTTTCGTTTCTTTACGTCATTCAAGATTACTTTATTCAGTGGCAAGATTTCGTTACAGCCATAGGAAACTTTACGACATCCTTTCTGTTCAACTGGCAACAGATGGTTCTTCTCTTGGTGCCTATACATTTTGTCAGCTATGGCTGCAGTTATAAGTTTGTACATTACTGGCAGGCAAGTAATTGGCCTGTAGTTCTTTGCCAAAGAGCTGTCTCCTGCTTTGGGTAGCAAATACGTGATGCCGCGAGTGAGCCATTCGGGGACTTCCTTAGGGTTTTCTAAAATTTTATTAACAGCCTTTGCTAGATGAGAATGTATTGCTGTTAATTTCTTAATCCAATAAATCTGGATCTTATCAATCCCGGGGGACTTCCAGTTTCCCATGTTCTTAATTGCTTTGAAGAGGTCCTCTTCCGAGAATTGGTGAACATCTTCCACTGTTTCTACAAGTTCATCGGCAGCATCAACTTCAGATTGGAGCCACGATGCGTGTTGTAGGATCTGGTTTCCTCCCAGATTCCTGCCCAAAATGTTTCGACGTCATCTTTTGAAGGAGGGGCAGCATTGCCATTCGGTTTTTCAGTCAGACTGCGATAGAATCTCTTCGCGTCTGTTTCAAGCAACCGGTTCTGTACATGGAAATCTTCTCTACGTTTGTACCGTCTTATTCGATGAGCCCATGCTTGGATTTTCTCTTTTAGCTTTTCAGCTACCATTAGCCTTGTTGTGTCATTGTCAATTAGATATTTTTGTTCAACATGGAGTATTTTTTGTTGAACTTTATACGTGTGGTTTGACTTAGAAGATGCCTCGGCTAGGAGTGATATTTCACGCCGTGTGTCGGCTATCCGTTTCATAATTCTTTTCATCCATGGAAGTACGGAGCTTTTTACTCTGTCTGGCTGTCGGCCATCGGTGTTCTTGGCTGGCGCCAAGATTATTTGAGATAGTAGATATCCAGTTGCATACACGTTGTGATTGATTTCAGCAATATCTAGATCTCTACGTGAGGTCTGTATAACCTCATTTAAGACAGAATTCGCTGTTTCTATCACTCTCTATTATTATTATTATTATTATTTCTTCTCATAATACAGAAACAAATAAATCTTTTATATATAAATTTGAAGATCCGCGAAATAAAATTAAATATAATTTTTTTAAAATTTTCCCAACATTGGGGGGGGGGCAGTTGCCCCCCCTTGCCCCCCTGAATCCCGCCTCTGCACGCAGCTCAGGACTTCGCTCTTCAAGTTTCCACGTCGGCGCCTTGATCTAAAATGTCGGGTTTCTTCCAGTTCTAGGCGAAAATCCGCAATATTTGAAGAAATTTCCTGATTGGCTGTGCTTATTCACTGTGGAAATGCGATACTCGTTCTGATATGCTGTGGCGTCATCTCTGTGGGCTCGTCGTAACTTCGTCAATTTCTTATTCAGACACATCGCATTGCGTATGTTGGCCCCAGTTTCATATGTGACCGCTAGGTGGCGGTTACACCACAGGCACAAATATTCACCTTATAGAACTATTTAATTGCTAATTAATTCCGAAAAAATAATTAAATGCTCTTAAAGTTTTCGAGTAATTAATGGTTAACTTGTACTCAAACTGGGACGGTTATAACAAAACCAAATATGACATGTAGAACGACTGAATTGCTAATCCACCATTAAAATATCGGACGTTTAAAGAGCAATTAAATTAATTTTTGCGTAATTAGCCATTAAATTTTTCATCATGTCTGTATCTTTTTGCACTTATTTCGTGTGGTTTAAGGATATGCTGGCAAAAAAGATTTCGGTAGTTTTCACGATGTGCAATTCGCTAGTTGGGGGTAGTTTGATGTCGGTGGACTGGTGATTGGAGTGAATGAGAGGTTTGGGGAATTTTCAAAATAACAGCATCACTAGGTAGGGTTCTCTGAATTGATTTCGATTTGCTGCTCTCTTGATCTCCTGTATCGAGGCAATCTTTCGACATTGGGTGTGATTTTGGAAGAATCCTATATTGCCCGGGTCGACTTCACGTAACTCTATCCAGATTAAATAAGCGCCAATTAGGATATTTCACAGGGCACTTATATGCAGAAAAGATAATAAAGGACATCTTAAAATGAAGGAAACTCACATTATATTTTGATTTTAACAAATATAAATAATGTGTCCTTTATTTGTTACTAGTGTGAGAATTTAATGTCATCCCATTATGTTTGACGTGTAATCTCTAGTTGAATAATCCAACTCTGAAAACAACGGTAACTAGAAAGTCAATGGAAGCGGCGCACGGTGGTCTGAACGGGGTCGAAACGCGCGCATAGAATGGTAAGTTAAATGACCATTTATTTAGTGATTTTAAAACGGTTTTTTGAGTATGAATTTAACAAAACATGTTCTAGATATGAAATAATAATATTCCACTTAATTTATATTGTTTATTTATTTATTTATTTATTTATTATGCCACTTCTGGCATGACATCCAGCGCTGACGCTTTGACTGCTGACTGCACTTCCACAGGAGATGTGTTTCTATGTTGTTTTATAATTGCTCGTCAATGGTCATTTAGTTAATTGAAATTGCACTTTTTTCAAAGCTTGTCATGTAAAATTTAAACTTTCGCCATTTTCAAGAAGGCAGGCCAAGATGACACGTGTTAACGAAAACATATTACCAAATGTCCAGTTGATAACATTGATTAATTTCATGGAATTGTGTTCAGTTGTTTTTGTGTAATTCCTCGTCAAAAATCTCTTATTTTTGGATAAGGCGCATTCTTTCAAATCTAGTCATGAAAACTTTAAACGGTCGCCATTTTAAAAGAGGCAGGCCGAGGCGGTTGTTGTTAACGAAAAAACATCAACAAATGTCCAATTAATTATCCGTCCGTCAAAACTCACTTAGTTTTGGTAATGGCGCATTATTTTCAAACCTCAAGTAAATTTTTAACGGTCTCCATTTTAAAAGAGGTCAGCCAAGGTGGCTGTTGTTAACAGAAAACCATTAACACGTGTCCACTTAATAACATTTATTAATTTCATGGAAATGTTTTTGAGAGCTTTCGTGTAATTGCCCTTCAAAAATAATTTAGTTTTGGAAATGGCGCTTTATTTCAAAACTCCAGTAAACGCTTAACGGCCGCCATTTAAAAAGAGGCCAGCCGAAGCGGCTATTGTTAACGAAAAACATTAACAAATGTCCCATTAATTATAGTTTATTAATTTCATGGAAATGTTTTTGGGTGTTTTCGTGTAATTGCCCATCAAAATTGACTCAACTAACGAAAATTTTCTTTCAAATCTCGTCATGTAAACTTTAAACGGCCGTCATTTTAAAAGGGGCCAGCCGAGGTGGCTGTTGTTAACGAAAAAACATTAACAAATTTCCATTTAATAATAGTTATTAATTTCATGGAATTGTTTTTTCTTGTTTTTGTGTAATTTCCCGTCAAAAATCACTTAATGAAAATCACGCTTTTTTCAACCTCGTCATGTAAAGTTTAAACAGACGCCATTTTGAATGATGTTGGCCAAGGTGGTTGTTGTCAACGAAAACCTATTTACAAATGTTTACTTAATAACATACTTTAACTTCAACGAGATGATTTTAGAGGATTTAATGTTATTGCTCGTCAAATTTCACTTATTGCAGGTTTCAGTTTCATATGATTAAATTTATTGAAAAACAATAAAATTTGTCAAATTGAAAGAGGGAATATTTTTGAAAAGAAATTGAAAATATTATGCAATTAATGGAAATCCGAAAGTTGAGAAGATTAAAAATTTTCAAGAAGTAAACCTTCTCGGTATTATGTGCTGAGCTAATAATGCTCTTTCCAAGCACCACTAACGTAAACTTTAAATGGTCATAATTTTGAGAGGGACATACTGGGGCAGCTGATCTCAAGTGAAAAATGTTCAAGAATGTTTATTTAATAACATATATTAATATCAGTAATGTGTATTTTGGTATTTTTTTTGTAATTGCCTGTGAAAGTTTATTTAGTTAAAAAATAAGAGGTTTTTGCACACCCTAATTACGTAAGGCTTAATTAAATTAAAAATATAAATAATTGACACTGCAAAGGCTTTAATATATTTAGAACGGTATATAAAAGCGCATACAATTCCTGAATGTTGAAAAGTTGATTAGGGAAAAAGTTATGAACAATGAAAGATAAGTGTATTTTCACTGCTTGAGTGGCTGAATATTTTGTCGGCTGAAAGGCTCGGCTTAGAGAGTGTCGTATGTCTGTAAGCATTGATACAAATTATTATTTTTTCTGATTTCTAGTAATTTGAGGTATGTAGAATTGATATTTATCAAGAAATAATCCTTTTTCAAAAATTAAAATTTGGTGCCTATGCGCGCGTTTCGACCCTGTTCAAACCACCGTGCGGCGGCGATCAGAGCACTAGTGGTGGGGCAAGCGACGCGCCTATTGGTGCTTTTCGTTCGATATGAAAATGCATGCTCGAGGAGAGGGATCACTATATCTACCCACTAGTTCAGGAGCAACTTCACAATATTCCTTTCCTAAGCATTTTTTCTTTCTCGCCATGCTACGTATTTATGTACTAAGAGAAAGCTATGACAAAAATCTGCTATTTTTCTACAGAAAATATTGTATTGTGGAAAACAATACAAAAGGGCCACAGCCACACGTGTCGGGAGCTTAGGGCTTGTCCCGGCTAGGACGGTGGCCTGCTGGTAGGAGATACCTGGTCGAGGAAGACCTCGCTAGTCGACGTGTAGGTTGGTGCGAGATCTCACCACCCAGCGGGGGAATATCACCGCCACAGCGTGCGATAAAAACGTGCACTATACTTACGGGACTAATGAATTTTTGTAGTTGACGCGCTCATCAATAATAAAACTCTAATCAATAATAAAACTCATCACTAATCAATAATAAAACTGCTCCAAATCGTTTGATAAAAGTTGACGAAATGAACCTTGCAGATACTACTCCCCTGACGCCTGAAGAACGGGATGCGCGACGGGAACCCCTCATGTTTTCTCACTTGACCTCGCCCTCTCCGGAGCCAGGTGGCGCGGTGCAATGGCGGCATAAGCCGAGGGTTGTACGTGACCTTCGCTGACCAGCGGCGCTCCTGCGATGCAGCCCGCGATTGCGGAGCATTGGTGGGCCGGATGACGGGTTCATAACGCGATGTCTAGCCTTGAAGCTTTGCTCCCCCCTTCTCGGATGCGGTCCGGCTTCAAGTTGTATCGGCGGCTTTTCCATCCAACCAATGTTGCTCCCAGGAATCGCTCGTGCGTGATCGATGTACTTGGCCTCCACGAAGAGGCGGCTCGGATTCTTCGATCTGAGCGGGCGGTGTGTGTCGCCCCCTCACGAAACGTACAAAATTGCTCCCCTGGCTTTCCTTGTACTTTCTGCGGGAACGTGTCCCTCTTTCTCTCTCGAAGAATGCTGACGTCCACTCGTGAAATGTTCTGCTCAAATTCCGTGACAAGCACAGCGTACATTTTCGCAAGTTACACCTCGGTGCTTCGCGCGAGCGCGTTTTTGCTGTTGCCTTCATACGCTACAACAGTGGTTGCCAACTCAGTGCTCTGTGACGTCACAGCAATCTTCTCGCCTGCTCTTCGAGGGGGCGCGGGGCAAAGACAGAGCCTAATGCAACGGCGGGCGCACAGTGTTCCACTGATGCTACGGAAATGGGGGGGGGGGGAAATGTTCACTTGGAAAATCGATAATTACGTTTTTTAAATGATAATATTCTTAAGAATTTTTTTATTATTAATAACAATATGAAGATTTGTGTAATAAAACATACATTATTTCATAATTCAATGCAATATCTGACTCATTCATAACCAGCTGTCTCGTGGCTCAGAGCAAAGTCGCTCGCCTTTCATTACTGAGGTCCGGTTTCGATTCCCGTCGATTCTCATGTGAAATTTGTTCCGACATAACGAGTTCAGCTGCTTCATAAGAGCTAGTCCAACCTTTCTGGTGTCCTAAGGCCCCTTCGTTATTCCTTCCCAATTCTGGCCGCTGGGTAGTGACGCAGGAGCGCGCGGTGTGAGGCGCGTACGCGGAAATGCTACCTGGCGGCCATCTTGACAACTACGAGACGGGGCATATATAAATAATATGGAGCGCCCTTAGAAATACAGAGAGCGCGGATAGCAAAATAATGGAGGATTACCCCGCGGCGATCGACACCCGACCTAGGTCTTTAGAGAAACGTTGCGTAAAAGGCAACAAATGTTTAAAAAAAAGTACTGTAATTACTTTTCCGACGGATTACAGTTTTAACATTTTAGAACAATAATATTTTATACAATGGCATGTAATGCATTAGTTCGTTCTGAAACAATAATTAATGTTAACAAATAGATAACAAATAGGTCTAAATACAGATTTTGATTCCGTCCATTCTCCCATCCTTATATCGTTGGGAACATCTACACACACTTTAGAAAATATACCGAAACAAATCAATGGTAAAATTAACTGGAATCATTTCCGTGAATTAATAACTAGCAGTTTGAGGTATCCATATAACATGATCTCTATAGAAGACATAGATAATGAATTACACAAACTCACAAACTGCATACAACAATCATTAAAATATGCACATATACCCTTCTATCAGACAGTCAAAAACCACACTACCTAAAGAACTTCTTGAAATAATTAAAAAGAAAAAAATCCGACGTATTTGACAATCCAATAGAAATATAACCAATAAATATGGACAAAACCACATCTCAAAAATTGCCAAAAAAAAAATGATGAATTTAAATTTTCTAACTTTGATACATTTCTAAGCCAACTTCACCCTAACACCAGACGACTATGGAGAACAATCCAAAGCATCACGAAAGAACGAATAGAGTTACCTCCTTTACAAAATAATGGTAAGATCGTGTACTCAGACGCTGAGAAAGCGAAGGCTTTAGCAAAATATCTAGAAAGTGTCTTCATCCCAAACCCCATAGAATATCCCGTTTTTAATTCAGAAGTAGGAGAGTACATAAAACTACCTATGTGCACTGTCCCAACAAAGATAAAATTCATTTCTCCTTCAGAAATGGCAAATGTCATTAAACTTTTCGAGACTAGAAAAACACCCGGGTACGGCGTTACTAAACAAGCTTTAAAATAACTTCCTCGACAAGCAATGACAATAATAACGGCAATATTTAATGCATTGTTAATAATAGGATACTACCCGTCGTCATGGAAACGGGCTGTTATACTTCCATTTGGCAAACCAGGCAAAAGCCCAAAACTCGAAGCAATTACAGACCTATTAGCCTTTTCCCTCCTACAGTAAACATTTTTGAAAAACTTATTTTAAAAAGTCTTCAAGCATACTTAACGAAAATTAATGAAATTCCCAACACCCAATTCGGTTTTAGACCTAATCATGCAACTACCATCAACTGCCGCGACTTATCGAGCATTGAATGGATTATTTCAGAAACTACATTAGTCACTGACAAGTAACTTTTCAGTACGGACAAAAAACCTTCTAATACGGCTATAATTGTCAGAAACATTGTGTCATATTTTTTAGAAGTTGTTTTCCGCGTATTATATAGAATTATTGTCTCATTTAGCAAAAAGGTAAATTCTATTTTTTTAATTTTTTACTAACAAACATGGTTGACTTATGTTGTCCATACTGGGACATAAAATGTATTCTCATTCATTAAATGCTTCTTTATCTGTAAATATATTTGAAATGAACATCTTAATTACAAGAAATTGTTACATTTAACTAATTATTTCTATAATTAATTATTCATGCACAACCTAGTTTTGTAATTCTGCAGAGAACCCCCACCCACTTCTTCCTCGTGGGGGATATACTAGTACTCCATTATCTTTTTGAGGTCATCAATCGTTTTTTACATTGTGACACTTACTTCGTAAGAAGCGAATGTTATGTAATTGTGCGCCGGAAAACGACGAATTTCTGCAGATAAATTGTCATTGACGGGCCCTGGTAACGCAAAAGCGGATGAACACTTTCCCTATAAACATTAAATTACTTCCTCTAACATGTGGTGTAACCAGAAACCATGTTTTGAGGGGCCTTGTTACCGATTGAGGGCAAGACGTCCGTCTGTCCGTCTGACCGTCTGTGGTCAACCCTTACGCCTAAACCGTTCAGCTGATTTTCTCCAAAATTGATATTCGTCGATTGATATGAACGAATTTCATATTTTGCGAGTTCAACCGGACGTTTTGATTTTTGAGGGTACTTTACATGAAGGGTCTAAAACAGAAACACGGACAGGCATGACCCTCCATACTGTGTGATTTTTATTTTGTCATCCACAGCCATATGAACACATTTGGATGTTTTTGAAGTTAGAAATTGAGGTATTTAGATATTCCATAGTAAATTTCGCCATCTCACTAGGCTTTTTAGGCCCCATTACTTCATGATATACGAAGAATGGGGCAGAGTCATTCTTCAGTTAATGAACACAAGTATTTACTCTCGGCGCAAGTTTTGAACTGGTAATGCAGGAATGTTCAAATTTTGCGTCAATGCACGCTGCAATTACACCGCTCTGTAAACTTATAATCGATCCGTTTGAACTCCAAAGAGAAGCCGCTTCTCGCGCTTTAATGCAGAAAGAACACAAGTCACTGACTTATGTTGTATCTGCATTATACTTGGGTTTTTCGTTCTTGGCGCACCAAGGTCACGGAAGAAAAATGGAGAGGGAAGGCTTTCTCCAATAGAGAGCTTCCACGTCACAACACAGTAGTGAATAGCAGCTCCCTATTGGAGAAAGCCTTCCCTCTCCATTTTTCGTCAGTGACCTTGGTGCGCCAAGAACGAAAAACCCAAGTATAATTCCCATTTACGTGCCCTTCAAAACTACCTCTAGAATTACTTGACATATGTTATATCTGTTTGAAACGATGCATATACATACAGAGAATATGATTGCACTAAAAAGTCAAAATGGCAAAAAGTCTGACGTATGTTGTTTCTGAAATAAACCATTCATATAGTAAACGGTTTTAATGATAAAAAGCACACAGTAGCTCTCTTTTTAAGCATTTCATAGGTATTTGACCGAATTTGGTAACAAGGGCTGATGTACAAACAACGAAAAATTGGTACACCTGATTATCTGCAGAAACTAATACGAAGCTTTCTCACAGACAGATATTTCCAAGTGAAAGTAAATGACTATATCACCGCTTCCCCAATTCTCGCAGGGGTCCCACAAGGTTCGGTTCTTTCAGCAACACTGTTCTCAATCTTTACACAGACTATCCAACTCTACACGAAGCAAGTATAGCTCCTGATACCGCTATTTTTCACTTCACATACTGATATCAACTTAACCTATGGTTACATACAATCCTAAATTTACAGTTTTACGAACTGGACCAAACAAATTGAGAATTACAATTAACCCCTTTAAATGACAATCAAAATATTCACACTCGGACGTCTTCCCTTCCCATACCCTTACGAATAAATAACACCTATGTTCCCTGGCTTCCTCATTCTTCGCCAGTCAAATACCTAGGTGTCTTACTGGAAAACTTGGAAACCTTACATTGAAACAAATACCCGTAAGAACGTGCAAACATTTTAAAAGTATACCCGTTTATCTACAGAAATTCCTCCTTAGTATAGAAACTGGGCTGCTCATCTATAAAATGATAATAAGATTCACAATGACATACGCTTGTCCAATATGGCACAACACAGCACCTACCAATATATCCATTTTACAGAAAAACCTTGAAATGCCCTGGTTTATTTCTAATTCACAAATCCACGGAGAGGTTCAAGTACCCCTCCTCTCAGAATTCATCTCGCAAACCTCTCAAAAACATTACTCCCTCCTCCCAGCATGTTCCAACACTCCAATATTCAAACTCGATCAAAACGCACATTATCCTTCACGCATTAGATCCAGATTCTCGAAAGATCTCTTTCGCCCACCCTGATTCATAAAGTCGTTTTCCCCCACTTTTTTTCCAAACATCCTCCCTTGAAAATCTTGAAAATCTTTCGTTAGTCAAGTTATTCAAATATGAAATTTTAAAAATAGTAAAAGGTTGCACCGAGATCCGTATTTGCCTTAGGATGGCTCCGTAAATGCATTATATGTAACATTGCACCCGTCAAACTCCCCTAAAGATCAAAGTCGAATATGAAGAAAATAAAAAAGGGAATATCAATTTTGTAGACAATCATCTGAACGGTTTAGGCGCTAGCGTTGACCACAGACTAACGGGTAGACGCGGAGACACCGTCAATCAGATTTTCGGTATCAACGTCCCACAAAATGTGGATTCTGATTTTTTCACTTTCTCGATATTAGGTACACATAATTCGAGTTTTCTGGTGAAAAAATCCACTTCCGCTCTAACATTACAACACATTCTCTTTACTGCGTGAGTACATAGTAGACGAAAAATTAAAAAAAGTGACTTAATTTTGCTGTTTTGAAAATATTTGGAAATACTCCTTGTATATCGTTTCATCGAATATGTGATTTAACGGGTATATAAAGGCAAACTCAGGATTTTTAAATAAACAATCCAGTTATTCATCTAAAATAGACGAATATTTATTTTTTAGTTTATTGACTATTCTGAGGATTTCACTTGAAGTTTCTGAAACAATGTGCCGAAAACCTTTTGGGAAACTTCTGATGTTGATTTTTTGGTTTTACACCCTTTTTGAGATCAATGTGATGGTTGATGGGTGTTCTCAAGGTGATGGGTGATTCTCGAAAGGTGATGGTTGATGACTGTTGGATCGTTCATCTCTCAGTCATTATCCTTTGAAACAACATTCTCTACAAAGTTTCGAGATGGTATCATCGTATTTTTTACGGTATATCATAGTTTTTATTAGTTTCCTGTAGTTTTTTATTAGAGTTCAAAATATCCTACTCTTTTTTCGTAATTTTTGCCTGGCTACTTTTAATAATAGGAGAAGGTGTTGTACTTCGGACCCATTTTCACGTTGCATTTTTTATTTTGTTGTTTCTGGACAGAAATTGAACGAAATATTTTTTGGGATACTCTAGAGTTGCATACATCATACATATTGTTTCAAACACATATTATTTTGACATCATTGATTTATTTTCAAATTTTAAAAAAGTGTAATTAGGACCGAGGTACAACACAGATGTTGTACCTTGGTCTCAGGTATGTTGTACCTTGAACCGTTCTTAATTATGTTGGCAAAATGGTAACGTATTTGGAAGAACAAAGTTAATTTTACTTTCTCGCCTTACGAATACTTCGTAAGAAGAGAAAGTTATGTGATCGTGCGGCGGAAAACGGCGAATTTTCGCCAGAAAAACGCTTATAGCGCGGGTCTGGTAACGGAAAAGTGGATAAATTCTATTGCTAAATTTAGGAACAAAAATCTTCTAACTCGTGGTGTAGCCAAAATCCATGTTTTGTTTCTTCTTGACACTGAAAAATCGATTGACGGCAAAACGTCCGTCCGTCCGTCCGTCCGTCCGTCCGTCTGTCCGTCTGTCCGTCTGTCCGTCTGTCCGTCTGTCCGTCTGTCCGTCTGTCCGTCTGTCCGTCTGTCCGTCTGTCCGTCTGTCCGTCTGTCCGTCTGTCCGTCTGTCCGTCTGTCCGTCTGTCCGTCTGTCCGTCTGTCCATCCGTCTGTGGTCAACGCTAGCGCCCAAATCGTTCAGCCGATTTTCTTCAAAATTGATATTTTAACTTTGGGGGATACTTTACCATGAAGCCGTTGGACATTTTCAAAGTTTTCAAAAAAAATTGACTCAAAAGGACGTTTAAGAAAATGATGCAGGTATCATTTTCGTTGATATCTCCAATTTTTCGAAAATTGCAAAAAAACAATTTCAAAACTGCAAAATTTAAGATAGAGATTTTTGCCTCGGACAAAGTCGGTTTTACAAAATTAGCACATTAAATAAGCTTATGTACACTTTTTTGAAGACACGAGTAGTTTTTGCGTAAATTGCGTTTGAAATTTACCAAAATTTTGTTTCTCAAAAAACGTTCCAAATTTTATCTTTAAAGTTTTTCACTTACGTAATAAGAGACGGTAAAACATGTGGCGCTAATCCTATTTCCGGGTGATGCTTTGTTTTTGGAAAATTAAAAAAAAAAAAATTAAACAACCAAATTTTAGATAGAGATTTTGGCCTCAGACACAGTCTGTTGTACAAAATTAGTTCTTTAAAAATGTCAAGTACAATTTTTCTAAAAAAACGAGTAGTTTTTGGGCAATTGGCGCTTGAAATTTTCGAAAGAAATTTTTCTCAAAAACCGCTCCAAATGTTTTCTTTAAATTTTCTCCACATGTGTAATATGAGACAACAAATAAATAAATAAACTAGTGGTGCTATAGAATGGCACAGACTTTCTCGCAGAACTTAGTTTTCTAATCTCCATAGTTTGAACCAGTTTTTCTGTTATGAATGATAATCTTCCGAGATACCTTCTTTGAACGGCCCAAAGGACATTTTGTTTCACATTATCTGGATTTTTCGGCTTCCTAATGCTAGACATGAAACAACCATACACTATTACTATTATACAAGTGTAAACGTCATGCAGAGCCATTGTGGTCGCAGCCATTAATCAGCAAGCATTGGCACAGCTTTTCGGAGGGAAGCTACGCGGGTTCGAGTCCTGGTCGGGGCATATTATGTGTATAGTGGTTTCATTTCTACAATTAGGAAGCCGAAAAATACAAAGAACGTGAAACAAAACGTCCTTTGGGCGCCCAAAGAAGGTATCTGGGAAATTCATCATTGATAACAGAAAAACTGGTTCAAACCATAGAGATTAGAAAACTAAGTTCTGCGAGAAAGTCTGTTCCATTCTATAGCACCACTAGTTTATGTATTTATTTACCGTCCCTTATTGCACACGGGGAGAAAATTTAAAGAAAAATTTGAAGTGGTTTTTGAGAAACTTTTTTTTGTAATTTTGAAGCGAAGATTACGCAAAACTGACTCGTTTTTTTAGAAATTCTACATAACCTTTTTAAAGAGCTAATTTTATACAAGAGACTTTGTCTGAAGTAAAATCGCTATCTACAATTTTGTAGTATTAAAAATATTTTTTTGCAATTTTCAAAAAACCAAGTATTTCCCCAAATTAGGACTAAGGTCATATTTTTTTTATCGTCCTTCATTACATAAGTGAAGAAAATTTAATGAAAAAATTTGGAGCGGGTTTTGAGAAACGTTTTTTTGTATATTTGAATCTCCACGTTTTTCTAAAAAATGGTACATGACCTTATTTAAAGTGATAATTTTGTACAACCGACTTTGTTCCAGGTAAAAATCTCTATCTTCAATTTGTAGTTTTTAAATAGTTTTTTGCCATTTTCGAAAAATTGGGGTATCAACGAAAATGATACCTACAGCATTACCTTAAACGTTCTTTGCACTTTTCAACAACAAAATATAATCAAAAAATTTGGCGCCATTTTCTTTTAACTTCGAAAATTTCCGACAGGCTTCATGTAAAGTACCCCCAAATATTAAAATATCGGTTTCAAATTCCAGGGGCCTTGAGATCAGTAAAAGGGAGTATCAATTTTGAAGAAAAGCGGCTGAAAGGTTTAGGCGTTAGGGTTGACCACACACGGACAGACGGACGTTTTGCCGTCAATCGATTTTGCAGTGTCAAGAAGCAACAAAAACATGGATTTTGACTACACCAGGAGGTAGAGGATTTTTTTCCTAAATTTAACAACAGGTTTTATCCACTTTTCCTCACCAGACTCCAGCTATACGAGTGGGCGAAAATTAGCCGTTTTCCGGCGCACGATTACATAACTTTCTTTTCTTACGAAGTATTCGTAAGGCTAGAAAGTAAAAATGATTGGGAAGCAGAAGCCTTGTTGAAAAACGGAAGAACAAACTGACAAGTTTGACTGGTTATATACAGTATAGGAACATTTGTTGTAATTTTTTACCAGAATCGCGAGGCCAGAAATACCGCATTTCTGACAATTGCCAATAAAATAGGGATGGACGACTTCTCCAAGGCAGATTAAGTGTATAGGATAAAATGTTTACGGAACATTTGCTTTGCACACTGTTGTTTGACCGCCGAAAACTATCAGCAGCACGTCGCAAAGAGCATACCTAAACTAAGAGCAGTGAGAAAATATCTCATCTTGCATGCCATTACTAGCACTGTGTAAACAACTATTGCCAGTCGCCCAGAGCGCTAGCCAGGCGCTAGCGCTGTCCAGGTGCCGGCAAACCCGTAACTGGCACACCAGTATTGGCAACGTGCAAATCAGCCTTTATTGGTCAAAATTCTCTGTTACCACAGGAAATACTTGGGAATTCTAGAAACATGATTGAAAACCGTGTGTTTCACATCGGTTTCAAATCACAAATATTGATAATTACGATAAATGAATTTAAAGTGTTTGTATGTAATTTTCCAATTTTTATTTTTTAATAATCTTTCACGTCCCTTCTTAGGTACCATCATATTAATTGTTTTCCTATCATGCATATACCATTTTATGGCACGATTCGATTCTTTTTATTGCTCTGCCCATACGGTTCTAATGTGGCAGAGTGGTATAAGTGCCGGCTCGTTAACTTTTAAGGACCAGATTTAGGGTCTCAGAACGGAAAATATATGTTTATGTAGTAGTGTAATAGGTCCATGTAGAAGCAGTGCGAGAAAGTATGTGCTTTGGAAGCACCACTAGTTTAACCTTTAAATAAACATTAATATCTTAAGACGAAATAAAGCTTAATTAACATTTCCAGGTGTACACATACTCGTTTAAGTGTTCAAAAAGACGATTTAACAAACACTGAATAAATCAATTTCAAATGTCAACTTTGAAGCTGTCCAACCTGATCCACCAGTAGGAACTGGACGTGGAAGCTTCATTAAATCATTCTTGTCGATTGCAAATATAGTAGTTTCTTCCTTAGATTGTTTTGAGATTTCAGATCCTTTTTTACATGAATTACACCTGATAGGTGTAGTCTGATAAATATAATAATCATTCAACATTCTCAAGTGCTTTGGTCGTACTTTTTTGAAAGCGAGCACATTTTATTTCCTTTATCGCGTTATCTGGGAAACAAACTCGTCAGACACCGCAGCTCAAAGTATCACATTCTGTAAAAAAAAATCAAAGTTGGAATGTCAGTTCACATTAATAGAATAATGAAATTATAAAATGATTCAATTCAGTTGCGTGAAATCGGTGGTAAGAGTTTTGACCACATGAACAGAAAAGCCATTCAGGATCTGTGCATATCTCATTATAATGACCTCCCTGAAGAGAAGCTTCGGGAAATCATCAACAAATTAAACCTCTAACGTAATGACGGAATAGTAGCGAAACTGCGTCCTGACCAATTTCAATGTCAAAACTGTTATTGGCGTTCTAAAAATTCAACAAGCTCTGGTGGAAAGGGCATTTGAATGTGATCGGAACATGGAAATAATTTCGAAATTTAAGAGAGAAATAGAAGCAGTAACTTTTCTATGTTTGGATATTAGAACGAGGAGGGTGGTGAACCAAAAAAATAAACAAATCCTACATTCAATCACTTTCAACTTTGAAATTAGTTTCAAATATTGTTTTATTTCTTCTCTTTAATGTTAATTGTGAATTGGTTTAGCAGCACTTACTCAGTTCTTCTACAATTATTTGTTAGATTTTTTTCTCTCTTTTTTAAACAGCTTTTCGATATCCAGGAACTTAACTCACCTTTCTTTATTAAAAGATAGAGTCAATATTCGCTGATTTAACATTTGCGATGATTTTCGGAAACCTAACTCTCGCGAATGTTGAGGGATTACTGTATTTCACGAATTAAAAATTTTATTTGCTCCAAAACTGTTAATCCTTTCTTAATCAAACTTTGCAAGTGTAAAGATTGACAAATTGTAATTCCATAAATTGATCTATCAAACAAAAATTCAATTTTTAAATATGTTAATTTGCCATACAAAATAGCGGATGCAAAATGGGGAGGCACTTACTGTTTTAAAAATTGATAACATAATTTTCAAAATGTTGCTAAAATTCTTATTTACATCTATAGAAATATACTTGAACTACAACTTGTAATGAAAATAGCAATGGTTGTAAATGAATTTTAATTTTATGTTTTGTTTCATTTCTGATAGATGGAATTTTATATATTTTTAACCTATAATTCATTTATTATTTCTGAAATGTGATGAGTGACAATGTTGAAAATAGTTGAATCTGTGGCTATGGGTAGCTATAAGAGATTCCGAAAATTTGAAATAGATCACAACTTTGGAAAAAAAGTTATTTTTAAAACCAATATAAAAATTTACTTCTCCAGATAATTAAGTTTGAAGATTAAGTAACATGTTGCAGAAATGTGCAGCGCTTATATTAAACCCTCATAGCTTCTAAACTAAAGCAAGTATAAATATACTTTTTTTTACTGAAATTAAGATCAAAATATACGCTCTTCAAACAAATAAAAAACAAAAATTCGATTTTTTGAACCCAGATAACTGTAACTTAACTGCATTCCGTGTAGGTACATTTACTGTAATATCAAAATTGAAAGAATGCATTAAATTGAGAAACTACACTTTTTCACGAGATTCGCCCAGAATGTTAAAATATCCATGTAATATAATGGATTCAATGGGTGATTACTAATTTTGTTCAGTTATCTTAAGATTTTTACTTTCTCACCTTGCAACCTATTTACATAGTAAAGAAAAAGTATTGTAATGATGCAGCACAAGTCAGAGATTTTTGTACTGAAAATCATGAATTGGTGAATCCCATATCGAAAAAGTGGATAAATACTGTTATTGTGTGGGTGAGTGTATAGCAAAATTACCTCTTCTAACACGCGAAGTAGTCAGAACCCGCATTTGTGGATCCTCGATACCGAAAAATTGATTAACGGCAAAACGCCAGTCCACCAGTCCGCCTGTTTACTTATCTGCATGTCCGCGTTTCCGCCTATCCGCCTGACGTCTTCCCATTTGTCCGTCGGTTGGATTGTCCGATAGTCCGTCCGTCTGTTCGTACCTCTGTCCATCTAGCCGCCTATCCGTCTATCCGCCTGTCCGCCAGTCTGTTGTCAACTCTAGCGCCTGAACCCTTCAGCCGATTTTCTCTAAAAATTATATTTCCTGATATGCTCGTATTTGCCCGCCGTAAGTGGCTGAGGGCATCCATCGATGTCATTGCAGTGGCTCTGACCGATAGATTCTTGGATTCGAGATCCGACGGAGCCAGGATTTTCGACACTAGCTACATAGCTAGATCGAATTCGGCCACTGTCTGGATGAGAATTCTAGCAATTAGCTGGTGGCTGCTCTGATCGGTTACTCAATTTAGAGTCTCTAAGCAGTGATAATACTGGTGCTGTCATTTCTGTTAACGAAATTTTATGTTTAGGTGAGTAGTTTTGAATTACTATAATTGTATAGTAGATTTTTTTCATTACATCTATATTTTTCTGAAATAATGTACTGCTATTAATTTTTCTAATATTTGTTCTTGTTCATCGTACACATAGTAGAGAACAATGAAACTACATTAATCAATTATCAATAAACATTACAATCACATTTGCTTTATACCATCTATTGTTATTATTAACATGGGTCTTCTGTGATAAAAATGTTTTCGTTATTGTTTTTAACTTTGATTCTCTTTAATGGAATAATTTTGCCCGTGATTTGTACTAATTCATTATTTTATTAAATTATCCTTTCCTGTGTTATTTGATGGTGGATCAAACCATCAATAATGTGGATGAAACCTCCCGCGTATTAGGAGGTTTGACCCAAAAGAGATGGCCCTCTGCAAGTGTCCGCGTGTCATTCGCCTTCAATTAGACCAGAGCCGATGGCGCCCAAGCGCCTCCCCACCCCTATCGCCTGACTCCACAAGCATCGGGCCACACCGGTTGCCCGGCTTGCGGAGAGGGGAGAAGTCTGACGTAGCACGACGCGGCGCGTAGATTGAATGCCTAGGCGTCTAATAGTGATCCATGCTTCAAAATTATATGCCCATTTGTTTAAATGGATGTCTTGTATTTCAAGTTACCTGGGTCATAATTCACTGTTTACGTTCTGTGCACTACTGTATATCCACCACTGTATGTATTTTCATTTTCTAATATTTTTAAAGAAAATAACATGTTCATTGTGACTCTTAAGCAATATTTTAAACCAATAGCTTTAAAATATATGCTTATATATAAGAAAAAATATTATTTAATTCTATCTAACACAAAATTGCAATTTAATAATTGATTGTTCACCAGGAATGTTATAATCTCCAAATCATAGAAAAATGAACAAAATCATGAGAGCAATCTCTCACATCAAGATTGACATAAAATAAAATATGTGGCAATTCCAAGAAGGGTAATGTTTAATAGCACATTTGTGACCATTTTTCCTCATTATGAAACTGAATACAAGAGATCAACGAACAAACTTTTGTGACGATATGTTACGGACAATCATAAGATAATCATGGGTATTGGTTAAATAGAATGCAAAGGGTTTTATATTTTTATTAGATCTCGTACACGACTCTACTCTCTTGTCAGAAATTAGAACAGAAAATAATCATGATTTTTTAAGAACAATATGTTTTTGTTTTGAGAGAACCGTCTTATTCAATTAAACATAGTTAATAAAAAATAGTTTATTGCTGTCATCATCAAACAAAAACAATTCAGTATCAAAATTTTGTGTTTAGCACAACACTAAATTTGTGATTACATCGTAGCAAAGCGAATTACATTATAAGCCCTCCAAGCAATTATAATACTAGGTGTCGAAATCTAATATGTATAATTCGTTGTAGTTTTATATTTCGCCCTGTCATTTACCAAGAACAAACATTTTCAATATAATACAAAAGACAATATTACTTGAACTGTATATGACCGTCATGTTCTTGCCGATTGCTCTTTAAATTTACGCGCTGTTTCGAATTGCGCATTCTGATTGGTGGTCCCCACTCCTAGATTGGGTCTCATCCCCATCCTTCATCGATTTTCTCATTTGCACCCGAGTTGCCCGCACGCAGCTCCTGAGGTCAGTGAAAGTGCAAAATGCTGTGCAGGTCTGACCTAGAGTATGCGGACGACATATGTCTTCTCTCTCAAAATTTTATGAACATGAAATCAAAGTTTAATGATGTATGTGAGGAAGCAAAGAAAGCGGGGATGTTAATTAATTGTAGTAAAACGAAATCTTTAAGAATAAATGCAAATGTTCACGACACCTTTCAAATTAATCAGGAAGGAGTAGAAAATGTTCATAAGTTTCAATATCTGGGGAGTATAATAACTGATGATGGAGGCGCAGATGAAGATGTTAAACAAAGAATCAATAAGGCAAACGTTTGTTTTATACAATTAAGAGAAGTCTGGAAAAATAGGAATATTGCCTTAAAAGCTGTGCTTTTATACTGATCAGAAACTTGGAAAATAACCGGGAAAATAACACATAAATTACAAGTATTCATAAACCGATGTCTACGAAGAATCCTAAACATTATGTGGCCACAAGTAATGACAAACGAAGAAGAAGAGTAGTAGCCAAGGTGGACCGAGAACATCATGGAAAAGCACAGTGGAAGGAGAGATACGGGAGACTGGTATGACTTGGTAGCAACTCATACCTATTGCAGAAAATAGAGTAAGATGGAGATCCTTTGCCGAGGCCCTATGCTCCGAAAGGAACTAGAGGAACAAGAAAAGAGAGGCAAAAATTTGCATTATAGAAGCATAGAAACACTCCAGAAACATGTAAATTGTTTATTATTTACAAAAGAAATCAATATATTTGTTCAGATAGAAAAATTAAGCGAGAAATAAAAAAGGAGTCAAATTGGGTATTTTTTTATTGCTAGCTTAATTTTTCTTTCTGAGTAAATATATTCATTTTTTTTGTAAATAATGAACAATTTACATGTTTCTGGAGTGTTTCTATGCTTCTATAATGTAAATTTTTGCCAAGAAATCAATTTTTCAAACAAACTTTTGAGTGCTTATTGCGGCTAAACCATTCGGAATATCCACGTAGTTTATTAGACAAAATATGCTTAGAATTGTTTTAAGAGCTTATTTTCGAAGTTTCGACGTTTCCTCCCCGGACACTGTATACCTTGCATTTGAAGTGATGAGAGAGGCTTCCGCGGCTGCAAATGCGAGTGCCCCAGGCTCTCGGGAAAATCTCTGTATTCAATTTTGTAGTTTTCAAGTGTTCACATTTTGCAATTATCGTTAAAACGGCGAGTTCCCCGAAAATGGGACTAGCATAGTGTTTTTTACCGACCCTTATTACATCAGAGAAGAAAATTTAAAGAAAACTTTTGGGGCTGTTTTGAGAAAAAAATGTTAAAATAATTAAAATTGTCTATGTTTCACGAAAAATTACAAGAAAACAACTCATATTTTCGAAAATTTGTTATTTTAAGACCTCTATTTAAAAAACATATTTAAATAAGGAAAAAATTCTAGCTTCAATATTATAGTTGTAGTAAGGCGGAAAAAAAAATGCACTTTTGCAATTTTCGACAAATTTGTGATTTTAACGATCATGCGACCTGCACTATTCTCTCAAGCGTCCTTTACGTAATCGGAGGAAAAGTTTAATAAAAAATTGCGCCATTTGTGATAACATTTTGAATATGTTTTTAAGATTTCATGTAAAGTACGCTCTGAAATCAAAATTTGTCTGAAACTCTCAAATCCTTGAGCTCGTTCAGATCGATCGAACAAAATCGGTTGGACCATTTAGGTGCTAGCGGCCCCTCTGATATTTCTCATAATTGCCAGATCGCCAGTTCGGTCCTGAGTCTGGTCGTCTGACTATCTATGCGTCTGTGATCAATTCTAGGGCCTAAACCATTCAGCCGATTGTCTCCAAAACTGATTTCCCCGATCGACCTGAACGAACGCAAGGCTATGTGAACTTGAAACAAATATTTTGATTTTTGAGGATTCTTTACATAAAGCCTGTACATTTTCAAAATAAAAAAGGCTCAAATCTTTCCGATTAAACTTTGTCCTCGTACAGCGCTTAAACGAATAGTACAGGTCTCATTTTCGTTGAAATCCCAGATTTTTTCGAAAATAGCAAAAGTTCAAACTTTTTTGTCATCTTCCTACGATTACAACATTGGACGAAGAGTTTCTTCCGTAATGAAATCTGTTGTTCAAGGACATATCTTGAAATAAGGTCATGTGCAATTTTTCGATACTGTAAGTAGTTTTCGCTTGAAATGTAAACAATTTTGAAACAATTATTTTCTCAAAAACGGCTCCACAATTTTTCTATACATTTTATTGCCAGTAAGAGCAATAGCAATAGACGAAAACTAGGCGCTGGTCGTATATTAGGTCACCTACCTCTCTCTTCTAAAAAAATATATATTTTTACACAAGGTCATGTACAATTATTTGGAAAAGACGAGTAATTTTTCTTTGGAGTTCAGGCAATCTATAATTAAAAAAAAAATTCGAATAGAGTGAAGACGTTTAAAATATCACCGGTTCCATTTCTGTCGAACTGTGTGATTTTTGGAAAATTGCAAAAGTTGGAAATAATGTGAGGAAGTATGTGGTGTTGAAGCAGCAGTAGTTTATGAGTTGGTGCGCCGTGCCTCATTAGAGCTCCCCGCCCCTGCGGCCGCGCTGATGAGGAGGCCGCTGCCCTGGGAGCGACGGCGGAGCGTGGGCCCGTGCTGAGGCGAGCGCACCAGGGAAACGGCGGGAAGAACGTTCCCAGCAGGAGGCTTGCAAATCTCCGTTGCGCCGTTAGGCTGAGGAGAAGTAAATTAGGCTTCAAAGTTCTCTTGCTTCGAGTTGATGCAGTGCGATATGATTGATAAATTCTTCTTAAATCGTGGTGAGTAATGCAGCACATCGTCATTTAAAAGTTCAAGAATGTTCTACAAAATTGTAATACTGTTGACAGTAAGTATACATCGAGCTTGATTGCTAATTAACGCCGGCTAAATTAATAATGAAATTACATATGAGAGATGAAGACGACAGCACACACACACACACACACATACATATATATATATATATATATATATATATATATATATATATATAATGGAAAGATTTAATATAGCTGTATTTGTTGTATATAAGACACACGTCGACATTTTGATCATTCCATGTGTGAACGGCTGGCCTTTGCCTCGCGAAGGGACAAGCAAATCCTTCCTTTGATGAGCGTAGCCGTCGGAATCGGAGACGTTCTCTCTCGCATGTAGCTGTCTGCTGAGAGGGCATTGTATTCGGGAAAATCAATTCATTTGCGCGTTGCAGCATGGCTTGCGAGCCCCGCCGCGCCGGCTTCCGCGCGCCCCAGCCTCCGCCGCCGCCGCCCCGGGTTCCGCGCTCATCCGTCCGCGAGTGTCGGCGGCGTCGAGGGCACGTTCGTAAGCCGCGCTTCTGCCGGCGCCGGGAGCATTGATCCAGCGCCCCTCCGGCCGCGCCGCCCCCGCCCCCGCCCCCGCCCCCGCCCCCAGCCCAGCCCTCCAGCGGCGGCGGCTCCGCCTCCAGCCCACGTCCCGCCACCTCTGGTCGCGGGCGGCAGACGCCGCGCCGGCCCGCCGCAAATCCATCGCCCCCCGCCCCGTCCCGTCGCCCCCCGGCCACCCCCGTCCGCCCCCGGCCACCGTCACCGCCCCGCGCCCCGCGCCCCGCGCACCGCGCTCCGCGCCCCGCGCCCCGCGCCCCGCGCCCCGCGCCCCGCGCCCCGCATCCCGCACGCCGCGCCACTGCGGCAGCGCAGAGCTGCCATCATTTAAACGCTCCACTCGAGAATTGCCTTTCCAAATGAAATTCCCTTCTAATTAGCGAAAACGCGACCAACAGATATCAATGTGAGCGATGTGGAATGTTGCTGGTGTTGTTAACTTTTCTCATTTGCCTTACGGCGGTCTATCCATAAAATAAAAGCAGACGATTACGGCATGTGCTGGGCATGTGGCTGATTTTCGTTGTGCTAATCCGTCCTGATTTCGGCTCTCGATGTGTGCTAGTCGCGTTACAGCAATGATAAAGCACACATTGAGTTTATTCACATTGTTGATATATTTTTATCTTATAAGAAAAAACTTCCGGCATGAGCCCTTTTTAAAGTATTTTGTGTTTTTTTCTCGATTTAGAGGAGTTATCAGTGTCATTTGCTGATTCTTAATATTCTTTTTTCTTTCTTCAGAGAAATAAAGTATCTGATGCAAAATGCAGTATCTGATGTTCAGTATACAAACATCAGAAGGTTGACTCAAGTACTCAATTACCAAATCTGTAAATCGGATGAGTAATAGGAAGGATTTTAATTAACAGTATAGAAAATGTGCAGGGAAACCAGTTGAGAGAAAATAACGTTGATATGCTCCTTTGCATCAACGAGCCAGGGAAAAAGGGAGAGGGTGGGTTTGCAGGAGGGGATTTTATGCTGCGCATAGGCTGCGGTCTGCCATTGCGGTCTGGACGGCGCAGGGCGCAGGGCACAGGGCGCAGGGCGGGGCGGAGGACGACCGGAGCGCACGGCGCGGGTACACAACGAGGGGCAACAGACGAGCGGCCGTTTAACCGCACCATGAGAAAACCGCAACGTGTTCCATTTGCGTTGCGGTGTGGCGCCGCACAAGATTATGAAGCACAAGGCCCAAGGGAGCGCGCGCAGCCCAGCACGGGCCGGCGGGGCGCGCGGCGCGCGGCCGCAGCCGGCCCACGGCCCAAGATTGCGCCCTCGTGCGCCGCACCGGCACATTTGCTCTTCGGCACTTGCCTTTCGTGCTCTCTGCAATTGATAGTGCTGGAAAGCGATCAAAAATCTCTGCAGCTGGAGAATGCTACACTGATTAGTTGAAAACTAGTTGTGCAACAACAGCACATAATTTCTCGCATTATTTGTAACTTTCACAATTTTCAAAAATTCAGGGAGTACAATAAAAATTGAACCTGTTCCAATTTATGAGATCTATTTGAGAATCTATTTGAGAAAAAATTAAAGAAAATATTTGTAGCCATTTCTCAGAAAATCTTGTTTTTAAAATTCTATCCTAAAAAACACTGGAAAACTGCTAATATTTTGGAGAATTTGTACTGGATATTATTTAAAGATCTATCATTTAATAATAGTTGAGGAAAAAATCTCAATCTTCAAAATCTGTTTTTCAAAATTTTATCTTTGGTAATGTCATGTAAAATGGTTTGAACAAGTGAGTAGTTATTGCTTGATTTTGAGTGACTTTTACAAGTAATACAAAAAAAATGTGATGTAGTACCTCTCATTATCCTTTAAATTTCTTGCTAGGACACAGTAAAATACGCCTATAAAGATATAAGAAATCCGATTTTCACTATTATCTTCGAATTTTTGAAAATTGCAAAGGTGTCAACTTTTATAGACAATTCTATTCATTACATCTTCGTTTTTTGAGAATAGAGATATTTTACGAATTAACTTTTTCTTTAGTTAATAACACGGACGTTAATGCCTTTCACATTTTCTTGTCAAGGTTCATATTAGCAAAGGTTCATATCAGCAATTCTCGTAGAAAGGTGCATATATTAGCATTTCTCGTGGGAAGGTGCAAATTTAAAAAAAATCGTGAAGAAAATGTTATCAAAAAAGACCTCCGAATTTTTTAGTTAAACATTTTTACAAATTGAGCAAAGTGATAATTACCGATGCAAATGGAGCTTAGCATTAAGTTTTAAGACTTTAGCGATATTTTGATTAAATCAGTGGGCACACAATGGAGAGTTCATGAGGCAAAAATCCTCCCCCCGAAATCAGTGATATATGTTCCAAAAAATAACTTTTACTAATTTTCTACACTAACGAAGTATATTAAATATATCAATTGTTAAGGTTACAAATACTAACAATAAGCCAACAATAAAAATGCAGTTTGGATTGAGCATAAATGAGAAAGTCTTTATAAGGAAACTAGTCGGCCGAACACTATACGTGTAGCCGCGCCAGAGAAAAAATCCCGGAGGCGCCTCTGCATTAAACATTTTGATTTTAAGAAATTGTAAATACGTTTTTATTAATATACCATAAACGTACAAAATATTTAATTCACAACTGTATTTTATAATTTAATTCATTTCTGAATTTCTATTCAGAAATGTATTAAATACATTAAATTACTTCGAATGATTTCTGACAAACTTTCATGAATTTTCTATGTAAATAAGCTGAAAATCGTGCGTTTCAAAAGCGTTCGGCGGACAGAAAACATTAAGAAACTACGAAAAGCTCGTGATGCTACAAGAGCACACATTTTCTCGCATTATTAAATCCAGAGTTCAACGAAAATGAGACCTGCTTCTTTATTTTAAGCGTCTCTTGTCCTATCCGTGGAAACAAGTTGAAGAAACAATTTTGATCGGTTTTTGAGAAAATTATTTTTTATAAATTTCGTTAACTTCAAGCAGAAATTACCCGAAAAATACTCGTTTTTTCAAAAAGCACTCCATGACCACATTTGAACATCTGGTTATTACTCTCTCGCCCTTTCTTAGTAAGAAGAGAAAGCATTGTAATAGTGCGCAGGAAAACGGAATTTTTGACAGAAAAACATCTATTGCCTGCTCCTGGTAACAAAAGAATGGATAAATCTTGTTCCGATATATAGTAAATTACTTCCTCTAACACAATTCTCAGTCAGAATTCGAGATTTGTGGATCTTTAATACCGAAAAATCTATTGACGGCAAAACGTGTTTGTCCATCTGTCCGTCCGTATGTGGTCTACGATAGCTCCTAAACCGTTCAGCCGATTTTCTCCGAAAACTGTCTGATCAATCTGAACGAATTCGACATCCTGCGAGTTTCAAATGTTTTTATTTTTTATTTTTATTTTGAGGGATTAGTTAGTGCCTTATTTTACGTGGCGAGACTCGGGCCACCAGGCCCGCTCTTCCGCCTGACCACGCAAATTTCTACTACGCTCCTTTCACCACCTAGCGGAGAAAGAAGCGGGCGACGAAACAGGCGATTCGAATTTAGCTCAGAGGCGTCATTTAGGCTTGAGGATCTTTTACATGCAAGTAAATCCACTAACATGGGACAGCTGGCTTTACTTCCCCTCCGAAGAAAGGCGTAGGAAGGGATTTTTTCGCCCTTAAAAATCCACGGCTTCGATCGGGCTTGAACCCGCGAACTTGGGTATGAGAGTCCAGTACGCTAACCGTTACACCATCGAATCTATCGGATTCTTTGGCCAGTACATGAAGCCTGCACAATATATTCAAAATTTTGTCAAAAATAGCTCCATTGATTGAAATAGGTCCTCGGATAGCCTAAAGGACGCTTAAAAACGGTGCTTATCTGATATTCGTTGAAATCCCAGAGATTTCGAAACTAGCAAGTTCAAAATTTGTCTGGCTTCCCACTACGACATTGAAGATAGAAATTTGGAAAATAAAATGTTTTTCTAAGACATCTTTAAATAAGATCATGCACTATTTTCCGAAAAAAATAGTAGTTTTTGCGAAATTCTGGAGAAATACAGGCAATTTTTAATTTTTTAAACAATTATTTTCTCAAGAAAAGCTCCAATTTTTGCTTATATTTTCTCGTAGTATGGATCAAAGGACGGTAAAAAAATTGGTGCTACTCTCATTTCCGGCGAACAATTTGTCTTTTCGAAAATTGTAAAATGTTAAATTTCCATCCTACAATGTTGAAGAAAGATTTGTGCGTCTCGAGTTCCTTTAGATCGATCGGGAATACCAATTTATCATCAGATAATCGCTGGAACGTTTTGTTGTTTTTTTTGAATTTTTTTTTTACATTCGTTGCGTCTACCTTTCGACGCAACGCGTCCCTAGCCCCAAGCGTTGAGCGCTTAGCGCTTTAAACCTCTACTGATGCGCTTTCTGGGAGTAATCCTCCATTACAACAATCAATTGAAGTCATTGTCACGTCTCGTTAGTCGTCTAGAGGACCGCCAGGTATCACCTCCGCGTACGCGCCTCCTACTACGCGCCCCTGCGTCTCTACCCAGCGGCCAGAATTGGGAAGGAATGAGGATGTGGATAGGTTTTAGGGCACTTCACAGGGGTTGGACTAGCCCTTGTGAAGCAGGTGGACTCGTTTTGTTGGAACAAATTTCACATGAGATCGACGGGAATCGAACCCGGACCTCCTGGGTGAAAGGCGAGCGACTTCGCTCTTGAGACACGAGGCACCCTTTAGGCACTAGCACCCGGTTTAGGCACTAGCATTGGCAACACACGGAAGGAACGATGGTCAGACGAACAGACAAACGTTTTGCCGTTTAATCGATTTTTTCCGTTCTCGAATGTATCAAAGAACGATTAAAAATTCTAGTACCATTTCTGGAGAATTCTGTTTTTCGAAAAATTGAAAAATGTTCCATTCCAAAACTAGAAATTTGAAGACAGAAATATTAGCCTGAAAATCTGTTCTAAAAAGTCAGAACTCTAAAAGATGCAAGTTTTTGAAACAAGTATTTTTCACGCAATTCCTGCATGCAGTTGTCGCAAATTAAATAAAAAATGTTTTGTCAAAAAAACGTCAAAAATGTTTTTTCGAAACTTTTACACAGGAAAAGGAACGCAAAACAGAATGGCGCTAGTCTCATTTTCGTTTAACTCCCTGAATTTTCGAAAATTTTCAAATTAAAAAATGCGAGAAAGCATGTGCTGTTGTGCACTAACTGTACTTCTTTAAAATTTATCCTCATATATATCAACAAACAGTAAACAAAATTGGTGCTGATCGCATTTTAGGTGAACACACTGTAGTTTATAAAATTGCAAAAAAATTAACATTGCAAAAGTGAATTATTGAAGATATTTTTGTTTTAAATGAAATCGGTTCTAAAACTGCCGTGGTGGTAGCCGATATTTTGTGGTAATCTATAATGATAATTGGAGATAAGTGATAATCAACCACAATTTTAAGTATATAATATTTATTCATATCACATATGCTCAAAGTCGCTTTCGGGATCAAAATTTCCCATCTTCAGTGGGTCTCTAGCAACAAACGGAAGAATGAGAGATCAACATGAAGAAGCAAAAATAAAAATATAAATGAATTGAGATAAATAATACATAAATAAAATAAAATAAAAATTACAAATTACTTATTGTCCAAGGAACGTGGATCACACACACACACACACACACACACACACACACACATACACACACACACACACACACGTAAAAACACGGGAACAGCCGTCTGTCTGACCATCTGTGAACAACGCCAGCGGCTAAACCGTTCAGCCGATATGCTCCAAAATTGATATTCCCCGAAAGATCTGCCTAGTGTCGCGGCACCTTTAATTGAAACTGATATTTTAATTTTGACTTTACTTGAAGTACGTGGCACATTTTCCAAATTTTCAACAACAAAAAGTGGCTCCGTCGACCTTTTGATTAATTTTTATTGTCGGTCTCAGGTCTCATGTTCGTTGGAAACCTTGATTTTTCGAAATTTGCAAAAGTTCAAAATGTTTTCGGAGTCTTCCTACAACTACAAATATGAAAATAGAGATTTTTTTCTTAATGAAATCCGTTCCTTACAGATAGATTTTGAAATTAGATCAGGTTAAATTTTTCGAAAATTTGAGTACTTTTTTCGTAACTATGCGTGAAAATAACGGCGAGAAAGTACCACTAGTTACAAGCACGGCGGAAGTTCTCGATAAGAATTCATAGCTAATCAGAGGAAAGAGGAAAGCGGGTTGTTCGGAAGTGAAGCATGCAACGAAAGAAGCGCCCTAGGGCTGCGCGCGGGTGGGAAGGGAAAGCAAGGGCGAGCGGGCGTGAGGCGCGGCGGAGCGGAACCCAGCGAAAGGGACGAGGCGGCCGAGTCACGGCAGCGCTGCCCGAGCTGGAGCGCCTCCCCATTGGCCTTCGCGCGCTGGCCGCGCTGGCCGCGCTGGCCGCGCTGGCCTCGGAAGCGCGCCACCGACCATGCTGCGCACTGCGCTTGCATGGCTCCAACACGGTTCGGCTGCTTGTCCTTCTTCTTTTGTATTTTCCTCATTTCTTCATTCTATTCCTTGGCATTCCCTCCACACCATCCCATTTTACGCTAGTCACACAACTATTTTCAAGTCATTTTATTTCCGCGAAGTAGGTTATTTTTGGCGATGAATCTCAGTTTTACTTTCCCCATCCTTTCATATGCGTCTTGGATTATTATAACGTTTAAAGAACGCATTAATGCTCGCTCATATTCGTCGTCTCTTCGGCCTTTGAAAATCGGAAAAATTTGACCACCTGATGCCTCAAATTCTCTGAAGACGTTCATTCCGCGTATTACCGGCTTGAGTGGCTCGGGGCATCAACTGGTGTCACTGCAGTGCCTGTGATCTGGATCCTAGGGTTTGAGTCCCGACGGCAGGATTTTAAATTCCACCTATGTAGTTCGTACAGTTGCCGACACATAAAATGGGTAACGGCCAAATTTTAAGTCTTTCTGCACATTCTGACAGCACTGTATGGAGGACAAAGCCATCTGGTTCTTTCATAGTTAATTATTACAAAACACTCCATACCATATGAGGATGACTCTACTTCTTTAATTGTATTAATTTAATTGTATTGGTTTTATCATTGTGCTGAAGTCGAAAAAATGTGATATGAAACGATCTTTAGTTGAAGCACTTAATTCATTAATAACTTGTCCTATAAAGCTTAATAACAAGAAACTATTGTTATCACATTTACATGAAACTAAACAATTTATAAGAGATAATTCACAAGTATTGTTTATTGATCAAATAAAGGAGGAGGAATTGTTGCGATCAACTAATTTGATTGTTTTGTAAAAGTTGAATCTGTAATAACTGATGTAAATAAGTATTTGCCACTTAAGAAAACTAAACTTCCAACGTTTATGAAATCACTAAAAGAAATTATCAAGATATGGAAGTCTAAGAAATTAATTACACAAAAAAACGTATAACACTGTTTATCCGACAACTGGGATAATTTCGAGGGCATCTGGTTTAATAAAAGTGCATAAAGAAAATTTCCCAGTTCGACTGGTAGTATTATCAATAGGCACACCTCAGTACAATCTTTCCAAATTTTTAAATTCATTATTAAAACCATTGTTAAAAAGTAACGAAACGCATACTCTTAAGAATAGTTTTAACTGAACTCTTGCAAAATCTGATTATATCCCAAGATCATGAAATATTTCCAATAGATGTTGTTGCAATGTTTCCAAGTATGCCACATTCCTTGATAATTGAAGCTACAAGAGAATTTATTTTAAGGCTCCCAGGCACCCGTTTCCTTTAGATGAGATTACAATCATTGTTAAGTGTTTACCGAGTAATATTGAATTCATTTTTGACGTTATATATAAACAATTAACAGGAACACCTATTGGAGGCTCTATGAGTTCCATATTTTGGAACTGGTGATGAGAAAAATGGAGGAGACAATTCTACCACGTCACAACTCTTTCTTTTATAAGACATACGTAGATGACATATTAATCATAATACACAAGGATAACATGGAGAGCTTTTTAACTGATTGTAACTCATATGATTCAGATATTGATGACCCTGAATTTGAATGGGGATAAGGTAATTACCAATTGGTATAGGAAGGATTGTTCATCAGATAGAACTTTAAATTTCTTATCAGCCCACCCTATTCAGCATAAAAAGTCAGTAGTTTATGGGTTAGTAGATCGGGCCATAAAATTATCTGATAAAGTTTTTCCATAATACTAATTTGAACAATGTTAGGAAAATTTTGGAAGAGAACAATTATCCGAAGTTATTAGTTGAGGCGCTGCATCAACAAAAGATTAAGTGTATTGAGTGCTCAATCACAAGCGGATATAGTTTTGGTAGATACAGAACAAGCAGTCTATAGTAATGCCATACGTACCTAAAATACAAAATAAGTTTAAGAAAGAATGTCTTCGATCAAACATTAAACTTGGAATATACAATAAATTATCAATAAATTCATTTAATCAAGATTCTGATAAAAAAGTCAAAGACCAGGTTCCATTTATTGAAAGTGAGAACGTGGTATATAATTTACCTTGCATAAATTGCAATCTAACATATGTAGGTCAAACTAAGCGCCCAATTAGATAACAAATGAAAGAACATTCTAGAAATATTAAGGAATCTTCTCCACGACTTAATTCTTTATCTAGACACAGACTTAATTTGTCACACGAATTTGATTTTCAGAACGCACTTATTTTGGACACCGAGGTCAGGAGATTCCCTCGACTTATTTCAGAAACACTTCAGGTTAAATTATATCATACTATTAATACCAATGTACAAATAAATGTTTTTACCAACGTCTATAACAATGTGTTTTACAAAATTAAGAAAGATCAGGATTAATGCCTAATTTTATTTGTTAAGTCGCCACACCGCATATTCATACGCCGTGCTTACGTTATTATATCCCCGGGACAGTTTATATTATTTTAGAACACTGTAGGGGAGGTCGTTGATAAGTTCACAATGGACTGGTTGACGCCATCTTTTGAGACTGACGCATCTGGTTGCGCTCTTGATTTTTTGTGATTTATCTACTATTTTTAGCGATCTGACTGCATTTTGTGTGTTTAAGTGCTTTCATTACTTGTTGCAGGTTAGCTGGAAATATAATTTTGGCTGGTTTTTTGCTCTAACCAAGACGAATCAACAGCTAACGAATTTTAAACATTACTGAACCTTAACGAACTTCAGAATTACGAGTTGGTGATCAAGTGTCAAAATCTGTAAACAGATCAGTTTATTTTCAATATTATGTCACTGTTTTAACTTAATTACTGAGAGATTTATTCTATTTTTGTGACGAGTGACTATTCAGTTTATTTTAACGTTACGAGGACGGTGTATCGAGAAGTTTTGAATTTGTGTTTCAAATCTTATTCAATATTTTGAAGACAAATTTCAGCTAATATCTTTATCTATTTACGGTAAAGTATAGTCGACATTGTATTAAACAATTGCAGCTTAAGTGAACGAAAATACGTAACCGCATTGCCAAATTTCGTAAGTACTAGCATTCAATAGATTTTGTAGTTAGCATACCTTCTCTTTCTTGTATCGAATCTTAATTTTTAATTTATCGAATACACATAAATCTTACACTTTTAAAATATTAAGCTAGGTGATTGTTGCTCTTATCTGAGTTTTCTTGTATTTATTCCAATTTTATCACGTACATTAATTCGCATTCGTGACATGGCTACTGTTCGTTCTACTCTTTTTACTCTCTACACCCTCAAAGCCGACCTTCTCACAGCTCTCACACAGTAAACAGTAATTTAGATAAACATATCCGAAGGCTGGAAGAGGTCGTTCTCTACAATGACGATTGGGTACAAGTAGGCAACACTGCGAATTTTCCCAACTGTGCACCCGTGACTGCACATAAGACACAGACACCACATCCAGTCGCAATTCAAAACAGATTTAGTGTTTTAGATTATGAAACAGCATTTCCTCGCCTTCCTGATCCTCACAACCCTTCCCTTTCATCGACAAATACATGCGCAAACCAACGCAAACAGGCTAGGAAGCGTATCAAAACCAAAACACGTAAAGCTTTGCATCCTAGCCCACTTGAAAACAAAGCCATTCCTACTGAACCGAAAAAACAGGTACTGATTTTAGCTGACAGCCATAGTCGCCATCTTTCCTCCTTTCTCAGTAGGAAGTTACTCCCCAACTACTCAGTATCGTCTATTTTTAAACCTAACGGGAGGTTTGCAGACGTGACTGCAGAGTTGGATACCCACACGAAGACAATGACCAATCAGGACACAGTCATTATCATAGGAGGGAAGAATGATATTAATTTGGGCGGTAACTTTAAACATGAACAACATGTAAACAAATTACAATGTGCCGCCCAAAATACTAACATTGTAGTCTCGACACTGCCCTTCTGGTACAACAGACCAACACTATGCAGCAAGATTAAGCACGCAAACCAACAACTGCAACTGAGAGAAACAAATGTAACACTTTTTGAAATGAATTTCCTCTCAGTAAAACACTTCACCCGGCACGGTCTCCACATGAACCTTGCTGGAAAACATGCAGTCGGTGAAAAGCTTGCACAATACATCATCAACTCCAGTCCTACGCAGCCTCCTGCCAAAAATCCATCCCTTTCACCTTCCTTACGTTCTCCACCCCCACTCTTATTCTGAACCCTCTTACCCCCTCCTGTGAACCTACTCACGTGTCATCCATTCCCACTACCAATGACGCCCCTATTTCTTCACAACCTGTGACTGCTGGGACACATTACAACCTTCGACTACGCACTCGAGGTAAAAATGGAGTAAATATATAGCAACTACAGTCAGATGCAGCAGAAAAACATTCGTGTAGGAACTTGCAAAAAATAAAGATATTGCACCATAATGTTCAATCCCTTTCAAATGAAACTGAGTTTATCGAGGCAGCTCTTCAGAGCGATTTAAATCAAATGGATGTTCTTTGCTTTAAAGAACATTGGTTATCTCCTAATGAACTTAGCATTTTCCAAATTCCAAACTTTTACTTCGCAGGCTATTATTGTAGAAAACGAGAATCTCATAAAAGCCCTGCATATGGAGGTTCTTGTATTTACGTTAAAACTAATATTGATTCTATCTCCTTCACGGAATTCAATGAGTATTCCGTTGAAAATTTTTTGAAATTTCTGTTGTACATCTTCCTATGCTAAAAATGATATTGCTTTGCATCTATAGCCTCCAACAAAGAGAGCTGCAGATTACATTTTGTTCTTAGAAAAACTAGAGATAACACTAATCAAAGTCATCAATCGCTCTTTTGAATCCATTGTTGTTTGCGGAGATTTTAACATATATTTTCTGGTCGAATCTTGCGAGAAAGATCAGTTTCTTAATTTAATTAATTCCTTCAATTTAGAAATTACAATAAAAGTACCTACACGGATCATAGTAAATTCAAAGAAGGCAATCGATCAAATTATAATTAACAAAATCACTACTCGACATGAAATTGAAACAAAAGATTTAGGATACAGTGACCACGATGCACAAATTCTTACCATTATACGAAATGCGAACAATAACACAATCAATAATACACGTATGAAGAGAGTGTTTACTAAAAGTAAAATAAAATTATTCATTGATTACTTGCTGCAGGAGTCATGGGACGCGGTTTATAATACTATTGATACAAACGATAAATATTATTCTTTTTTTTCAACGCTTTCATTTCATTTTAACACTTGCTTTCCTCTTCAGAAAAGAAAATTAAATATTTCACGGAAAAGCAATTCTTGGATAACACAAGGGATTAGAACATCATGTAAAAACAAACGAGTTCTTTCTTTCATTTCTAGGCATCATAACGTATCTCAAGATTTCCTCCTGTACTTTAAAAAATACAAATCATTGTTAAGAAAAGTCATAAGGCGGGCTAAAATCATGAAACACGATCAGGATATTTTGAACTCAAATAACAAAACAAAATCAATGTGGGATGTATTAAAAAATGCGACCAAACCAACTAGAAACCTTGTAGAGAATGTTGTTTTAAAAGATAACGATAGAGATGTGAACGATCCGGCAACAGTGGCTAGTCTCTTTAACCAATACTTTTCGAGAATTGCTGTCGATCTCACTAAGGGTTTTCAGCCACAAAATTCAACATCTGATGTTTCCCTAAAAATCTTAGACACAATGTTCGTTTCTGGATCCTCTTCCAATGAAATTCTCAAAATAATCAATCTCAAAGTAAATTAAAAAATAAATATTCGGCCGGTTTAGATGAATTTCCGGATTGTTTGTTACAGACGTGCTCGCCAGCCATTATACACCCGTTAACTCACATATTTAATGCATTCTTATGCACCGACATTTTTCCAGATATTTTTAAAACAGCTAAGATTAAGCCGCTCTTCAAAAAAGGCAACAAAAATGAAATTCAAAATTATCAGCCAATTTCTCTTTTGTCAGTTTTTTCAAAAATATTAGAGAGACTTTTTTATGTGCGAATGGAAACTTTTCTCAATAAACACGACGCGTTTTCAAATTGCCAACATGGATTCCGGAAATCAAAATCTACGGAAACAGACATTTTTTCTTTTCTTAAAGATGTTGCCTCATCATTGGATCAAAACGAAGCAACTATTGGAATATTTTTAGATCTTTCAAAAGCTTTCGACGTCATTGATCATAACATTTTACTTTCGATATTACCTTCATATGGAATCCGTGGTATTGCTCTAGATTGGCTATGTTCGTACATTAAACAACTCTCTCAGAGAGTAGAAATACCTTACTGGAATCATGGAACTTTATGTACACACCTTTCCGGTCCTTTGCCAATTGCACGTGGAGTCCCGCAAGGATCGATTTTAGGCCCTATTTTCTTCCTATTATACGTAAATGACATGCCCTTAACGATTCGAAACGGAAGAACAGTTTTCTTTGCGGATGATACAAATATTCTTTGCAACAAAGAAACCGTAAATAGTACAATATCAGACGTTTCAAATTGGTTACGTAATAACAAATTTGTAAATGAAAAGAAATGAAATGAAAAGAAAACTGTTTCAATGCAGTTTTCCATTTCAAATAAAAAAATGCTGTACTCCATTGAAAATGAACGTTGTGCCATTGACTGATGTTAAAGTAAAAAAAAATTTAGGTCTATCAATTCAGTCAAACCTCAAATGGAATGCCCACTTAAATGAATTGAAAACAAAATTAAGTTCATTATGCTACGCGTTCAGAATTCTTTCAAATTCCGTCAGCCTTCATACAGCTCGTTGTGTATATTTTGCCAATGTTCATTCCCGCCTGAGATATGGCATAATGTTCTGGGGAAACACATCTTATAGCTCCCAGACATTCAGATTACAAAAGAGAATTGTAGGAATAATAAGGAAATCCAACCCACGTGATTCTTGTAAGTGTCTATTAATCTAGGAATTTTACCATTACCTTGTCTCCTGATTTACGAATCAGTAGTTTTTGTCAAAAATGACTTACTTAAGGGCGGGAATATATTTTCCGCAAACACCGATGTCTATAAGTATAACACACGACGTAGTAATCATATTCACCAGGCGGCAGTATCAATAGTTCACTACAAAAAATTCACATACAATTCATGTACATTACTCTACAACACTTTGCCAGAAGACATTAAAAGATTAAATTCGATAGAAAAGTTTAAGTCCCAAGTAAAATCTTTTCTGCTGCATAACTGTTTCTATACAATTCGAGACTATACCGAGTATCAAAAAAGGATTTGAATTGAATTGCCGTATTTTACGTGGCGAGACTCAGGCCATGAAGCCTGCTCTTCCGTCTGACCACGCAAATTTCGCTACACTCCTTTCCCTGGATAGAGCGAAAGATGGTATCACTGAGGCGACGAAACCGGCGATTATGAATTTAGCTCAGAGCCTTCATTAAGGCTTGAGGATCTTTTACATGCAAGTAAATCTACCGACATGGGACAGCCGGCTTTACTTGCCATCCGAAGGAAGGCGTACGAAGGATTTTTTCGCCCCTAAAATCCACGACTTCGATCAGGTTTGAACCCGCCAACTTGGGTACAGTAGTCCGTTACGCTAACCGCTAAACCATCGCCGCCCCTTAGGAAAGCAGCATTAATTTTTAATGTAATTATTTAATGATAGTTAATGTAATTATTTATCATTTGGACTGTACAATTCTAAAGAACCCATAACAAGTTTTGTACCACAGTTTCTGGGTCGATTGCTCCCACCTCGATCAGGTTTTTCGTCCAGTTTCCCTGATCCTTGAGCAAATGCTGAGATGGTCCCTTCTTTTGCTTCTGGACGTAAATGTAACTTCATTATTTGTGCACGTCTTCGGAATTTCAGTGGGAAATATAGTTATTCAAATTATCGTTTTCCATATTATCGCGGCAAAAAGTATTATTCTTTCATGAAGAACATGAGGGTTCAGGGCAGGAATTTATAGCTATTTTAAAATATGTTTTTTATATTTGAAAATATATTTTATTGTATAGGAGCGAATGTCAACAAAACTTGAAAAAAAAACGCTCTTTTCTGTATTCAAATTCGACTAGAATTTGGTTTAGAATAGAGAACACAGAAGTATTTATTTATTTATTTATTTGTCAAAAAAAGTAAAACTGTATATGAAGTGTGGGGAAAGAAATTTATCTGCGCACATTTTTCTTGAGGGCCAGAATTTTATTATTAAAAAAACACGAAAAAATGAATTTATAAAATAATTATTTTAGAAAAATAAAGATATTTGAAAATGTTTTTTCCCGACTTATAGAAAATCAATTTCAACTGTAAATGAACTACAAGCAAAAGGAGTGCTCAACAAAACGTGCGCACAGTGAAGCTACATTTACGTCCAGAAGCAAAACAAGGGGCCATCTCAGCATTTGCTCTATGGATCAGGGAAACTGGACAAAAACCTGATCGAGATGGGGGTCATTGACCCGGAAGCTGAAGTACGTTACTTGTTACAGGCGTATTAAATATTTTTTTAAATGTATACAATGCAAACATAAACTAATTCATTATATATCTTTGTTTTGTTACATTAAACATTATTTTTCTATTTCATGATCAGTATAGTCTCTAATTGTATAGAAACAGTTTTGCAGCAGAAAAGATTTTACTTTTAACTTAAATTTGTGTACCGACTTTAATTGTTTAATGTCATCTGGCAATGCGTTGTAAAGTAACGTACATGTATTGTATGTTGATTTCTTGTACTGAGCTGTTGATACTGACACTTGATGCACGTGATTTCTACGGCGTGTGTTGTAATTATAAATATCAATATTGCATGAAAATATGTTCCCTCCGTTAAGTAGGTCATTTTTGACAAATATTACAGATTCGTAAATAAATAGACCAGGCAATGGTAGGATTCGCAGCTCAATGAAAAGAGGCTTGCAGGAATCACGTGGAAGGCATTTTTTCATTAATCGAATAATTTTCTTTTGCAATCTGAAGGTCTGAATTCTACAGGAAGTATGAAAACGTGCACAAAATTCACTTCTCTCCTTAACTCGTCACACACAGTTTTTAACTGTTTTTGACGTAAATAAATAAATGTATATATCCACAATGTGTCCTGGAGTGTTTCACAGTTGAAACTTGCCAGATTACATTATGGGACACCAGTTTCCTCACTGAGGTGAGTGTCTCATTGAATTGTAGTGTTTTTTCTTTAATAATGTAATTTTATAATTTTAATATTTTAATATTTCAACAAGTTTTGATGAACAATTTGCTTTTATATAGTTGACTTGTTTGATATTTTGTTTAATTATTACTCAATTGACATTGAAAATAATTTTAACTGAATTGAATTGTATTAACTTTTACTTAAGTGACAAATTGAAAAAGTTTGTAAAGTAACCAATTTGATATGGTGATAGAATATTGATTTTTGTATCCGGTATTTGTAGGAACTTGATGATGTAACACGAAACGTTGTGTAAATGGTGAATAATTAAGGATTGTCATGCAGAAAATTGGTGAAGTTTTATTAACATATGATATAGAATTAGTGGATTTGAAAACGTTTAATTATATTTTTCACATAATCCAGATTTACTTGTGAAAAATCATTTGAATATAATCCCCTCTTTTAATGCAAAACAACACAAGTATATGAACGAATATTACGAAAGTAATATTTGAGACGAAGAAATGAAATATGCGAAGGCGGCCTCAGGATCAGAAACATATTTGGGAGTGAGAAGTTTTGGCGAAATAATAGTGTTCAAATATCAGTGTTCACGAAATTTAACATTTTAGCAAAAATTAAACTAGGTATTTAGTAATAATTTTGCACCTCGTTTAAAAATTCTTGTTTTGCAATATTCACCTTATTTGAGGATGGGAACAATTTGATTGCGGGTTCAAACCCGATCGAAGTCGTGGATTTTTAAGGGCGGAAAAATCCTTCGTACTCCTTCCTTCGGAGGGGAAGTAAAGCCGGCTGTCCCATGTTTGTAGATTTATTTGCGTGTACGTCTTTAGCAATTTTCGAAAATACAGTGTTCGCGAAGAATGGAACCCGGTACCAATCCTTTGATACATACGGGGAGATATTTTAAGAAAAAATTGTAGTCTTTTTAAAGAAAAACTAGTGGTGCTTCCATCGCACATACTTTCTCGCTCTGCAGTCCTACGGTCCTTTTTGCTATTACACTACTTCTTAAACCAGAAAAAGGGTATTATACCAGCAAACCTTTTGGGTTCCAAGGCCCGACAACCGAAACTCAAATTCAACGAGCCGGCACTTATACACAACACCAACACCGTCTCTGTCGAACAGAACCATGAAAGAATAGAACCGACCTATAAAAGGGTAAATGCATGATTAAGAAACAATTGATACGATGGCAAAACGCTTTACAAATACAAGAGAAGTAAAAAATTGTTAAAAGTTAATTATTTGAACAAATATATACAGACATTTCCAGTACATTTATCGCAATTACTTATATTTCAGTCAAAACGTAATTCTATCGCTTTTATCATTAGGAGCCGGTAATGTTCAACATGCGAAAAACGTGTCTTTCAAACATGACCAAGAAAGGAAGCGATAAACCGCATTACGAAGTATTCGTAAGGCTAGAAAGTAATAATCATTTCGGAACCGTTAGGGATTGAAAGTTTATCACATGCCTTCTGGTTATATTGTATCACAATTTAAAGTTAAAATTATCATAATTTTATTTAAATTGGTTCATACAGATATATACTAGACAACGAGAAATTTTTTTTGTCAATTTGAATCGCAATTTACACAAAAACTATTCGTTTTTCCAAAAAATTGTACATGACCTTATTTGAAGTGGTAATTTTGTACAACCGTCTTTGTCTGAAGCGAAAATCTCTATCTTCAATTTTCCAGTTTTTAAACAGTTTTTTGCAATTTTCGAAAAATAGGGCTTATAAACGAAAATGATGCCTACGTCATTCCCTTCAACGTTCTTCGCACTATTCAACAACAAAATATAATCAAAAAATTTGGAACCATTTTTTTTTAATTTACAAAATCTCAAAATGGGCTTAATGTAAAGTATCCTCAAATACTTAGATATCGGTTTCAAATTCAAGAGGCCTTGAAACGAGTAAAAACCATCGGGGAATATCAATTTTGAAGAAAATCGACCGAACGGTTTAGGCGCTAGCGTTGACCACAGACGGACAGACGGACGGAATGCCGTCAATCGATTTTGAAGTATGAAGAAGCAACAAATCATGGATTTTGACTACACCACGAGATAGAGGATTTTTTTTTTCTAAATTTAGCAACAGGTTTTATCCACTTTTTTGTCACAAGACCCCTGCTATAAGAGATTTTCTGGCGAAAATTCCCCGTTTTCCGCCGCACGATTACATAACTTTCTCTTCTTACGAAGTATTCGTAAGGCGAGAAAGTAAAAATTAAAAAATCGAAATAATAAATAAATTAACTGCACTAGCGTTGGTAGTGAGACAAATAGATTTATTGATAGTTGTTAGATTGTTATGTACTCTGCAGGATAAAAACGAAAAGAAAGTACAATTGTTTAAATTGTTTATTAAGGATAATTGTATTTGGGTCAATAAATATGAGAATAGGGAACATTTAGGTCTTTATACTTAAAATAGGCATTTATTAGTGAAATAGGCATTTCTTGGCACTATAAATTTTCTCCTATAATGCTGTTAATGCCTCAAAATGAATAAGTAACCTAAAAGAATGCGTTTTCCATTGAAGGGAAAAAATAGGCAAATAGGCAAAAATTCGCAGATTAGTTATAACACTTTCTTTGGTCACGACGTAAGTACGAGAATATAAAATGTGTTACAGGCGCCAATAGGTAGTAGCTGGGATAAAAATGGCGAAAAACTGAAAAGAGTAGCTGGGATAAAAAGTCAGAGAAAACCTTTTATGAGATTAACACGTACGAGAAATTCAATGCCATTTTAACAAGTAAAACTGGAGCAATAGTGAGTTGCTGTGTGTTTTAATCTGAGGGTTGTTCTAAAAAGCAGTAATTTACTGGTAATGTTCGTAAGACGCTAAATAAAACTTTAATCCGTAATTGATTTTGTTAGCAGATTATGTGAAGTTCATCCTGAGTTGGTCAAACAATTTTGAATAATAATATTTTTTTTGTATTCCTGCACCGAGTAGAGCGAATTGCTATTGATTGCTTGTTTAATGTTTCCGGGCGCTATGAGATAATTACAATGCTCATTAGTACCGACAGAGTAGTGCTTTTTACACCTTGGGATGTGGCGAGATTCTTCCCCTGCTTAAATAGTAGATCCGCCGTCTACCTACACTTAGCCTTGAAGTGTTCCACTTCCAGGTATCTTTCCCTACGAAACAACGCTCCAGCTTTACCATGATCTATTCTCCCGTCTGATCTTCCGTCATGTGTAGTAGAGTTGGGCATTTCAGTGTGTGTGTGTGTGTGTGTGTGTGTCAGACGACACACACACACACACACACACACACAATAATGAGACAATAATGAGGAAGGAAAGATCCGCCGTCCGTGGTCCGTTTGTGGTACTGTTCCGGCATTTTTCTGGTATTTTTCGTAAAATATTGTCCCCCTCTATCTTCAAAAACTAGTGGTGGGCATACTTTCATGGGTTCTTTGTAACAGTTACGCAATATAAAATTTAAGTTAAACCCCAGTGACAATTTCGCGAATTCCAACTGGAGATCATATATTGTTGAGGCCAATGACGTCTCATCTCTTAATTAAGAATCGCGGCATCCTTTTGGGAGTGTTTTGAACCCGTGAAATCACTCTCCGGACTGGAATTTGAACCTGGGAGCATAGCTGTCGATATTCCATTACGCAAACCAGCTAGTGATATACAGAGAGTCCCACCAACTATGGACTATCCACATAACTTCTAAAGGGTTCCCGATATCTGAATACAGTGTTCACTCAACTATGCGGAATCATGGGGCAAGTGAAACGGTGTAGAGCAGGCCTGCACAACGCCAGCACCCGCGGGCATTCTGCACTTGTGAGCCGATCGTCTGCCAACGACAGCACCGAAAGTGCAAGTGGTAGGAAGCTTTGCGGGGAGGGGAGAAGTCTAACGTAGCACGACGTGGCGCGTAAATTGAATGCCTGGGCGTCTAATTCAATGATCCATGCTGCAAAATTGTGTGCCCACTTGTTTACATGGATTATATCTAGTATTTCAAGTTACAAGGCTCGTAATTCACTGTTTATTCTGTGCACTGCTGTACGTCCACTTTTGTATCCAGCACTGTATGTACTTTCTTTTTTAATTAAAAAATAACATGCTCATTCTAGCTCTTAAGCAATATTTTAAAGCAGTAGCTTTAAAAAACATTATTTAATTCTAACTAATAAAAAATTACTATTTAATAATTGATTGTTCACCAGGAATATTTTGCTCCAAATCGTAGCAAATGAAGCAAATCATGAGAGCAATCTCTCACATCAAGATTGACATAAAAATAGAATATGTGGCAATTCCAAGAAGGGTAATATTTAACAGCACATATATTTGTGACTATTTTTCTGCATTATGAAACTGAATAAAAGAGACCAACGAGCAAACCTATTTAGAGATTTGCGCTCACGAAATTATCATAGGTATTTTTAAATATAATGCAAAGGGCTTAATATTTTTGTCGATGTCGTAAATGACAGAAAATAATCATGAATTTTTCAAGAATAATATGTTTTGGCTTTGATATAACCGTCTTATTCAATTAAACATATGTGAAAAAATATTTTATCCCTGTCATCATTAAACAAGAACAATTCAGTATCATTATTTTGCGTTTAGCAAACACCAAATTTGTGATTACATCGTAGCAAAGCGAATTACATTATCAACCCTACAAGCAATTATAATACTTGGTGTCCAAATCTAACATGTGTAATTTATTTTTTCTCAATTCGCGCTGCCATATATCGACAACAAACATTTACAATATAATTCAAAAGGCAATATTATTTGAACTGTATGAGACCGTCATGTTCTCGCCGATTGCTCTTTCAGTTTACGCGCTGTGGTTGGAATTTCGCCTTCTAATTGGTGGTCCCTACTCTCAGAAAAGTCTCACCCCCACTCTTCATCGATTTTCGCATTTGCCCGCGAGCTGCTCGCGCGCAGCTCCTGACATCAGTGAAAGTGCAAAATGCTGTGCAGGCCTGGTGTAGAGGAATTGTTTGAAATATTTTTAGTTTTCGAGAAATTTAATCATCTTTGATTTTTAAATGGATTCATATATTTTTCTCAGGACTGGATTTTTTGGCCGATGATATTTTTTCCAAGCTGCCTATTGTTGGAATTTATGGCACTCAGACGATTTTTTTCCAGGAGGGAATTAATTTTCAGGATATTGTATTTTCAACGTTCACTGTAGCCGAGGTTCAGAATTCACAATAACCGAGTCTTCTTTTGTTTATTTGTAATGTAATTGAAACGAGACCAGCGACATAGAATTCTGTAACTAAGAGTTCACCAGTGACCATAAAGCCGTTTTAGACGATTTACAGTTAAGTATTTCAAGGAAAAGTTTTGCCACTGGCATTCTAGTGGGGGAATGCAAGAAAGCGAATGTACAAGGGTTTCAAAATTACCTAAGTGAACGATTCGGCGAGTATCTTAGAACAGGAAGAGGAATGGAAGAATTATGAGGATCATTTAAAAATATTTTAGTAAATGCTGAGTAGGCATTTGTATCAAGTAAATTTTTACAAACAAACTGCGATTCGGAATATTATAATGCGAAGATTAGACGATTGAATAGAAAAACCACAGAAGCACTTAGCAACAGACATCCATAGTGAAAACTATACGAAATTATTCAAAAGCGTTAAAGAAGGAAAAGAAAATGGCTGATGTAATTTGAAACATTCTTGATGTGGAGGGCAGGTCGGTATTTTTTAAATACTTTCGTAGAAGGAAAGGAAGTAAAGACGAGATTCCAGTTGTTCGTGTTAATAATTCAGCAGTAGCGGACGGCAGAGGAAAAGCAAAAGGTTTTAACATGTATTTTAGCTCCGTTTTCTAGCAGGAATGTAATTGTATTCAGATACCAACGCTGTCAGATAGAAGTATTTTTCTTATTGATGTAAATACTTTGTGATAAAGAATAAAATGAATGAAGAGAGGAAACTCACGATGCCCAGATTCTATTTCCCCGGACATCATTAAATTAGGCGGAGACATTTACGATATTTAATTAGGTTATTTAATGTACCTATAAACAACGCTCCGTACCGGAAGATTGGAAGCTGTCTCTCATAGTATCTATTTTTAAAAGTGGCGATACTTAGTAACTTTATACCGGTAAGCCTTACATCAATCGTATGCAAACTTATGGAACATCTAATTTCTATCTACATCAGGAAAGAATGGGAGGGCAGGAAGTGGCTTTATCAGGATCAGCGCGGTGTCAGGAATGGTTTCTCATGCGAAAGTCAGCTAGTCTCACTTCTACAGGACCTAGCCGACGTAGTTGATGAAGTTGGAAGGGTAGATAGAAATAGATTTTGCCAAAGCTTTTGATGTTGTTCCACACGATCGTCTTATAAAGAAATTAATAGATTCGGGTATAGACATGGAGTGGTGGCGTGGATAAAATGATAACATCGTGACAGGAAACAGAAGGTCCGAATCGGAAGTTACTTATCAACCTCGAGAAACGTCACGTCAGGAATTCCACAAGGAAGAGTCATCGGACCATTCACGTTTCTTGCCTACGTGAATGAAGTGCCGACAAAGTTAGCTTCAAACATACGACTCTGCAGATGGATGCGTAATTTATAGGATTATCAGCTCGGAGAAAGACGTGGATATTTTGCAGCAAGACATAGACAAATTGCGCAAAAACAAATGGCCTGGAAGTAAACAGTTCAAAGAGCAAGTCTATCACGTTGGTAGGAGCCGAACCTCGAGTCACGTCTCGCAAATATTTAGGAATATAGCTACACAGTAAATTGAGCTGGGAAAATCAAGTAAATTTCGTTGTAGGGAAAGCTTGGAGATCTTTACATTTTGTTATGCAGATTCTGAAAAACAGTACAGTAATAGCCATATTAGAATATGGCGCGATATGTTGGGACCCATCCGGAATTTCGCAGCAAAGGAATCTAGATAAGGTCCAGAGCATCAAAGTCAACTTTCAGGAGTACAAAGAATAAAGGAGTATGAGAGGCACTCGAAAGAAAGCCTGTGTATGCTATGTATAAAGCGTACACAGGCGTTCAAGCGTGAAAAGAAATTAAAAGTTGATTAGGAAAAACCTACATATTTCGGCAGAGCGGATCACATTCATAAAATTCAGACGAAAATTGAGGAAACGGACGTTGGGAAATATTCATTCGCGAATCGAACTATTAGAGACTGGAACGGTTTGCCTGTGACAGTCTTTGATCCCTTTCCTCAAAGCCTTAGCAAATTTAAAAATAAATTAGTTTTCTTAATGTTGATGTGTATTACAAATTTCTTTAATATTATTAAATTACTAGTCTACTTTGTAAAGTAAGTTGTATTATCACTTATTATTTATAATAATAATAATAATAAATTCCTCTATAACACGACTAAAGATGATATGAGTCGGCTGAATATAAAATCTACTCCAGGGTGCAACCAGCTACCTAAGGAACAAGTCTAGGGACTGTCGGTGCCTCTACAATACTTTGTGCAAAATGTGGTCAGTTCCAAATAAAGCGATTTCTTGCACTTCCCAGTCTTTTGAATTACCTGGGAGTTTAGACAAGTTATTACACAAATTTTGCTGAACAAAACCCAGAGCTCCGATAACTATCTGCACGACCTGTGCTTTTAGCCCCACATTCGGCTGATCTCGATTTCCAAACTCTTATATTTAAGACGTTTCTCTGCCTCCTTGGTAACGACGTTTTGATCGCGCTTGTGGAAACATCTTCCCCTGTTTCCACATGTTCATCGGCAGCTTCAACTTCAGATTGAATCCAAGATGCGTCTTTGTTGTATGATCTGATTTCTTCCCAGATTCCTGCCCAAAAAGTTTCGACGTCATCTTTTTGATGGATGGGCAGCATTGCCTTTTGGTTTTTGAGTTTTGGACTGCGATAGACTCTCTTCGCGTCTGTTTCAAACAACCGATTCTGTTCACGAAAATTTTCTCTACGTTTGTAACGTCTAATTCGTTCAGCTCATGCTTGGATTTTCTCTTTTAGCTTCTCAGCTATCGCCTTGTTTCTCTTCTCTACCATCGCCTTGTTTTGTCATTTTCAATTAGGTATTTTTGTTCAACATGGAGTATTTTTTGTTGAACGTTAGAATTGTGATTTGATTTAGAAGATGCCTCGGCTAAGAGTGATATTTCACGCCGTGAGTCGGCTATCCGTTTCATAATTATTTTCGCCCATCGGAGTACGGAGCGGTTTACTCTGTCTGGTTGCCGGCCGTCGGTGTTTTTGGCTGGCCCCAAAATGATCTGAGATACTAGATATCCAGTTGCATATACGATGTGATTGATTTCAGTAATATCTAAATCTCTACTTGAGGTCTCTACAACCTCATTTAACCCACAATTCGCTGTTTCTATCACTTAGCTTTAGCATTTTCGTAAATTCTCTACAACGGTGCACGAGATTCGAATGGAAGTTGACGAACTCGTTCTATCTCGCGTCAGAGGAGGTCCCGCATCATGTCCTTATCATGTGACTCATGGCCAGATGAATTTTCACCACTGACGGATGTTTTACTTGGAAGAGATGAACCTTCAAGACGACCATCGCTTTCAAGGATATTAGATAGTTCTAAATGTTCGTAATGTGGATAGTTCGATCGAAGAACATACTCCGCGTTTCTCTGGATGTTTGCAAGTTGTTCTGCTGTGGATTTTCCGCTGCTGAATATGTATCGTCGTTGACTGGCAAGCTTCTTTGAGTCTAGAGTAGGTCTCATATCTGCTTTCCGCTCTGGACTCTGGGTCCCTGGGGCTAACATCCGTGGGATGGCCAGATGTCGACAAGGTGACATTAGCTCGGTTTCTGAGCAGGTATGAAACATTGGTAGAACAAGGCACGTGAAGATTCATTGCATTTCTTGTTCTATCCATTTTGCTCATTGGTTTTAACTGAAGATTCGCAGGTTGCAAATTCGAGTTCATAGATCACACATAACCCATGGGTTATTTCGTGCCATCCGTTACTGCGACGCAGAGTGGCCTCGGGACATCCCCCCGCAGGACCCTGCAAGGGGTCCCTCCGATCGCCAGTCGGCATTATTAAACCCTTCCGGATTTTCACTGACTGTTCAAGGCAGTCTCCTTTGCTGGCTAATGCAAGGTTGGGCCCTCCACTCTAATCAGTGGCCTGGTGTGCCAACCCAATTTCTCTCTTGTACCCTCCATGGGCCGATAACAGGAAGTCCAAAGGTTCATGACCCTTCCTTCTCTACTTACTTCCCACTCTCCTCAAAATGGAGTACTTCTTCGTCTGACCCCTCACCTTTAACCTATTCAGCAAGGGAGGCCCTATCAGTAGCTAGGCTGCCACTGATAGCTCGCAGGGTCATGGGGGTACTCAAGCTCCAACACCAACTACAAGGCCTTGATGGAAATGTTGTTGTTATTGTTGTTATTCTTATTATTCTTATTATTATTATTAATAATAATATTATGTGCTGTGGCTGTAGTGTAGTGGCGTTGTGAAGTTGAGGGAAACGAGTGTGTAAGAAAGACATTCTAGCTCAGTGATCCACAGTGCAATGAAGTGAACTGGGGTGCTATAAAAGCTTGCACAGTGAAATGTTTATGTTAATTTGTAGAGTTAGTTAAATTCTGAATCGTAGTTAAGTCTATAATGTTAAGTTAGTGTATTCTGCTACCATGTTCTCAAATTTAATTGCAGAATTAGTAACAAATGTAAGTCTAATTTCATCTTAATATCCGAGTTCACTGTAAACAGAATCGACTGTATTTCGAAACTATGAAGATTTTTCCCTGAGGCAGAATATTTTCCAAAAAATCCAGCTTCTAAAAAGGTCATGTACAATTTATTGAAAAAAATAGTTTTTTCGTAATTTGGGCTTGAAATTAATTCAATTTACAAAAAAAAACTTTTTCTTTCAAAAATCCCTCCAATTTTTAAAATTTTTTCCTCATATGTATCAAACAGGAGAATGTATGAAGTTGAAAATAGAAGTTAGTTGTGCACAAGCGTTTTTTTTACTTTCTCGTATACGTACGTATACACGGAGTGATATACGTAGTATAGGGAAAGTAATGCAATGCTGCACGAAAAAATGGCGAATTTTCGGCGGAAAAAATTCATTGCCGGGCCGTGATAACGAAAAAGTGGATAAAACCAGTTGCTAAATTAAGAAAAATAATCCTCTAACATGTGGTGTAGCCAGAAACCCTATTTTGTGGGTCCTTGATACCGAAAAAAACAATTGAAAGGAAAACGTCCGTCTGTCCGTCCGTCTGTCCGTTCGTCTGTTCGTCTGTGAACACTGCTAGCGCCTAAACCATACGTACGATTCTACCAAATTGTATATTCCCCGGTCTATCTGGTTTTAGTCGAAGTTTTGAGATTTTAAAAAAGATTCTTCAACATTTGTGGTACTTTACATGATGGCCCCCGGACATTTTCAAAATATTCTCAAAAACGGCTCCAAATTTTTTCTTTAAATTTCTTGTAAGAATAAAGTGAAATACACTTAAGGTGGCATGGGCCCGATTTTCACGGATAACTTTGAATTTTCGAAAATTGCAAAAGTTTAATTTTTTTCGGCGTCTTTCTTGAACTACAAAATTGAAGATAGAGATTTTTCTTTTAAATAAAATTTGTTGTCCAAAGTGAGTTCTTTCAGTAAGGTCATATACATTGTTTTGGAAAGTTTAGTAGTTTTCGCGCAATATTGCGTACAATATGTGCAATTTTAAATAATTATAAAAACAAGATTTTTTCAAAAACGGCTCCAAATTTTTTCTTTAAACTTTTGGTAGGTATAGTGCCTAATGTATTTTATGAGATGACAAAAACGCCATATTGCTCTATTCTTTTGTTTTTTCAAAAATTGCAAAAATGTAATTTTTTTACTTGTCTCTCACGTTAATATTTATATTAGCCTTGATTTGTTGACATTATTATATTAAGGAGTACACGAACTTTAAATAATGTCAAGTAAAGTTTCTCGAAAACACAACCGTTTTCTGTGAAAACTAGCTCAAAATTCCGCATTTTCAGAAACGCTCAAACGCCATTTTCTCATATATGGCTGCAAATTATTTCTTGAAACTTTGTAACGAATAGTGCTAATTACACTCTTTAATATGACGTAAAGTTTATTTTGAGTTATTTTTTGTTTTTTTAAAAAATTATACAATTATATGTGATTTTTTTAAAGATCTCTCACATGTTTAATATGCACATTACCAGCAATTTGTAAAGATAATCATATTTGTGAGTGTACGTGCTTCAAATAACTTCAAATAAAGTATTTTTAAAACTCAAAAAGTGTCTGTGAAAATGAACTTCAAATTTCACATTTTTAGTAGCGCTAAAACGCAATTTTCTTTAAAATGGCACACAATTTTTAAAAGAAAATTGCCATTTAGGACTATATTTTTGTGTTCTTTAATATTCTAAAATTAATATTTCCGTTCTACCAATAGTAAACCGAGAAATTAAGAAAATGACAAAAAAATGTACTTTTGGCACATAGATGGCAGCTGGCAAGACAGAGTATGTGGCAATTCCAAATAGCAAGCGAAGACCCAAGGAAATAGAAAACTAATACGGGACAGTCAGTTCCATTCTGTAGCACCACCAGGTTTTTCAATTTCTTCAAATCATCGATGGTGAATGAGGTCATAACAAGAGTTCTTGTTAGGGAGCGCACGTAGTATTCCTTTTACTTCTTTTGTTATATTAAGCTTAATGGGTGGAGCTAACTGGAATTTTGTTTCCAAGAAATCTGTAACTTTTTTGATGGGAGGTCGATTTTCAACTGGATTAGTCTAAAACACAGTTTCGAGATAAACTGCGAAGGTTTCAGCTTTCTTTTTGTCTGATTTTGCCCACTGACCGTCGGGCATGCGTATTGGTGCAATTGGTTGGGTTGATTCCCTCAGTTTCTTGAATGCTTTCCACAAAGAGTAGTCTGTTGATGCTGTTGGAGAAAGATTGTTCAAATATTTTTCTAATCCTTTATTTTTACTTTCTCGTACTTACTTTGAAAGAAGAGAAAGTTCTGTACAGTGCGCCGGAAAACGGCGCATTTTCGGCAAAAATATCTTATTGCTGGGCCCTGGTGACAAAAAAGACCATAAATCTAGTTCCTGTACATAGTAAACAACTTTCTCTAACACGTGGTGTAGGCAAAATCCATGTTTATGGGTCCTTGAAACCCAAACAATCGATTGACAGCAATGCGTCTGTCCATCTGTCTGTTCGTATGGTATGTGGTCAATTGATTGATGTTTCTGGGCGCGTCAACTACTTAGGTCATTAGTCCCGTAAGTGTAGTGCGTGTTTTTCTCGGGAGGTGACGATGATCTCTTCCCCACTAGATGGCGAGATCTGGCGCCGACCTACCGTCGACTATCGGGGTTTTCCCTTCAACCAGGTATCTCCCACCAGCGGTGCACCGCCCCAGCCGGTATATGTGGTCAAAGCTAGTGCCGGGACAAGCTGTAAGCTCCGGACCGGTCTCCCGACATGTGTGGTAGTGCAGTGCATGTTAGTGTGTGTGTGTGTGTAAGAGGAGAGGATAGGACAAGGAAGAGGAAGGAAAGATCGCGCGCGGTCCGTGGCCCGTTTGTTAGGCATTAGCCTCGTGTTGATCGGAGAAACCACGGAAAACTACAAATCAGAGCAGCCGACCGCTAGAACTTTCCTCCAGACAGCGACTGAATTCGACCTAGCTGACAAGCTAGTGTAGAAAATCCTGCCGCCGTCGGGACTCGAACCTACGACCTCACGGTCAGAGGGACTACAGTGACATCAAGTTCATGCACTGAGCCATTTCTCCCGGTATATGTGGTCAAAGCTAGTGCCTAAACCGTTCAGCCGATTTGCCTCAAAATTGATATTCTGTGATCGATCTGAACGAACTCAAGGTTTCAACCGCATGTTTTGATTTTTGAGAGTAGTTCACATGAAGCCTCAAAACATTTTCAAAAGTTTCTCAATTTTTTTCCATTTAACATTGCACTTAGCGTAAAGAACGCTATGGAAACTATGGAACGCTATGGTAAAGAACGAGAATGGTGAGGGTCTCTTTTGCACTTTTGCCCCCCCCCCCCAAAAGCACAAGTGCATTTCTTGGGCATCTTCCTACCACTATAATCATGAAGATAAAGATTTTGTCCTTAATTAAATACATTCTTTGAAAACAGATCTTAAAAGATGATTTTTTCAAAAATTTGAATTTTCGAAAATATGAGTAGTTTTCTTGCAATTTTGTGCGAAATATAGGGAATTTTAATCTTTTAAATTTTTGTTTTCTACAAACCACTCCAAACTTTTTCTTCAAATTGTTTTCGTTTATGTTTCAAGGGACAGCAAAAAATATGTCTAGTTCCATTTTCGGCAAACTCTCCTTATTTTCGAAAATTGCAAAATTTTGACACTTCAAAACTACAAATTTGACAGATTTTTGCCTCAGACAAATCCTGTTGTAAATAATCAGCTCTTTAGAAAAGTTCATGTACGAAACCTTTTTGAATGAAGAGAAGAATTGAAATATGATTTCGCGTAATTTGAGCCTGAAATTCATGCAGTTTCTAAAAAAGTGAGAAGAATGTTTCAAATTGTTTTGTTAAATATTCTCCTCGCATGTTTTAAGGCAAAAATATGATGCTCGTCCCATTTTCGGCAAACTCTCCGTCTTTTCGAAAATTGCAAAAAGTTAACATTTCAAAACTGTAAAATTGAAGATTGAATCCTTTTGGTGCATATTGAAGGATTATTTTACGTAGCCTTTGTTGTGGCAGTCTCAGGACATGATTTATCCATTTTTTCGATATTTCTTTATAATTCTTACAACTGGCTCAATATTTAATTCTTCACTGATATCTACACTTTTTTGTGGTCTAATAGTGAATATCCTGTCACAAAACGAAGAAATCTCATTTCTGCAGATTCAATTCTCTGCAGCTGATCTGCTGTTAATGTCCAGCTCTCATTTCCATAAAGCAGTAATGGCAAGGCAATAACTTTGTAAAATCTAAGCAGAGTTTCTTCTTGCACATAATGCTTTAGAGTTCGTTGTAACGTTCCAGAGAAGTATGTGAAGTTGTTCAGTTTTATTTCCACATCTCCTTATTTAATATAATTAAAATGATATCCGAGATATTTAAATTCACTAATTTGTTCAATTATTTGGCCATCTATAACTGTCTTTGCTCTTGAAGGTTCAAGTCCCTTAAATGTCATCACTTTTATTTTATTTTGTGAGATTTTCATTCCATATTCATTAGCAATCTGACTTAACTTGTGAACTGCTATTTGAGTTTCATGTTCAGATTTTCCTATGATAAGCTGGTCGTCGGCAGAACGTAATGTTGGGATCTCGACATTATTAATCTTAAAAACATCATTTAAAGTAATCAACCATTTTTCAAGGATCACGTCCAATATATATATATATATATATATATATATATATATATATATATATATATATTTATTTATATAAAAGCATTGGCGAGTGCGGGCATCCCTTTCTTACTCCCTTCTTTATATAAACTGATTGTTCCATTTCGTAGCATTCGGATCTTGATTTCATTATTTCTGTATAATGATTGAATTGCTGTGATAAGATGAGAAGGGAGTCCAATATGTTTCAGGGTTTCCCATAATAATCTTCTTTTAAAGCTGTCAAATGCTTTTACGTAATCAATAAACACGTTGTATGTTGGTAGCTTAAATTCTCTTCGCTTTTCAGTAAGTTGTGTCAATACAAAAATACAATCTGAACATGATCTACCTTTTCTAAAGCCATGTTGTGTTTCAGATATTTGAGTTTCAACAATATGCACTAACCTTTGGTTTATAATTTTTGCATAAATTTTGTAACAAGAATTTAGAAGGCTTATAACTCTATAATTTGAACATTCAGATTTGTCGCCTTTTTTATATAGTGGGTAAATGAGGGCTTCATTCCATTCTTCTGGCACATATCCACTGGACCAGCAGATATAAATAAAGTTGAGAAGTCTCTGCATAAATTGATTCGATGCATATCTGATCAATTCCATGTTTATATTATCAGTACCAGGTGACTTTTCATTTTTTGCTGTGTTAATGGCTGCTTTCAACTCATCCATAGAGATCAGATCAATAGAATTACATATGTCAATTTTAATTCCTCTCTTCTTCTTCATCTTCAGAGGTCCACAACAATTTAAAGTAATTTAACCATTTACTTTCTGAAATTATATTCAATTCAACTGTATCTCTTTCTTCATTATTTAAATATTTTATAAGTTTATATGCTTTACTTTGGTTTACAAATAAATGGTGTTCAATTTCGCTAACCTATCTTTTCCAACTTTCTCGTTTGAGTTTACGGACTTCTCTTTTAACTAAAGCTGATTTTCTTTTATATTCCTTTCTATGATTCATATCCCCGGGAGATGAGAGAGTCTTTAAGTATGCTTCCTTTTTTTTCTTTAATTAGTTTTGATATTATTAATTTTGATATTATCATTCCAGAATCTTAGCCCTCTTTTCGAACATTTTTACCTTACTCCTATTGCTTCTGCTCTGCCTGTGTAATAATTTCCTTAATATTTGCCCATTCTTCATTTATATTGTTACTTATAAGTAGAGACCGGAAAAATATGTAGTATAAAACGTCAAAATATGTACATAAATATGTAATGAAAATAGTAAGAATATGTAATAAATATGTAAAATCGTATGTAATATGTAATATTAAAATTCTCTAATTAAAAACCATTTACATAGAAAGAAATTACATTTAGAAAAACTGCTCATTTTACATCATACAACTTTCTCGTCAGAAGTAAAAGCGTCATCTATTGTAACCCAGGACCGTATTTTAGCAGCCAGACTAATCGCAATGGAAACCATCGCAGAAAATGGCGAGATCTAAGACCAGCAAACGTACACTGTAGCATTTTCATTGAAGTGTTACACCTCAGTGATCGCAAATTTTGCTCCAAAATTAAGGTTACAGATCACAAAACGCGGTGTAAATAATGCTTTGGACACCTAGATTTCCCCAATAATGTAGGAAAAATGATGATTTTTTAAAAATTTTCATAAAAAAATATGGCATTAAATAGATGAAAATTGATAAAATAAGACAATAAATTGTGAGAACAGCAAAATATGTAAAATATGTAATATAGTACTAAATATGTAAAAATTTGTAACGAAAAAATCCGATATTTTGTTAGTACGGCTATGATTCGCCAAGATTACAATTTTGAGAACGGTAAGTGGAAAGACAAAAAATACGTAATTACATAAAAATCCGGTCTCTACTTATAAGATTAATAAGGTTAATCTGGTTGGGTCTACTCTGGTATAAACGTCTTGTAACAGATGAACTTTAAATGTTTCTATTTCTGCTTTGATTTTTAGGGTGATTTTCCTTCATCTCTTGGGATCATTATGTGACATCTTACTAAGAAATGGTCAGATAATACATCAAAACTTCTCAGTACTCTCACATCCTTAATATTTGTCCAAGTCTTATTATTTGCGAGGACATAATCAATTATGGAGGCGGATTCACGTGCTGTCCATGTGAATTTGTGAATATTTCGATGTTTAAAAAAAGTGTTAGTAATTCTCAGCTCATTGGATACGGCAAATTCAGCTTCTTTATTCGAGTAATTATTATAGTAATTCAGCTTCTTTATTTGAGAGAGCTCTAACATTCCATATTCTCAGCTTTAATATTTCTGATATTTGTCGTTTATTCGTTTCCTTTTTCTTTGCATATGTTGACATAGAAGAATCAGTCCGGCATGAATCTTTGAGAAATTTAGCAGGGTGATGTCCCCTGGCCGCGTTGCAAGCGCTGCGCAGGATAAGGATAGTAATGGGGCTGCCATTTTAAAGCTTCTATCCCAGCGTCTCTGCGTATAAACCCCTGAAGAGAGGGCTGCTACTTCCGCTCCTTGAGCCTCTGTGATATTCGCCTGGTTCTACATAGCCTCTTGGACCGTTGTAGTCTTCACTCATACCCTGAGCTGGGTAGGGTACTATTCCAGAAGAGTGAAGGAGAAGAAACAGATAAATTGTGGAGAAGAGGAGAAGAAGAATTCAAAGTCAAGAAGAGAATAGACCAAGAAATGAATGACACCCTAGCCCTCGAAACCTAATAGCGTCGGGGTCGAAGATATAACAAGGGATCGAGAGAGACCAAATAGAAAAGATTATAGAAATGCAGCATAAGTAAGTGGAAGTAGTGCTGCAATAGTTTTGTGAGCCTTCAGCATTACCCAGGGGTCACCACGGGGAGGCGGTCCACTAGTCGACCCCCTTTAACCTTTAACTAAGTCCATACTAAAAAATAACCCTTTAAAAATGGTCGTGCACAATTGAAAAAATGATAGCTACGTCGTATTCAGTCGCTGTCTGGAGGAGAAATGTAGCGGCCGGCTACTCTAAGCGGTAGTTCCTGTGGTTTCACCGATCAATAGCAGGCGAATGCCGGAGCAGTTCCCTAACAAATGGGCTACGACCGCGCGCGATCCTTCCTTCCCTTTCCTTGTCTTATTCTCACCCCTTACACACCCACACACTTATGGGTTATGGCAACGTTTGTCCCAACTGAGACGATACCCACTGGTGTGAGATACCTGGTTGGGGAGAACCGGTCGGCTCCGGATCTCACCGTCCAAGTCGGGAAGATCCCCGCTACCTCCAGGGGGAATGCACTACATTTACGGGACTAGCGATCTTAGCAATTGACGGGTCCGGATTCACTAATTAATTAAACATTCAAATTGAAGAAACGAGTAGCTTTCGCGTAATTTGTGTCTGAAATTTATGCAATTTCAAAAGAAATTCTTAAAAACTGCATCAAATTGTTTCATTCAATTTTCTTCATTTCATTCAATTTTCTTTCAATTTTCTTCAATACCTTCTTTCTGCGCTAGATGATGATAGGAGCGTAGCGAAATTTGCGTGGTCTGACGGAAGAGCGGGACTGATGGCCCGAGTCTCGCCACGTAGAATAAGGCATTAATTAACTTACTAATGTTATTAGGAACAAGGAAACGTAAGTATGGCGGCCTGTAGGTGTCGGCGTTGCGCTGCACAGTTTCTTGAATGTGTGAAAACACAGTGGAATGAGTACACAGCTAATTCTTGTTGTATATTGTGTGATAGGCAAAGTGAATTGACCCAACTGGCTCTCGGTACAAGACACATCAGGTAATCAGAATTGCCATGGGGCAATAGGAGCCGCAATATTTTTTCATTTAACCTAGAAAAACATTTATTTTTGTTGACCTAAAGAACAATAAACCCTGAGAAAGGTGAGTACACTTCTTCGTACAACAAAAATTGAGAATATTATTTTCTCTACGACTACTCCGGAATGTATACATTTCTGCACGTTATCGGATGCAGTAATGATGACGATTCCACAAGCCTTGCGAGAATATTATTCTGTCGACCACTCACATTCGTCTTAGTTCATTATACCACTACAGAGGGGCTCTAGAGGGCGATTCAATGGGCGCCTATAGAGGCGCTGCGTGCTCTGCCGCGGCTGGTCGCAACTGTCGTAAAACAGGTGAGCCACGAAACAGTATGCGAGTTGGTGTTGAGGTTAAGGCGCCCATTGAATATTTTTAAAATATCAATTTCAAAGTCGTAGAGAAAGTATAGTCTTCTACTCGCGTAGAATGGCTATAATTCACTCGTAGAAATTCCGACACTCGCTCCTACGTCGCTCGTGTCGTAAACATCATCTCGTGAATAATATCCATCATTCTACGCTCGCTGAAGAATATACTATTCTTTTGTAATGGAAAGTTTTCCCCCCTCAAATTCCTGAATAAAAATTAATCATTTTTAGAACAATCTGCGTTATCACCAAGTGTCTAGGTGTTCCACTTTTTTCTAGAAATAATACTTCATCAGTAATAGAACATTCAGGCGTTTATTTTACCTAAAATAGGCAGGCAAAAATGCATTTAATTTTTACTAAAATAGGCTTGCAAAACGGCATTTATTCTGTCTAAATCAGGGGCGCAAAAGGCATTTAAACAATGATAAATCACAATTCAAAAGGAATGATTGTAAACAATTGATAACTCAAATGAGTCACATTTTAGTTTAACTCTAAAATTTACATTGGTAGCTATGTGGAAGGAAACGATGATGCCTTTGTAATCTTGACTACATATGACCACGCGGTATGATGACTAGGAGTTTATTTACTCGCTACGCTGTCTCTACGAAATGCTATTGTAGACTTGCTTTGGAGCTCCGCTTCCACAGAAAATCAAACTGCGACCGTCCCTTCTTGTTGTAATCTATATAAACTTATCTTGCAGATATGTTTCCATCTTGATCGAGTGCCAAAAGAAAACAAGGAAAATAATGACGAAAAGGGCAAAAAAGGCAAAATATCAAAAATAGACTTCATTAGCTAATATAGGCAAATAATGGAAAAGTGAAAATCTATTTAAAACAACTCCAGAAGTACAATTAGCTGATTCCTAGTGTTAAAAGTCACAAAATCGTAAAAATAAAACAATGGCATTTTGCCAAACTTCCGGGCTCCATTAATCAGACTAAAAAAACTGAAGTAGATTAAAGATACTTCTTCTAAATTCTAACATTAACTTCTTCTCAAATTCTAACTTCTTCTTAACTTCTAACATTAAAGATACTTATAAACACGATTCTTAATAATTTCTTAATCACTTTCATCGCAAATTGAGATGAAAGATATGTCATCCGTCGATGATTCAGTCCATCGACTTCGTTTTGGTAGTCTCATCCTCTGCTTTTTTAATATCATTTTTCTCTTGCCTTTCCTTGATTATCTTCAGAATTTGTGGAAATTTTCTTGTTTGTCCTACTGTTTATTTCCTTGTTCTTTTTTCCCTATTTGTGTGATTTGTCTGATTCTTTTGGTTTCTTCATACATTGTTCATAGCGACAAGTTAGTTTACTTAATGTTACTTTTTTCGAACATTTGTCTTGATTTTGCAGTCCCAGATTCAGATCTTCGAATTTGCTCCGTCCGTGATTAATGTTCTGTAAACATCACGAAACTCAACATTGCGTAAATTATGTACCTGGTTGTTTGGAGGTGATTGTAGCCAGGCTCAAATTACCTCTAAAATTTTCTCCTTACCGCAACATAATTTTTATTTTACATTTTTTGTAAAATTAAAAAATGATTAATAATATTAATTTGACCTACTATAATTCTATCATTATAATACGCTGCAATAAGATTAATGGGTATAAGGTCTCCATAGTATTCTTATTCAAGATATATGCATAAGAAATAAAATACATAGAGAAATTCTCTTTATACTTTATTATTTAGTTTTTGTTTTTCCACAACTTTACAATTCCTGACTAGCGGGGTTTTAAAAATAGCCGATTCAATTGTTTTGAGGTGTTCCCATTGCCCAAAGGCTCCTTGATTGTACGCTTTCCTCTATTATAGGCCTACTCGTAGTATATGGATTATTTGTTTACAGGCAGAACTGCTATGATTCGTAGTGTCCCGTAAGTGTAGTGCATACTATATCTTGGGACGTGGTGATGTTCCACCCCCGCTGGATTATGGGCTCCGGTGCCGACCTACCCTTCTCCTCGCAGGATTTCCCCTTGCAGGGATTTCCCTCAGCGCCACAACCGGACCATGTTTCAAGCTCCGCAATGACCTCTCCAATGTGTTGTAGTGTAGTTCATGTAAGTGTGTGTTTGCAAGGGGACAGGAAAGGACACAAAATGATGAGGAAGAAAAGGTAACGCGCGATAGGTGGTCCGTTTGTTCAGGTACTACTTCGGCATTCGCCTCCCCTTTTTTTTTTTGAGAATCCACGGAAAATTTCCGATCAGAGAGGCTGGCGACTACAACTCTCCTCCCCACAGCGACCGAATTCCACCGAGCTATCTAGATGGTGTCGAGAATCCACCACTGTCAGGAGTCGAACCCTAGGACTTCCCGTCAGAGACGTTGCAGTGGCAACAGTAGTTCCCTGAGTTGTTTTGTGAACCATCTCAGCCGGTACGTGACATATTTTATAATGTGTAGAGAATATTTTAGTTCATTATTTATAACAGTCCAGTACAATAGCAGCAATAAGCATATTTAAACGTGTACATGAAAGGGCGTCTGCTGTAGAGCCTTATACAGCTTATTACACAGCGATTCTCTTCCCGTTCCGATGAGTACCCAAGCGCAGTGCAGCACGAGGACACACGAACTCTTTACATTTAGGTTTTGTACCGGCTACATTATACGGCTGTCTACTTTGGGTAGATTTAATACAGCTTGGAGAGTTTTAATGCATAAAAAGAAAGACTGGTAAAGTTTTACAAGTAATTACAGTATTGAATTGGGCCAAATACATTATTCGTGTCATAGCACGTTTTACGCCATTTCCCCGTTTGAATTTACTCAATTTTTCATGTATTATAAAGATAAGGCATTTATCACTGCAAGGTCTTAATTAAAGAAAGTGTCCGCCCAAAGTGCAGCCATTTCTTTAGCCGAAGGGGCTGCAGGGTCCTTCACGCCGATGGCTCTCGCGCCGCCCACAGCCCGCCGGTAGGCGCCCTCCTGCACGGCCCCCGGCGCCGATTTTCGTCTCAGGGCTTTGTTGGAGGCGAGCGCACCGCCGCGACGCGACGCACGGGGGGGGGGCGGGGGCGGCGGGGGCAGGAAACGAAGCGGCGCTGGAGCGGCGCGCCAAGGCGGGCGGGGGCGCGCGGGGGCGGGCGGCGCGGGCGGCGCGGGCGGGCGGGGGCGGCGGGGGCCCACGCAGCCGCGCTCCGGCGCGCGCTGTCCATTGTCCTGAGGCAGCGATGTGGAACGAACCACAAAATAATCTTCCCGTCCTCTCCGTCCTTCTCGCCACCTCCGGTGCCTCCGCAACCCATCTGGGAGCGTTTCCGCCTTCTTGCGAGCTGAAGCCAGCTGCGCCTCGGAAGTTCTCATCTTCCGTCCCCAGAGGCGGCGCTGCAGCCGCCACCTGTTTCATGAAACTTTCAAAGCAACGCCAGAGATAGGGAGAACATAAAAACTTTTCAACTCGAAACATATTTAATATTTCAACAAAGAGGGTATGAAACATATAAAATTCTTCTAATATTACATTTACCTATGTGTCTCCCTTACACATATACCGGGTGGTCGGTATAAATTGAGACAATGAAATATATTAAAAATTCACGTCGTACGATTAAAATCCTTGGAATAAAATATTAATGTTCTTCAGGCACCAATACACATTCGTACTCCATGCAGCCCGCCGCCGACCGCCCAATGTGGCTTCATTCATTTCTCCATGTGGACATGATGTATGTAATTATATAAAAATTGTGAATGAAAATTTATATACAAATCAAAAGTTCTGAGAATCTTTTGTCGATTTTTTCGACAAACTTGTTTCGTACAAAATGTGTAAACTAGAAGTTTATCACTAATTTTACGAATGTAAATATTAAGGGAGAGGGGGTCTGGAATGAATGGGAACGAATGGGAACGTCTGGAACGAATGCAAATAACACGATATATACAACATTTGTATAGCAGTAACATTGTTTATATTGCGAAGCTAATATCTGAATGCTTTTTTTTTCGCAAAAAAAATCTTTTACTTCATTGCAATGACTATAAATTCCTTTGTGTCTTATTATCCCACATTACAAAATCGTAATATTCCATTGAAAGCAATAAGAAACAAGTTCTTCAGTTCTGCATTGCTGTCACTAAACGTTTAGCAGGAATGAGAAGAAACACACATCAGTACAGTTTTAACCTAGTCCACTCAACTTACGTTTCATCTTCGAAAAAATTCCCTTGAACTGAATTGCCGTTGGGAAGTTTTATAAAAGCAAAAATGTTTTGATATCACGTATGCGTTCAAAAATATGAGAGGTAAAAGGTCATGAACAGTCCTTTTTCGCAAATATACCGATTTCTTTGCATTTTATAATGAATAGTTTTATTACAATATTCGAAGAGAATAAAACTTCCGAAAATGGATCAGAGCATGTTTTTCAACTAACAATTTTCGAGATATTTATAGTTACGAAAAATTTAAAAAATCGATTTTCGTGCCTCATTGGCGATGGTGCCTCAACATAGTGGAGGTTGTAGCTCCATCGAATGACTGAAATCTAATTCCCAAAATTCAGAACACTATAATAAACGTACGCAATTAGTTAAAACTTTTATTTAAGTCTATATTGAAACATTACTTTCATAATTTTATGCGCGATGTCCGAATCATATTCACTTCGTTGTTCTGGCTTATTCACCACGTGGTTATGGCTTTGTTATCCAATGGGCATTCTATTTTCTGTATTAGTTGTGCATTGACAGAATTGACGGTAATAGAATTCATACAAAATAGAAAAGAAGTTGGTTTCAAAAATACAATTGTGCTACAGCACTTTGCAATAAGTACTATTGTTTGGATACGTTTTTCACAAATAAAATTATTTTATTTCCAAAATTTCTCTACCCTGGTATATATCGCAATAATGGAAGATTTTCCACACACACTCGTATTCACAAGATGCACACACATCGTCAGAGGCAGAAAGAGTCTTCCTTCCACAAGGGCCAACTTTACAGAAAGGACTCATTAAATGTACATTTTGAATCAACGAACTTCACATGAAATACAATAAATTCTCCAAACACCGTAAACAATTCATTCAATACCGTCCATAATTGACTGACCTTATGTTCTTTCAGTAACATGCGAAATTCATAAAATCAAGTTTCGCCGCACTTTGCACCTAGACCCCCCACAGAAGATTGGTTTCTGCAACAAAGGCCGAATGTTGAAACATAGGATCAAATATTAAATGCAGTAAAACCAATAGTCAAAGAGTAAATGCAGTAATAGAGCCAAAAGTGTGACACGGTGCTCTCCTGGAAGAGAGCTCATTGGTCCAAAAAGAAGAGATCTTGAAGAAAAAAAAAAGAATTGGGCCTTTTGCCTAATGGCAAAAGGCCTATTGGCCTTTTGCCATTAATAGTTCCAGTTTTTCATGAATTTTACAATATGTAGTCTACAGCAAACATTCAATATATAGATTCAGATTTAGATGAAATTGATCCTGATGAACAAAACCAATGTTGTGAGTGCACTCCTATGTAACAGAAATGTTTTGACGTTCATTTGTGTGTTGATCATGATCTATCAGTCAAAAAATGTTATGATGTCAAATGTTTGAAAAAAATGTCTGATGTAAAAACAGTAATTAAAAGTTCTTCACATTCATCGAAATGTTGAAGAAAAACACATTAAAGTTTAAAGAAACGTGTGTCATACTAATAACGGGATAATTAAATTATATTTTCGAATATTTGCATAAATATTTGAAAATACCGAATAACTCTAATTGAAAGGTAAACACGCTCAATTCTACATTTGAAAATATACTCAAAGAAAGAGCTGTAAAAACACTGTAGTTGATTATAGGTTTTGTTTGAATATCATCAATGTCTGATTTACAGCACCAGTTGAAAGTTGTTTTTTGCTCTTAAGTTTTCATGACTCATCAGCTTATTCATCGGGGTAAAAGATATGTAGGCAAGAAGTCGCCGATGACCATGCTGTTAAAAAGTGACTTAAAATAAATTAATTTAAAAAAATGATTATTCATTATTTAATACGACACACCGCACAACAATATGGCACGGAAAATTGATAACGATAACTTGGCGCATAAGAAAGGGTTGCATTCGGTGCGAGTATAACCAGCAACTTACCTTACAACGTTTAATCAATAATCATTAGTATTGATATAAAATTGTGCAAAATAATTTATATAAAATATTTATTTTTCATTATGTTCTTTCTTAACAATTTTATACTTGTATCGTTTTGTTTTAAATTACAGGAGCATGTAAATATACAAGTTTATTAACAATATCTAACAAAATATTCACGCCTTCTTTGAGGTAGAATTCAGGTGCCTTTTTGTTCACTCACGGTTCACCAGGAGGCTAAAATCCATAACGCACATGTTTTGAGAAAAAAATATTGTAGCTTTCTGGTAAGTGATACCAAAAACTCTTCTGTCTTTTCGCAGAAATTTCATTTCCGCCGTTTGTATTTTATTTGTGATCTTTTTCGTGTTCACCCATGTTTCGCTGGCATACATGAGTGTGGGGACTGCAATTTTCTTGTAAAACTTAAACCGTGTCTCCTTTCGCGTTCGGTTTCTCAGATACTTGTGTATGGTTCCACACACATTTCGAAATTTTACTAGCATATTTTCCACATCACGATCTATATTAAAGAATATATCACAGGCTAAGTATCTGAAGTTGGTAACATATTCTAGATTGTAGTTTCCTATTCCTATTTTCGATCTAATTGGATATTTGTCTCGAAATGCCATGACTTTTGATTTTCGAGCAGACATTTTAAGTTCACATTCTTCGAGGATTTTTTTGAAGAAGAAAATGGACATTTGGAGCTTATTTTCAGTCTCTTGTATCACCATTTCGTCATCAGCGTATAAAATTGAATTAATGTAAAAAGAACCTTTTAATTGCAAACCTCTGTCGACTTTATTTTTCAGTACTCTATATATGTCGTCCAAATACATATTAAAAAGTGTTGGTGATATTGAACAGACTTGTCTTACTCTTTTATTTGTAGGGACAATTATATTAGGTTTCAGTGTCCTAATATGATCGAAGTTTCTCTGTATACACTCATTATAGCTTCAATAAGGTGCCTTGGGTAACAACTTCGTTCTAATATTTCCCATAGAAGTTTGCGTCGAACATTGTCAAAAGTCTTTTCAAAATCTATAAATGTAAGATGTTATGTTCTCTTTGCTCTTCTATCAATCGCTTTAAGATAAATATTGCATCTGTACATGAACGACCTTTTCTGAATCCCATTTGCTCTTCTGAGAGAAGTGCTTCTGCTGTTGTCTTCAGTCGTCGATTCAGAATTCTAGCATATACTTTGTAGGTAGTATCTAACAGACTTATTCTTCGATAGTTCTGGGTGTTAGTTCGATCACCTTTCTTGCACAGGGATACCACTTTCGCCTGTAAGCATTCTTGAGGAGTCTCAACCCCAGCATACATTAAACAGCTTTAAAAGGTGTTCACGCAATGCTTGACCACCGTACTTAAGTAATTCGCTGTTGATTCCGTTTGGTCCGTGTGCTTTTCTATTTTTTAATCCTTTTAAAGCGATTGTCAGCTCTTCCAATGTGATGTCGTCAACTCCTGGATACTTTTCTTTGTGGTTAACTACAGAGTTTTCTTTATCATCGTACCACACAGATCGATAGTGTTCTGCCCATTTCTCTGTTTCTATGTTTTTAATATTTTATAATAAGAGATTTATTTAGGGACTTCATGACTTTATACGCTACAGACTGCCTTCCATGTACACCGTGTTCTATATTTGCAATAAATCTTTCCCAAAATGCATTGTGGGCTTTATTGCATTTTTACTTTCCCGTATACATATGTATTGTGGCGATTGTCAGTTATCTCGTCGCATGCACGCCCACGCAACGTGTGTGCGAAACACACGCCTCAAATTCCGCAGGAGCGAGCAATCACAGAAGCGATCCTGGCGTTAGATTGCGGCGCTTTGCTACCAAGTAAGGAAGGGGGTTGTGAGGCGCGCCATGCCCGTCGGAGAGGGAGGAAGGAGAACCGCCCCGACGTGGAGGAGAAAATACGCATAAATACCGCGGCAAACGGAATGCGGTTCTTCTTGATCGTCCGCCTCGTGATCGCCAGCATCTTGTCCGCCAGCATATTAACCAGTAGCACTAGACCGTCAGTTCGTGGTTGTGACTAGCGCTGGGCCGCAAGTGATTGACAGCCCAGGCGAATGCCGGCGAAAGTTTCATTCAATAGTGTCGCGGAGCGGCCTAGTCTACGAAAAAGTGCCTTTTGAACTTTGTATGAGAGATCAACAGTTAGGAAAGCTACTTAAAACATTTATTTAGTAGACAGTGTTTGATAATTGCCACGAGAGTTGAATAAATAGCGCAGCAGAAGGACTTATTGCTCTAACGTTGCCTAAGAGCCCTGCACCATACGCCCATAGACTTTTAAAATGCGTAATTACGTCGTGATTTGTAAATTCACAAAGGCGTATCGTCGGTACGAGGACAAGAAGAGAGAAGCAGAGGACAGCGAAGCGCCGTCGAGGAGAAAGAAGAGGGAGAACCGCAAGATCAACGCAGTCACCGCTTGCAAGGCGAACGCCGCTAATGCTGCCGCCGTCGTTATCTCTGCCACCGAATACCCGGGGCTGAGCGAGGCGCCGGCCAAAACACACCAGAGGAGAAGAGGGAAGGAGGCGCAGGAACCGCCATTGCAACTTGGTTCGGTCGCCCCGGGCTACCTCGCTGGCGACCGCCCGCAAGGCCGCTACAGCCACCGCCGCCGCTGCTCCGCAGCTGCGTGTCGAAATCCATTGCGAAGTCAGGTAACTAACGGTGCCGAATCAGGAGGAGAGACGTTGGGGTTGGTCAGTGTTTTGCGCAGCGCATTCACGACGCCGTCGCGCCGCCGTACACTGTGGTATTAAATAGTTTAGTTGAACGTTGATAAGGGAACGAATTTTACTAGCCATTCAAGTCACTAAAATAACATTGTTTTACTAATGCCTTGAAAAGTAATAATGATGTCATTGTAGTGAATGTTTAATGTATGTGTAAAAAAGGGGGAATTTGTGAATGTTTAAAACCAGGTCACAATGTGGTAAATATTAAGAGTTTTACAAAGGAGAAATGTTCATATAATTTGTTGTAAAAAGAAAAGTTCAGTAGTCAGAAGGATTTATTTATTTATTTATTTATGTCAAAAACAGTTTAAAACTGTGTGTGACAAGCTATGGGGAGAAGTGAAATTTGTGCATGTTTTCATAATTCTGTGATCTCTATCCTAAACCATATTCTAGTCGAATTTTGAATACAGAAAAAAAGCGGTTTTTTTTAAGTTTTGTTGACAAAAATATTCGCTCCTATGTAATAAAATATATTTTCAAAGGTAATCAGATCAATTTTTGGAAAATCGTCTAAAGTTTTTAACATTGCCAGGTACTCAAAAATTTCATTTTTTATTTCCATCCCTTTGAGTAATTCAAAATCAAGAGTGAAGATCTCAGATTAAAATGAGTCAACTATAGAAAGAGCAAGAGCAATCTGAAGATCGACTGCAATTGACAGAAGTTACTGGTTACATAAAATTAATCTATGAAAAGAACTGGTGGTTGGCAAACGTTCTGGCAAAAGATGAGAGCAAGGATGAAGTTAATATGTTGTTTTTAACATGAGCTGGCCCAACAAATTCTTTCTCCTATCCTAGAGAACAAGGTATGCTGTGGCTCCTGGTGAACTTTTTCCTGTGAAAAGTTATTTTGGTGACAGCAGGGAGAGTCTACAACCCGTCAGTGGAAGAAACACCACCAACTGCTGCAGCCTCCAAAAACTGTAAACGAACTAGAGCTCAAATGCAACTTCATCCCAGTTCACAAATAAAGCAAGTCATAACCAGAAACGCTATTGTATGGTTTATTATGTGTGTAGATGTTAATTTGAACTCACAGCAGTCTCATGTTTAAATGTGCTTTATCTGTTTGGAAACATATATGGATTGTTTTAGAATTTTTATAAATGAATTGATATGAGTTGTTCAAGTTGGATGCAAGTGGCAATATGTTAGCATGCCACTTGCCACTGGTAGTGAGTGTGTTTGAACAAGTGACTCATTCTTTCAAGTAAGAACATGCAGCTTTGATTCAAACCAAACCTGGAAGATATCCCTTCTGCTTGTTCGGTCACAAAATAAATTTAATTTTTAGGTCAATGGTGTCTGAGACCTATTGTGAAGTTATTTTCAATTGATAATTGACAATAAAATAAAATATGTTAGCAATAATAATAATAATAATAATAATAATAATAATAAAACACTACACCCTCACCAACATAAAACATTAAATTAATAATTTGTTTGGATTATTTGAAATGAAATGCTTTTTAAATCAATGAAATCTGGCGTAAGTAAATAGTGTGCATTTTAAGCAAAGATTATCACATGAACCCATAATGATCCCAAATGTATACCCACACAGTCAGTTCAAAAAATATCAGAATTGTTTCAGAATCCTTTCCACATTTTTGAGCATTTTGAAAAATCTCAAAATCAAAAATTCAAATTCAAATTCGAAAAACGTTCGAAACCTAATCTCTGTTGAGATGTATATCATACAAAAGACCACAAAGAAAGCCGCAAAACGACACCCCTCTCAGATCTCCATCCCAATTTGGAGATGCTCCACATCAATTAAAAATGTTTGTGTGTTACGATATTTCAATGCTATTCATTGTTGACACATGTAGTTAACACTTTGTCCTTTCGCCTGTATATGTCACATTTTCCAACAGGACTGGTATCTTCAAGAAAAAAAATAGTTGCCATTACTTTTGCCCCAACCTATATACCAGAGGCGTAACAAGCTCTCCTGGGGCCCCCGATTTTAAACACAGTTTTCATTTGCTTATTTCGAACGTTTTTCAATTCCAGTTTAAGGACTATCTATTTACAGTTTAAGGATAACATATTTAGAATCTAACCCTCCGGACTTTCATTTTAACGAACGCATTGATCATTTCGGCCAGATTCGCTTCCAAGGAGTTTGTTACCTTGTTCTTTATGGACAAAATACTCAAGTCCGCCAACCGCTCTTGTCCCATCGAGTTTCGATGGTAATTTTTTTTATCATCTTCAGTCTCAAGAATGATCGCTCTGCCGTTGCAACTGTCACAGGAATTGTCAAGAAAAGTAAAAGTTCGGAACACACATCCACAATAATTACTTTTTGTTCTCAACTGTAATGAACAAGCAAAAAAAGACCTCAAATGGGGGCCCCTTGTGGTCGGGGGCCCCACCGTACTGCATCCGCTGCACCGGCGGTAGTTACGCCACTGGTATATACATACTAGCGTATCCATGTGAGAAAACTCGCAGGTTATACCCCTCCCTCTTCCTTATTTTTTCATTTCAATATTAAGACTGTGCATATATTTTCTTCAAGACTCTCTAATTCTCCGTCACTTTTTCTATATGTCACCTTGTAATTGATAATTTAATACACCTTTGTCAAACAAATTATCCTTATTTAACTTTATTATCGAGTAGAGGTACCCTCGTGTAATTCAATAGTACGGGAAAACGGAATTCGTAATATATCGAGTAATCGTAAAATATCGAGTAATTAGTAATTTCACTCAAAGTTGCAGATTCTACGGGCTCTGAACAGGTGGGGTAAAATCGAGAAGCGTCGAACCAGCAAAAATGTAATAGAATGATCAAGAAGATTTCATCCTGTCGATTATACTGTGAGGAACGTTTCTTTGAGGCCTTTGGCCACAAAATGTTGGTTTTTACGGCCCTAGAACGCTTCGTTTAGGAGTTACTTAGCGATATAGAATCAAAAATCCTGACACGCGTTGCGGATTACATTTTACATGAATATTTCGCTGCATTTTTTAAACAAATCCTTCAAATTTTTAAAGTCAAAGTGCAATTCGTCACGTCTCCGTGAAATTATTTTTCTTTAGAAATCTCATTTATAAAGATTGGTTGCGTGTGAGAGCTGCAAAGCGAAAGTATACTACTGAAATAATAGAGGAGACGATATTTTTCTTTTGCTTTCTAGAAACAAAATGTTCACAATAATGTGGTCTAAAAAAAGTGTCAAAACATAGAGTGTAACATAGAATGTCATCAAGCGCACTGTAAGTTTCGTTTTGTTATTTACGTCGTTAAACACGCACTTAGCTCCTTAAACATCCATCTAAACAACGCTTTAAGTATCCATAACAACGGCAGCAAAAAATGCTCGAGAGTCCATTCAAAATATTTTAGCGGACTCTCGCGTTTAGTTCAGCGTCAATGGTCTTAAATCTTTGAATAAATATGTCCCTTTTGTCCCGCTTGGCCCTTGTCTTTTTGTCCCATTTCGTTCATTTTGTCCCCCATGCCCCATTGGTCCCACTTTCCCCATTTGTCCCCCTTTTCCGTTTTCCCCCTTGTCCCGATTTGTATTTGTCCATCTTGTCCCATTTTGACCCCTTGTCACATTTTATCCCATTGCCACATTTTATTCCCCTTGTCGCATTTTGTCCCCTTGTCCCATTTTGTCTCCTAGTCCCATTTTGTCCATTCGTCCCATTTTGTCCCCTAGTTCCATTTTGCCCCATGGTCCCATTTTGTCCCCAAAGGGCATCGAAAGTCTTGATGCAAAACGCCTCTAAAGCAATATTTCTTATAATACACAGCATTTCAAAATTTGGATATGTGTGTTTTGCATGATGTAATAAATGTAGGGCATTTTACATACTGAATAATTCAATATTGTTGGGCGAAAATTGTACAAGTGTTTGTGTTTGGACATTCTTAGGTTTGAAAGAGGAGTTTCTTCATTTTTTTCTTACTTGATTAAATTTACACAATCACGTAAAATATTTATAAATGCATTAATTGCAAATGTCAAATATGTTTTAAAACTGTTGTATCTATGAATCATTTCAAAGCAGTAGAAATTTGTGAAAACAGATTCGAATAATGAAAATTTCCAAAGAGAATCCCTTTTCCGTACCAAAAAATAACGGGAAAGTGAAAAAAATGAAGATACCTCTCCGCCAAATGATCGGCTGGATCTGCCTGTAGCTCTCGGAGACTTGATTTCACTCTTTTGTGTATTTTTTACTTTCCCGTACTTATCCGTACAGAGTAATATACGTAGTATAGGAAAAGCCATGCAATGCCGCGGAAAATCGATTTCGAGATTTTAACGGAAATACACATCTTCGGGTCCTCTGATACCGAAAAAGTGTTTTTTTTCAAAACGTCCGTTCGTCCGTTTGTCCGCTTGTCTGTCTGTCCGTCTGTGAACACGAACGTTCTGTCCGTCTGTGAACGTCCGTCTGTGAACACGAACGTCTGTCCGTCTGTGAACACGTACGTCTGTGAACACCGTCTGTGAACACACGGATTGATACAACTGTGCACAAGTACGAGTATTTACCTAAAATAAAAGTGTAGTACCAGCATATTTTAATCAATTACATCATTCATAAATCGGATGCATGCTAATAAAACCAAGGAAGGTCATATATTTTTTTCATTGTTTTTCTGAGTCCACAGAAATTTGTACAGTGTTGATATCAGACCATTAAAATTCGTGTGTTTTGTTTCATTCCAGGTAAATAATCAGATAGATATCAACCATTGCCATTAATGTACTTTTGTTTAATGAAAAAATATTTTTCTGAGCGATTTTTTTATTAGAGAAAATGGTGCAAAGTGGAAAACCTTTTTTAATTTATTTTATAACTAAGTTTGTTTACTGAAGGATATTTTCTAAATTCTGGAAAAAATTCCACAAACATGTTATCAACAAGAACCGCTTTTGATTTTATGCAAAACATTACGTTGTAAACAATGTTTACAACATTACGTTGTTTACAATGTTTTTAAACAAAACATTGTAATAATAATTGTTATTAATGAATTGACACTTTGATCAGATTTTCAAAATGTGCTGGTAATGTGGAAACATTTGTTTTCTGGTTAACACTAGCAAAAAATGAAATATCAGAACATATATTTTCTATACATTGCAAAAATAACGCAAGGGCTTAAGAATTGAACTTTTTAAATAAAATGTTCACTTGCATAAGTCACAAATGTACTGCTCATTATCACACCCAGCGCACGAAGTATGGCACTATGACTCACAAAGTAAGCATCTAATCCAAAGTTCCCCTCGAATAGCATGTGAAAACGCCTCTCCGCAAACAATGCCTATGGTGTCATCCTTTTCTGCTGGCATTTTATCCAAAGGCATCGCCATAACTGATCCTCCTGAGGAATGAGAATATCTAACTTTTCTTTAAGTTCAAGTTTTCTTTTGCAAGGTTTGGGTTGCTTTTTCCCTTTCCCTTTGGGAAGTATTGTTTTTAGATTGACCGATAATCTTCCTCGGCATCTGAAAGAGACGCAAAGACGTTTTCACATTTCCCCCAGTGTTGCGCTTCCACATTACCAGCATCGCCATACGGAACTGCGAACAAGCTAGGAATTTACTTAATTGCACCAGATTGTAGCGTATTTTTTTGCTGAACAATAAATGCCTAAGCATTAAGAAATAGCTTGGTAGACTATGTGATTAAATAGACTTTAGAAACGTACCTCAAATGTTTGAAAAATTAAGAAAATCTTGAAACAACCACTCACTGACATTAACAACGAGGTGACTACGAGAGCTCTCACAGGCTTTCTAAAGAAACACAGAAAGGAGTTGATGCAATTACAGCTATTCTGTAGCACCTGTTAAGCCCTACAGGTTATACTTCCACATTTGCACCATCTCCTCTATAATAAAAAATAACAAACATTAATATTAACATAAATTTAATAGAATTTGATAAAGAAAACCATTCATCATAATTAATCCACGATGCTTGGTGCTATCTTAAAACTATATTAACAACTTTTCTCCTTGAAACATTCAATAAATAAAGTATTATTAATGGAGACTCTTAGGCCTATTATAGCTATTCATGGGCAAAGTACTGCCTATCACACTACATAATTTATTGTTATTCCAAATGAAACTTTTAATGGAAACTATAGAGTGTTAAATTGAAATGGAAATCAGTAGGTATAATGGGAATACTTCATATTAATACAGATTTCTGTTTCCACAACCAGTTTGTATTTCACATTCAACCATTTTTTTTCCGATACTTTCAGTCACCAGTACACAACCATGGCGCATCAAGTTTTTTTAGTGAAAGAACAAGGACTCCAATCTTTAACTGTAGCTTATAGAATGGTACCCCCAGATGTTTCTAGGGAATTAAATCCTTTTTTTTTTCATAACACTCAACACTCACTTAAAAGACACGTATTTTCGGAGCTTGGTTCTCGGATCTCATTGCGAGTCTCACACACGAAGTACAACTTTCACATATAAAAGGAAATTAACGTGCACTTGAAACGAATGTGTACGCTAAGTGTGCAGAATGCCGGAAATGATAAAAGTCCTTATAGGTACGAATGAAAAATGAAGTGTGTGCAACGTTGAAATACACATCGAGTGTGCGGGATGTGCCGCAAGAGAGAAGTATATGTGTAGAGTGCGTGCAGGATATGCAAGGGTTCACGTCAGGTGGTGCTCCTTCGGCTGCGCAATGGAATGCATTTGGTCGTCCTGCGCATGACTTCACAATCGAGAAAGTTTAAGCAACCTGTCATGTGAAATACTGGCGCGTGTTTGTTGTTTGCGGTTTGGACGCGTTTTGTGAAATATTGGTAATGCGGAAAATATACATTATCAGGATTTAGATTATTCAACATTAACTTAAAGTTGTTTTTAGAGTGTCAGTGAAAAAATGGTGTTTTGGAGTGTGTTTGTGACGTGTGTTTGTGTATACAATTGAGGTTAGGTTAGGTGAGGTTAAGGGACTAATTATATTATATTCTGTGAACATACCGAATTGTGCAGTGGTAGTTAGTGAAAACTACAATCAAGAAACCAAAGAAAGTGATGTAGTGTATCATTCGTTTCCGCAAGATCCTATTCTGAGTGGAAAATAGATTCATGTTTGTAAGCGCGCAGACTCATTTAATGTACATGTGAGGATACGCAGTCTCCGTTTTATAAAAGACGATCACTTGAAAGATTTGCAATATGAACTGCAGGTAAATTAAATTATGCCCAAAACTGACACCTATTCATATCAGTATGTTTGAGAGGGATCGTCAAAAAGTTCATCTTGCTTGTCAGCTACTGTCAAATCATGTTGCTCAGGAAATATCTTACTTCATGCCTCATTAAAAAGAAATGTTTAATTTTATTACGTTAATAAATGATGTGTTTGACATAATGGATTCGGGAGCTCTGAAATCAGTCGATCGTCCTATTGCAAATGCTTTTGGAATGCAAATGGAAGCTCAAGAACAATTACTGATAATATTTTATGCAGTTTGGTACCTTCCTTCCATTTCAAAAAGGATTCATAATTCCAATTCGTTCTCTGAATTCTTGTCACAAAGAATTTGAAAAAAAATACATCAAATACATCCTTACATCTCGATTCAATGAAGACTGCCTGGAAAATTTGTTTTCTCAGATGAGAGCAATAGGACGAACATACGATCAACATCTTCCTGTTGAATTCAAAAGTTGCTTACGTCTTATTATAATGAGCAGAAATGTTACAAATAGTACAACATTAAACAGTTCTTGTCATGTGGTTGTTGACCAAGATGTTAATGCATATCTCACATCTTACTTATTTACCAGGTTAACTCCCAATGCGAAAGAAGCACTGAAAGTGGTACAAGATGACTCGGAGGTACAACACGAGATGACATTAAACGTTTCCGTATAATGCCCATCGGAATCCACTTCGGAATGTGCAAATGAAGGTCTACGCTGTTTAGCGGGGGGAGGGTACATAGTCCAAAGTTGTAAATCATATCTCTTGGCATAAATAATTAACAATTGGAGATAGTTGCGTCTCATTCAAGTGGAGTTTGAGTAGGAAAATTGTCTCGGGGTGGATTGATTGTCCCAGCAAATAATTGGTTAAATACAATAAAATAATTTGAACTTATATTTTCACAATTCAGTGGACAGCATAGTGTATGCTAAGTCCGTAATGTGTTACGGAGACCCAGGAAAATTTTGTCACAGAAATTTCAATCTTTGAATTCTATAGTGGTAATGTTGTATGCTAGGACAAAGATATTTATTATGATTCTACATTTAAATATTGAAGCCATAGCAAGAAGATCTGCTGAACTTCACAAGCGAAAGGCATAACAGTGGCAGGCTTTATTTTCTTCTGTTTCAAAAGTTAAGGTATATATTTAATTTTTTTCTTTTCTTGTTTTCGTATTTTGCAATTGTTTTTCAGAATAACTACGGGGTGATAGAATGTTGCTTGCGACGTAATGTAGTACTTCTGAATTGTTAAATAAACACACACACACACACACATATATATATATGTGTATATATATATGCATATGTATATATATATGTATATATATATATATATATATATATATATATATATATATATATGCAACGGCAAGCTGTGGCGTTGACGTAAGTTTATGAATGTTGCTCCAACCTGTGTGCCTACATTGCTTAAATGACGCTATTGTTGATTTCATGCAAATGGTTGTATATCATTTATTAAAAACAAAAAAAATGATCCATTGCTTTTATAAATCTATTAAACAATAATTATACTAATAATTAACAAAATATTTGATGATCCATCTTCTTAGTTTTTATATATATATATATATATATATATATATATATATATATATATATATAATGTGTGTGTGTGTGTGTGTGTCCGGGGAGGAAACGTCAAAACTTTGAAAATAAGCTCTTAAGACAATCCTAAGCGTATTTTGTCTAATAAACTACGTGGATATTCCGAATGGTTAAGCCGCAATTAGCACTCAAACGTTGGTTTAAAAAAAATATTTCTGGGCAAAGGTTTGCATTTTGGAAGCATAGAACACTCCAGAGACTTGTAAATTGATTATTATTTATAAAAGAAATGAATATATTTGCTCAGACAGTAAAATTAAGCGAGAAATAAAAAAGGAGTCGAATTGTGTAAATTGAGTGCTTTTTTATATCTCGCTTAATTTTTCTTTCTGAACAAATATATTGATTTATTTTGTAAATAATAAACAATTTACATGTTTCTGAAAGGTTTCTATGCTTTTATAATGCAAAGTTTCGCCTAGAAATCAAGTTGTCACACCAACTTTTGAGTGCTTATTGCAGCTTAACCATTCGGAATATCCACAGAGTTTATTCGACAAAATATGCTTAGAATTGTCTTAAGAGTTTATTTTCGAAGTTTCGAAATTTCCTCCCCGGACACCCTGAATGTATATGTCACTAATATTTTGTACGTATGTAAAATAGAAAGCACTATTCGTGGGCGGCATGAAAAATGACAGCCTTTATCACACGAAAATATTCATTGTTTAGGTCATGCATTTATTGAAAGAAAAAGGAAAAGCGTGAGATTGCTCTTTCGCAGTCGTCAGTTGCTCTTTTGTTCTGAGCACTGTCACATCCAGTGAACAGGGTTAAGGACGCAAATCAATACACGAAAACTTCTCCTTCCGGAAACGTCTACCCTTCCCAGTCATAAAATACGAAATTATTAACGCTTTAATTAACAAAGTATTGTATCCAAAAGCGCAGGGAAACCAACTGAGCGTTTCTGGAGCTTAACACAATGGTCGCAATTACGTATTGCTGTCATAGGGAAAGAATCGCAAACAAGCGAAATGAGTAACAGAGATATATTTCAATTGTCGGGCATATCTTGCATCCACAAATAGATTTACTGGTGCGAGCAGTTACCACTGTTCTAATTTCCTGGATAAATTCTTTTTTTTTTGCCTATTGGTAACCAGGCGACCTAAGTGGAGCGACCAGAACGCCAGCTTGGCACTTCTTGCTTCTAGGGTTCAATTCTCCATAGATTCATGTGTAATTCACGATAAAATCTCATCGAGTGCTGAGCTACCGAAGGGTTTAAATTTGCCAAGAGTATCCAAGTGACGCGCAAGGAATTTTTAACGCGAATAATCACCGGCACTCACGCTCTTTACCCCCTCTCCCCCAGAAAAAGTACTCTGAAGTGATTCAAATCTCCTGTGTGGCTCTAGTCAGTAACGAACTAACCTGAAAATATGAGTCACATTTAAATCGAAATGTGGCAAACATATGCTTGAAACAAAATGCAAGAAGCGAAGATAATTAATGGGAATATCTATTTAGCAATGAAAATTCAGCAATAAATATATTTCAAGATGGGTGGAGAGAAGCAATGCATAACTCAGACTTCAGAATGTACAATTTTATCGGACAATGGAGAGTACTATAATGAAACACGTCGGCAACCAGTATCGCACAATGCAACACATTAATTTCAGAATTTAATAAAATAAAATGAGTGGATACGGTTTTTAAGATAGTTATATTTTATTTTAATTCAAATATCATTAAAACATTTAAAAGACATAAAACTTCTCATCTCATAGAGTTCAATACACTTCTTGATTCCTTTTTTCACGATACGTTTTGACGACTTATTTTGCTGCCATCTTCATTTGGTTATCTTAATAAAACGTACAAAATCATTCTAAAATATTAAAAGAAATGTTAACAATATTAGTATAAAAGTAGATAAACTAATAGATAAGAAAGATAACATTTGTCATATAAGAACTCAAATAATGAAATCAAACGCAAAAAAATAAAAATGTGTTAGTGTTAGAATAGCACAAAAGGGTCATTGAACGCCTTGCGACATATCGGTAATTGGGTAATTGGCGATAGGATAACGTTCACCAACTGCTACACCAGGCATGTCGAACTGTGCGTACACGAGCAAGGCAGAATTTAAATAATGCGGGGTCCCCAAGCAAGAAATTGTGACCCCCGAGTAAAAATAGCTCCACCTTTATTAAATAAAAAATAATCTTAATACAAGTATTTTCTGTACAATTACAAATGAAAATTTGTATTTTTTTATAAATCTTACATATTATATTTATTGCATTAAATACATTTTATGTTACAAAATAAGACCTAGATATTTTTCGGAAGCGCAGGGCCTGTCATGGATGGGGCCGCCCCGCAACTGCTTGTTTTGCTTGTAGGTAAATCCGGCCCCGCGCACGAGCTATTAGCCCGCCTGGTACATGCATTTCGCATGACACTGTCATAGTACTTTCTATTTACGAAAATTGCAGTTAACTGCCCCACAACACATATTGCATCAATATTCATATGTAATTACTTGCACGAAATTCTCTGAAATTACAAACGCATAGCTTGTATTCAATTAAAATGAATAAATATAGTTTTGTAAACACAGAATATTCAAAAGAAGTTTCTTGAAAAATTATAGAAAATTACCATTTATTACATATATTTTGAGATAATTGTAGTATGCGGACGGCAGTTCAAAGTTGCCGCGCTAACTGCGCGGCAAAGAGCGCCGGCAGCATGTTCCCGCCTCCGGCAGCGCGCAGCACAGAGCGTCGGCATCAGGCGCGCTGAGCTTCGTCAAGCGCGCCAAGGGTGTGCTCAGAAACCAGCCACGCCTGTTACCTGGGCTCCGCGCACTGGTGAACCGGCCAATCAGGGGAAGCCGCGGGAAGCCTTGCGCGGGAGCTGGCCCAAATAAAAGGACGCCGGCGGAGGATCACCGGCAGTAGAGCGCTCGGCGTGGTTTCAGCCAGATGGCAGATTGTTTTTTTGTATATGAAGTTTTGTGGTAACTGTACATAGCGGCCGAGTTGGCCCAGATTTTTGTAAATAAATATTCTTATGGAAAGTGAGTGTTTTTTGAGTTATAACAGTGGCGACGAGTAAAAAGGAAAATGAACGCGGAACAATTTTCACAACTGATGGCGTGTCTACAGCAGCAACAGCAGCAGCAGATGGCGATGATGGTGCAGACATTGCAGCAAGCGGCAATTTCGTCACGACCGAGCAGCCCAGCCCCGCCGTTCGCAACTTACAATGCAGCAGAGGAAACCTGCGAAGAATATGTGGCCAGATTGGAGCAACATTTGTTATGCTATGATATTAAAGAGGAATCTCGTAAAAGAGCATTTTTTCTGGCCACAATCGGCGCACCGTTAAATAGGTTGTTACGTAAGTTAAGCAAGGAAGAAGAGATTTCGCAGGTGTCATACGATATACTTAAACAGCGGCTGCTAGCTCATTTTTCGAGGGAGACGCATTTAGTGGCGGCACGCTACAAGTTTTATTCATCCAGAATGAAGCCAGGCCAAACGCATGCCGATTGGGCGACGGAGTTGAAGGGTTTGGCGAAGCGTTGTGCGTTTGAATGCAACACAGAGAAATCGTATGCGGAGTCATTGATACGGGACATGTTGGTAATGCATACGCCGGAAAAAGAAGTTCGGTGGGCATTATTGCAACAAAACAACCCGTCTTTGGAAGACGCCTTAAAATTAGCAACATCGTATGAGGTAACGAAGCATACGGCGCATCAGATGACGTTAGGCGATAGAGTAGCAAGAGATGTAGAGGAAATGAGTGTACAGGAGGAAAATTGGGTAGCCAAGCCACGAAGCAGGAAGCAGCAGGAGAAGAAAAGTCCTTCCACCAGCAGAGGCAAGCTATTGAAGTCTTGTAGACAGTGTTTTATTAGTCACGACAGGAAGGTTTGCAGATTCCTCAGAGCGGAGTGCTACAAGTGCGGTAAGAAAGGGCATATTAGAGAAGTGTGCAACAGTGGTTCTGCTGAAAACAGACGACAAGAAATGGACATCGATGAGGTGAGCGGGCACGTCAGAGAAGGACGCAGCAGTGGTTATGCCGAAAGCCAGCGGCAAGAAAGAGGCATCGATGAAGGGGATGGTGATTGTATTTATTCAGTTATGCAGTGTGATGACAAAAGTAAATTGTTTGTAAACTTGGAAATAGGTGGTAAATCTGTATTATTCCAGGTGGATACAGGTGCAGCAGCAACTCTAATAAGCATGACTACTTATGAGCAGCTGGGTTCTCCGCCTTGCGCCTCGCTGAACACAGTTTTTTATGGATATGCTAGACAGAGGATCAAGACGAAAGGTAAGATAAGCCTGCTAGCGAAATACAAAGCGATGGAAAGACAAGTAACACTGGTGGTTGTGGACAGTCGTGATGCGGTTAACATTCTAGGAATGGATGTTTTCACAATTTTTGGATTTACGGTTCAGGACGCGTTTGTCATTCAGACTAGCGCCCTGCCAAAGGAGGTAAAGAATGTGATAGACTTGAATTCAGAAGTTTTTTCGGAGCAGTTGGGAAAATGCAAATTTTTTGAGGCGCATTTGCAGTTGAAGAAAGATGCCACCCCTAAATTTTTTAAAGCACGACCTGTTCCCCTGGCAGTGAAAGATAAAGTAAAAAAGGAAATCGACAGGTTAGTAGATTTGGACGTCTTGACCCCCGTCAGTACTAGTGCATGGGCAACTCCAGTAGTCATAGTAAAAAAGAAAGACGGTAAAATTAGAATGTGCGGAGATTTCAAGAGCACCGTTAATGCGCAACTCATGGTAGAGCAGTTCCCCATCCCCAGAGCAGAAGAGCTTTTTCAGAAGCTAGCGGGCGGGCAGAGATTTTCAAAAATAGATTTACGGGACGCGTATCTGCAGATCCCGTTAGATGAAGAGTCTGCGAACTTATTGGTAATTAACACACCGTTCGGGCTTTACCGATACAACCGGTTGCCTTTCGGGGTCGCTTCAGCTGCGGCTATTTTCCAGCGCTGCCTGCATACGCTGACAGCCCAGGTGAAGGGCAGCGCCAACTACCTGGATGATATAGTGGTAACGGGCGAGTCGGAGGAGGAACATCTACAAAACTTGAATCTCTTATTAAAGACTTTAAATGAATGGGGCCTAAGGGTTAACTTGGATAAGTGTGATTTTTTTAAAGAACAGATTACTTATCTAGGTCACGTGTTGGATAGCTCGGGGATCAGGCCAACCGGAGAAAACTCAACGGCGATTCAGCAGCTTCCGGTTCCCGTTAATTTGCAGCAGCTACAGTCATTTCTGGGGAAGATTAATTACTATGGCAAATTTATCAAGAACATGGCGGAAATAGCAGCACCCCTCAACGCGTTGCGTAAGAAAGGCGTAAAATGGCATTGGTCGGCAGATTGTGACAAGGCATTTCGGAGGTTGAAAGAGAATTTAATGCAGGCAGTTAAATTGGAACATTTTTTGCCAGATAGAACGACTATACTAGCTGTAGATGCATCAGAATATGGTATTGGGGCAGTCCTTTCGCAGAAGGATGCTAAGGGTGTTGAGCGGCCAATTGCTTGTGTGTCAAAAACGTTGAATGTTCACCAGAAGAATTACTCTCAGATAGAAAAAGAAGCTTTAGCAATTGTATACGGCGTGAGAAAATTCAATGAATACTTGTATGGGTCAAAGTTCATAATCATTACTGATCATAAGCCGTTGGTATCTTTGTTCTCGCCACACAAGCGTATCCCAGATAATACGGCGCGTAAGATGCAAAGGTGGGCGCTTTTCCTGTCTGATTATAGTTACAGGATACTTTACAGATCTACATATCAGCATGCTAACGCAGATGCACTATCCCGTCTTCCGCAAGGGCCGGATGCAACTTTTGACTCTGAGGACATCGCCTGTCTCCAGCTGGACCAAGCCGAAGAGGAGGCAGTATCAGGTTTTCCAGTCTCGTCATATCAAGTGGCAAAGGAAACAAAGAAGGATCCGCAGCTCAGGCAAGTGCTGTACCACGTACAAACTGGTTGGTCCAGCGCGCATAGGCGAACCAGGGCGCTGACGGAATGGTATAAGCTCCAACACAGGCTGTCGGTTAAGGGCGGCGTATTATTACTGGCTAGCGATGAAGGAGTTAGGGTAGTGATTCCGCATAAGTTGCGACCAAAGGTATTACGCCTTTTACATGAGGGTCATTGGGGTATAGCCAGAACAAAGCAAGCAGCCCGCCGTTATTGTTATTGGCCAGGAATAACCAAAGATATAGAGGAGATGAGCAAGCATTGCGAAGCATGCCAAACTAGTCAGGCAGCGCCGAGAGCGGATTTAAGCTCATGGCCCCAACCCTGCGAGCCGTGGGACCGCATACATGTAGATTTTGCGGGTCCTTTCTTAGGGCATATGTGGTTGTTAGTAGTGGACGCATTGTCAAATTATCCGTACGTGATGCGCATGCAACACACAACTGCACCACATACAATTGATGCTTTGAAGAAAGTTTTCGTAACAGAAGGCCTCCCACGAGTATTGATCTCCGATAACGGCCCGCAGTTCATATCAGCGGAATTTCAAAAATTTTGTAAAAGTAGCGGGATACAGCACATTTTGGCTCCACCGTTCCATCCTCAGTCAAATGGAGAGGTGGAAAGATTAGTGCAGACGTTCAAGTCAGCCATGCTTAAAGCAACTAGAGCGGGTGCATCAGTAGAGCAGGCGTTACTTAGCATGTTGACCACCTATAGGACGTTACCAAATATGTCAGGTAGAAGCCCCGCTCAAGTATTGCATGGTCGGCAGCCCCGTACCTTATTGTCCTTGTTATTCCCGGAAGAAGTGCCAGTGTCAACCAAAGGCGCTAAATTCAAGAGAGGAGATAAGGTACTGGTAAGAGTGTACGGAAGTAATTGTAAGTGGCAACCAGCAATAGTAACTGCAGTAAGAGGAGGCAGAGTTTACGTCCTCAGGACAGAAGATAGAGCAATCTCTCGGCATCAATCACAGATTAGGAGACGGTACTACGATTCTGTAGTAGATAAGCAACAGGCGGGGGGGCCAGCGCAGAGCAGGGCAACAGAAAGTGTAATGCGTTTTCCCTTTTCAAGCCAGCAGGAGGAGCGGCCCACACTGGATTCCGGCGCAACCATCGAGGAGCCATCTCTACAGTCGCAGCAGCGGCCGGCATTGCGGAGGAGCAACCGACTGCGTCGTTTCACCCCCTACATCACAACTTCGGTGGGGAGGGTGTAGTATGCGGACGGCAGTTCAAAGTTGCCGCGCTAACTGCGCGGCAAAGAGCGCCGGCAGCATGTTCCCGCCTCCGGCAGCGCGCAGCACAGAGCGTCGGCATCAGGCGCGCTGAGCTTCGTCAAGCGCGCCAAGGGTGTGCTCAGAAACCAGCCACGCCTGTTACCTGGGCTCCGCGCACTGGTGAACCGGCCAATCAGGGGAAGCCGCGGGAAGCCTTGCGCGGGAGCTGGCCCAAATAAAAGGACGCCGGCGGAGGATCACCGGCAGTAGAGCGCTCGGCGTGGTTTCAGCCAGATGGCAGATTGTTTTTTGTATATGAAGTTTTGTGGTAACTGTACATAGCGGCCGAGTTGGCCCAGATTTTTGTAAATAAATATTCTTATGGAAAGTGAGTGTTTTTGAGTTATAACAATAATCAAGTTCACTTAAATTCTTCAACAGTTCATAGCAAATATAATTTTATACCACTTTTAATCATTTAGGAATAACTCGAATTGGTTTCTAACTTGACTTGGGTGTAACACTACCATCAAAAATGTTCTCTAACAGTTCATAGCTAATATAATTTTATAACACTTTTAATTATTCATAAATATCTCTAATTGATTTCTAACTTGACTTAGATTTGATACTATCATCCAAAATGTTATCTTTAAAGAGCAGAAATTGCACTTGCATTTTATTAACATAACAAGATTCCTTTCAAAATGTTCTCCCCTCAGAAAGATGTTCTCCCCTCAAGATGTTCTCCCCTCAGAAAGATACATAACTTCAAATATCGTCTGCAAATAGTACAAAGCTACTATGAAAATACCAATGGAAGAATATATCAGTCATTCAACAAGAAGGTTACTGGCAAAAAACAAAACAAGTGACCACTACAGTTACTATGAAATTATTTTTTCTTATGCCACCGTAAAACACATCTGAATTTTTACTCCACTAGTTTTATTGGACTTCATTATACACCTCTTGCGAAAACAACAAACTTGAGGTTTCACGCAATCGTGGCAGTTCGTGGAGGAAGAAAAAACTGAGGAACTATTTAAAGACCGAATACCGACTTCAGTTTGGAGGGTGTCTCGTCCAAAACGCCGCAAAGCTTGCAGCGAACAGGGGAGGCGGCAGACGCCTTAGTGCAGCACAAATTCTAGGTTTCCACGCCACATACCACCGTGCCGAGACACAGGCGCGGCCACTCCTCCTCTCACCCCAGTCTGACAACCTCTCACTCCGGCGTCTCAAAACCTCTCGCATCCGTTCGCCACTCTCTCTGCTTCCCCCTCCGCGCGCGTCACCGTCCCGGGTAAGGGGGTACACCCCTTCTCCTCCACGCCTCCTAGCTACTGATAAGGAGATCGACGGCGTCGTCGCGAGCGCGGTGAATCTCATAGAATGCCCATGACCGGACACAGGTCACAACCCTGTAGTCGATTTCCTCCAAAATTGATATTCCCAATCGATCTGACTGATATCGCGGCCCCTTGAATATAAAACTGATATTTTAATTTGCGGTGTATTTTATATGAAGCGCCTGGGACATTTTCAAAATTTGCAAAAAATGTCTGCATGGTTTTTGATTCAATTTCGTTGTTGGATAGTGTGAAGGACCTGTAAGAGAATGATGCAGGTCTCATGTTCGTCGAAAAAAATTCTAATTTTTCGAAATTACAAAAGTTCAGTTTTTCGGCATCTTCCTACAACTAAAATTTTAAAGCTAGAGATTTTTACCTGAATGAAATCTGTTCCTTAAAGATAGATTTTGAAATAAGGTCATATACAATTTTTCAGAAACTTTAGTACTTTTCGCGTAATTTAGCGTGTAAATATAGACGAGAAAGGACTGGGCGTGCTGTTTAACAACACATGTTTTATTGGTACAAGTATCGAGAAAAGGAATTTTTTAAGTACTTTGAGGAAGAGGAGTACTGGGTCTATTCTTCTGATGTCTCCAGATTGATGAGTGAATTTAATATCACTAACGATAAAGATAAATGGAGTTATTTATAGATTAATCGTAAATGAGCCTTAAAGCTATCCTGCTCTATCACGGAAGCCACTATGCTTCTGTTGGACACTCAGGGCATTTAAAATAATGTGAAAACCTGGCTCTCGTCCTCAACAAAATAAAATATGCCGACCACGATTGTACCGTTTGTGGTGATTAGAAAGTTATTTCCAAGCTTCTTGGTCAACAAGGCAAATACATAAATTTCCCATATTTTATTTGTGAGTGGGACAGTCATTATAAGACTCAACATTGGGTTAAGAAAGAATGGCCGGAAAGACAAAATCTTGAATCAGGCACCGAGAATGTGATTCGGAACAGCTTAGTTGGACCAAAGTATTGTTACCCCCTAAGCATATAAAATTAGGTATAATGAAGACGTTTGTCAAGGCTATTCCAAAAGATGGCAATTGTTTCAAATACCTGTGCAAAAAGTTTCCAGATTTATTCGAAGCCAAGTTGAAAGAGGAAGTCTGTTGGTCCAGATATCCGCAAGCTTACGAAGAATAATGAATATGAAGCTATGATAACAAAGGAAAAAAAGAAGCCTGGGTTGCCTCCGAAGTTAACTGGAAAATTACAAGGATCCTGGCTATAAAGAAATGAATATGCTGAACAAATTTCAAGCGTTGGGTTGCTCCATGAGAACCAAAATACTTTTCCTTCACTCACACGTGGACGTTTTCCCCGAAAATTTAGAACGAAATTTAGAAATTTAGAAAATTTAGAATTTAAAATTCAGAAAAGAACAGAGTGAAAAGTTTCACCAATACTTGAAAGATATGGAGCGCAAATATCAAGGAAGTTAGGACAAGAACACACTCGCTGACTATTGTTGGATAACACTAGATAAGCGAGATAACACGAGATTGAACACAAAAGAAGAACACCAAAAAGAAGTTTCAAAGGAAAAAGAGTGCGTACTCAAATGGAAACTATTTATTTACTTTTTGCTCAGTTTAAAATTTGTTTTAATGTTTCATGTGCACATAATCACTCAATCTTCTTTGGTCAATCAAATTGTTCAATCTTCTTCTTCTGCTTTATGGATGGTAGGCCTTAAGGCCTGATTCAAGAGAATGAGCCTCTCCATCTTGTTAACGAATGGTCAACATTTCTCATTCCTTAGGGGATTATATGGGTATATATATAACAATGAAACGGAGGGAGAAAAATTCGCGATGATTGAAAACCTTGACACTTGTGTTCCTTCCCCTTCTATTGTTTGTTTCTAAGTGTTTTTTTACACACTGAATGTAGCCGCCTCGTCTGTGGCACCAACGGGCGGCACGATGACGCGGGCGAGTCAATATATAAAGTAGGAAGTGCCGTTGTTGCGTGGCTCAGTTTTACTCTTACGAGTATGTATTGCAGGAAGTAATCTCTGAAGTACAAAAATGTTTGTCGTGGGATTCGACTTACGAAGTTTTACTCAGTAACTTCAGTTATTGTCCCGTATTTTCGGAAATGTTTTACTGTTATCATACAGTGATTTCATGGTTGTTCTGTGGTTCTAAGTTTCGCTTTCCTGCGCAAAATGTCGAGTTCTTCCCGCAGAGGTTGTAACAACTCACCGGGCTGATTTTGTTACATCTTGACGTGTTATGGTTAAGTCTCAGATTAGATCGATGAATGATGTCGTAAGGGAATTATATTATTTTTATTTTGACTATAAGATTGAGGATCAGTATAAAAGCTGGGCTGATGACCTGGCTTAAAGGATCCAAGAAAAGGATGCCTTTTGCTGTTCCGATGATATGGAGAAAACCCCGGAATCACTATGGCGTTTTGTTTCTGTATGACGAATACAGCAGGAAGTAACAAGCAGAAACAGTCTGCCATCGAATATTCAATCTTCAAATCCGCGATCAGACCAGTGCCTCATGGAGAAAATTTACCTGCACCTACTCCTCCGAACGACTGGGAAGCTATCGATATTGCAGCACCTACAGGAACCGATGAGGACACTTACTCAATATCTGCGGATGAAGATCTGAGAGATAGTCCCTTCCACTTAAAAGATGAGACTTATTTCCAGTGGCGTAGCGTGACTCACACGTTTGGGGATGCTCAACAAGAACACACAAAATGTCACTATCAACTACTTCGTCTAATAGGCGAACGTAACACAAGGCAGATACACTGGGACTACTTCCACGATCTCGATTGCTTACGACGGTGTAGGCGCTTCCCACAAAATCCTCACAGCAGTCAGGGCTGCCGATGTCTTGAAAGCAAATTATACAATGGCTCAGTTTTAATTCTTATACGCGAATGGCAATAAGACCATTTGTTAATGTATACATTGTAGACTTTAATAATATGTAATCTATTTAAGAGATAATACAATTTCTTGGATATTAATTAAGAAATAGTAGTCAGGCACTATTTCTACAGTTTGTACCCATGACCAAGCGGGGACTCCCGAGTGAGAGAGAGAAAGATAATTTACTGAACGCCTGAAGTGTGCTGCGCTCTCGTGCACAAACGGGCTTCTTTCCGCAGTAGACGCTAGCGTAAAGCAATCGGGTTCTCTGGGCCAGGGGTGAAGAGGGGAGAGGGGGACCTCGCCATCTGCGCATGCGTCATTGCTCGTCGCAATCTGGCGGCAGACGCTGAAGTATTTTAGCATCCAAGCAATCAGAGGCCAGCTTCAACAGCCCACCGAATTCAATCATAGGAAATCAATTTTAAATTAATACAAAACGTGTTTCGCTCAACAGACCACTTTTAAGATTATCAATACAGTATTTAAGGTTCTTATATACGGGGATGCTCAGCATCTCAGCGTCCCCTGACGCTACGCCACTGCTTATTTCATCCTTCATCATGAATTGAACGATTTAACAAATACAACTTTCGAAAGAGAAAGCTTAATTCTTTGGTGCTAGACTCAAAGAATGGAATTTACTGGCTCCCGGAACTACTTAACACTCAGCACAGGAAAAGGAACGAGCCTTTTTCAGAATATGACAGAATGGAAGATTCCTTTGCGTATGTACGGATATCAATGGCCTGATGAATGAGTTAGGAATCCAAAGTAATCCATCTGATTGGTGTCTTTTTATAGATTCATCTAAGAACAGTCTGAAAGCAGTTTTGCTTCATAATGGAAATAAGCTGCCTGTGGCACACTCTGTTCCAATGAATGATACTTATGAGGATCTCGCACTCATTTTAAATCGTATCAAATACAATGATCATGGTTGGCAAATTTGTGGACATGTAAAAGTATGTGCACTATTATAATGTCCAATGTCTGGACCAGACCAATGTCTGGAAGGTGGATTTACAAAGCACTTTTGTTTTTTGTGTCTTTGGGACTCAAGAGCTATAGGAAAAAATTATCACAAAAGGAATGGCCCCCCCAGAGAGTCATTTAAGCCGGGTACCAACAATGTCAAGTATGAACCTCTGATCGATCCAGGCAAGGTACTGCTTCCAACTCTGCACATTTATTTATTTATTTGTCAAAAAACAGTAAAAACTGTATATGACGTGTGGGGAAAGAAATTTATGTTGGACCTCATGAATTTCTTAAAGGAATAGACAAAGAAGCTGAAGTGTCTTAGTGTTTTCCGAAACTAAGTGATCTGTATACATCTGTGAACATTATAACCTTATAAACTATTCTGAGTATGTAAATGCTTAAGTATAGTGCTAGTAAACTAACTGAATATATAGTTTTTTAATTGTTTAGATTTAATAAATTAATTTATAGAATTTTAAAAATTGATTGTCTTTGACACAAGTGCCAAAACGAAATTGATTCCCTTTTTGCAGTCAAAAAAACTCACTCTCCGGTACTTTCAAGATAGCTCATTATGCCTCTTATGGTAAATTTGGCAACTACGTGTTACACAAAAATACGAGCTAATCCAGTAAAACGGCTATCATATTCGTATTCAGCGACCCAAAATTGGTCAGAATCAGTGAGTTTTGTTTCTATAACTTTTCAAAAGTTTAAAAACGTCGGCCAGTGTACTTTATTGAAAATCATTTGAAGTACCTCTACTCCCGAATACAATCAATGCAGATAAATAGACAGGCCTTGTCTGTGTTTTCCCTAACTGCATCTTTTAAACATTTTTTCAACTCTGTTATTCGATTTCTGAAGCGTATGACATGTCAAATCAACCGTTGTCTAGTATATATCTGTATGAACCAATTTAAGTAAAATTATGAGCATTTTAACGTTAAATTGTAATACAATATAACCAGAAGGCATGCGATGAACTTACATATCCCTAACGGTTCCAAAAATTCTTAGTACTTTCTCGCCTTACGAATACTTCGTAAGAAGAGAAAGTTATGTAATCGTGCGGCGGAAAACGGGGAATTTTCGCCAGAAAAACTCTTACGGCATGGGTCTAGTGACAAAAAAGTGGATAAAACCTGTTGCTAAATTTAGAAAAAAAAACTTCTATCTCGTGGTGTAGTCAAAATCCATGACTTGTTACTTGTTACTTCATACTACAAAATCGATTGACGGCAAAACGTCCGTCCGTCCGTCCGTCTGTGGTCAACGCTAGCGCCTAAACCGTTCGGCCGATTTTCTTCAAAATTGATATTCCCCGATCGTTTTTATTTGTCTCAAGGTCTCTGGAATTTGAAACCGATATTTTAGTATTTGAGGGTACTTTACATGAAGCCCATTTTGAGATTTTCTAAGTTAAAAGAAAATGACTCCAAATTTTTTGATTATATTTTGTTGTTGAATAGTCCGAAGAACGTTGAAGGGAATGACGTAAGTATAATTTTCGTTGATAGTCCCAATTCGTCGAAAATTGCAAAAAACTGTTTAAAAACTGCAAAATTGAAGATAGAGATTTTTGACTCAGACAAAGTCGGTTGTACAAAATTAGCACTTCAAATATGGTCATGTACCATTTTTTGGAAAAACGAGTAGTTTTTGCGTAAATTGCGATTCAAATTTACAAAAAAAATCTCAAAAACCGCTCCAATTTTTTTCTTTAAATTTTCTGCACGTGTGTAATAAGGGATGGTAAATGTATAAATAAACTAATGGTGCTATATAATGGCACATACTTTCTCGCAGTAGTTATTTTCCAAATGCCGATCATCGGATAAATTATGTGGAGTAAGCCGTTCACCGCTGCCTTTCTTGGTCATGTTTTTTGAAAGACATGTTTTTCGCATGTTGAAAATTACCGGCTCCTAATGATAAAATCGATAGAATTACGTTTTGGCTAAAATATAAGTAATTGCGATAAATGTACTGGAAATGTCTGTATATATTTGTTCAATTTTTAAACCTTTAACAAATTTTTGCTGCTCTTCTTGTATTTGTAAAGCGTATGTACCATCTTATCAATTGTTTCTTAATCATGCATTTACCATTTTATAGGTCGGTTCTATTCTTTCATAGCTCTGTTCGACACTGGCGGTGTTGGTGTTGCGTAGTGTTATAAATGCCGGTTCGTTGACTTTGAGTTTTGGATGTCGGGTCTCGGTACGGAAAACGTTTGCTGGTATAATACACTTTTGCTGGTTTATGAAGTAGTGGAATAGCAATAAGGACCGTATAGAAGCAGAGCGAGAAAGTATGTGCGTTGGAAGCACTACTAGTTTCTTATTGTTCCACACATGTTATAAAATATATTTAGTTTCCAGCTTGTGTCATTTTTCTGGCAGTAAGATACACTGAAGCCTAAATAGGTAAAATTGTGTGTTCTATTAGTTCGTTTATCATTACAACTTTACATTTAATGTGGTTTGTTCCTTCAAAGCCCGTATATTTTGTTTTCCTAATAGAGATATGCATATTGTATTTGTTTGCCTGTTCATTAGTTTGCGGGTTGCAATTTGTAATTCATCTTCTGAGTTGCTAAAAATTTCTTGGTCTTGTCCAAACAATATGGTATTTAGAGATTTGTTATTTATTTTAAAATGTGTTTACAATTGCCCTAGCCATTACCGGACAATCTCGACGGTATACGAGTGGGTGTCTATATATATATATATTGTAACGAATGTGAATTTCCCATCCGTTACCAACAATAAAACCATTATTGAAGGCATGAGAACCATTTAAAAGGCGTGCGGCATACGGCGGCGATGAGAAATGCGGCGAGTACCGGCGAGATCGCGCAGCGCTCGGTGCAAAGTCTGAAGTGGTGACGTGCTACGCGGTCAGCCGCGGAGGGGAGGTGAGGTCCGGCCCACCCCTATGACGGGAAGAGCCGCGGAATAAATATGCCGGTCCGCTGACCACTAGCCTCTTCTTGTTAGAGTTGTCGTCGAATACGCTTCTTGTTCGAATTGTTGTCGAGAAAGTTTTTGTTTGAGATTGTGCGAACGCAATACTTGTTCACATTGTGGTCGAAGTAACGACGTTACTGTAATACAAGTTGTAAGAGGCCGAAGTAGTGGCGTTAATGAATTATCTAGTGGATTGTGTAGCTAGTGATAGGGAAGTGAATGAGTGCTGATTTGGTCAGGAGAAAGTACGTTAGATTACGTGAGGAACAATCTGATGGTGCAATACGCCAAGCAATTGTTAAGTAAATCGAGTGCGCGACGCCCATGAACTGAGTGATTCACGCGGTCGCAAGACTGCGTCGTGCGGAGAACTTTTAGCACGCATGCGTGCAGTATAATCAATCGCGCTGAAGACAATACGAACGAGAGGAAGAAGAGGCCTGTACGAGAAGAGGACCCCGGGACGAGGAGAAGAGGACCCCGGGACGAGAGGAAGAAACTGAGAAGACGAGGGCCTAACTGTGCTTCCAGAGCGCCGAGTCTACGCAGTCGTGAGCACCAGGAGTGGCGATCGCGAGAAACGCAAGGTCGTCCGGAACGCGCTCCGAAGGTTGCAGAAAGGAAACGAGACGTTGAGAGGAGAGGGTTTTCGACGCCGAGGTCGCCGTTCGCGAGCCGCAGGCAAAGCAGTACCGCGACGAATAACAGCGAATTTATAAAACAGAAACTGTTAGAATACCTGAAACGAAATCGTTTCCAAGCAGAAAATGTTAATTTCACCACTAGGGAACGAATGCGTTAATTAAATATTATCTTTGCTGCGTTTGATGTAAATAATTTCTTTCGTTTTGCTTGATTTTGTGGAAATCCAAAGGAGTAATGAAATTGATAACATAATGCTAATTTATTATTAAAATTTCAACAATTTCTTTTCATTGCATAACAGAATATTTTTGTAAATAGTAGTGTTAGTTATTTAAATAATTAATTTCAAAACCGTGCACGGAAAATTCATAGTGTTGGTAAATTGAGCGATCACAATTGATTTAAACGAGTATCATTGCTATTTTGTGCATTTTTTTTAGTACAGCTAAAGAAACTGTACTTGAACAAGTTAATTAAGAATACATTCCACTTTGTTACCTGATTTGTGTGTGTATGCATTCACCCCTTGAATTTCCTTACCACTGCAGAAGTATCCATTGCCCTGAGAGAAAATATAGACTCGCAAGAGCATGTAGATCTGCGTACACCCATCAGATCTATGTCGGGTTAATTGGTTGGGATTGTACGTTAATTACATATATTAGGCTGTATCAAAAAATAGAATTCAATGGCTTTGTGAAAAAAGGTAGTTTTCAATGCAAGAAGACATCGGCACCAATCAAACCGTTTTTAAAATGGGTTTAGGGGTGCCAGAAACCCCATAAATACCTAATTTTCGGCCTTTTTCGCTACTTTTTAGAAAATAAGGAATAAATATTATATAATGTTATAGTTATCAACGGTTGCGTCGTCTGACAGACTTTGTAATCTAGGCAGAGTTGGGCAGTATCGAAAATACATGTATTTAAATACGTATTTTCCGTACTTTTGTGATTTATATTTTGTATCGAAAATACATGTTTGATCATGTATTTTGTATTTGTATCGAAAATACTTTCTAATAGTATTTTTAATTTTCAAAATACAAAAATACTTTTTACTGTTCCGCCGTTGAAAATTGGAATTGCAACATACAGAGAAATCTGGATAACACGATTTTTTAAAATTTAGAAGCAAGTAAGCTGAAGAAATGTTATAGAGGCATCGGTTGACGGATTTTGGAGACAACCACACAGACGTCACATTATATTGTCACATTATGCATCACTGTCTGGAAGGGAATTGGTCGCATTGGTTAAAACTTATACTTGCGCAGTTCAAACCACGAATCTTATGATTAGACGCGGATTTTGAGGTTAAAAATATGCATTTTAGGTGCCTAAAATAGGTTCTTTTAGCATATAAGTTAGGCTTTTTAAATTGTAGAATAGGCACAAATAAAACAAAACTTAAATGAAACACCGTTTTTTATCATATATAAATTATATATGTTATAAATTATATATGTTATAAATTATATATGTTATATATTATATATGTTATATATTATATATATATATATATATATATATATATATAACGATAAAAATCAATGTTACGTAGAATCGGTATCCTATATACCATTTATGAATCAGTTTGATTGTTTGTCGACTCGTTAGAATTATTCGTACCGTATTTTGCCTCACTATAAATTACTAATATTTCTCAAAGTTTTGAAGAGAAAATGAAGGTCTCTTACTGGTCAAGATCACTTTTCTTTCGCGGATATTCAATAGCTTTATCTTAGCGGAGGAGGCAGACTTTTACGAAGTCAGGAAGTAGTGACACGGAAAATTTTAACGCAAGATCCTTGTCCTGTATATTCATTTCTCGCTATCTTACAGATTAACGCAACTTTAATATTGTCCTTGTCTGATCTTCCGACACAGAAGAAAAAAGTAAAAGGAAGCCAGACAAAAGAAATTGAGCAAAATAGTCTCATTTTAGGATTTGAAAAGTAAAATAGGTTCGTGTAGGCATTAATGATGAAATAGGCACTTTTAGGCGCTATGAAATTGACTGGTTTTAGTTCAAATAAATCTAAAATGTAACTTATAGTAAGTGTGGAAAGGATAAACCATCAAACTATCCTATTCTGGATGGAAAATATTTCATTGTTGCTGATTTAGGTGCAAAAGAAAAAGTGTCATGTGAAATTTGTAAGCCTGTGAAACTGACAATAATAAATGATTCCTAAAATCTGACAACTAATTTTAAAAACACACATGAAGCTCCTAACAAGCAGTATAGCAGTAAGCGATAATGAAGTATAAATTCTAAACAGAATGATGCACAATAGACTGTGCCTTTCACTGGTCATTCTTTTTACTACAAAATTGATAATTTCTTCACACATTTTAGAGAATTCATCCCTGTGTGATAAGTGAATTTGAGAACAGTAAAGATGATTGGTCTAGAACAGGGTTGTCCAACTGGCGGCCATTTATTACGGCCCGCGAAAGGTCATTCGTCCAAAGTGGATGACCCTCGCATCCAAGTCGGGCCAGATCATTGTGCGCCCAGCGCATGCGCCCTGCGGGGGTCAACACCTCAATGTAACTAGGGGTGCTAAAACAGCACGCACTTTCACGCAAAATTCCGCGAAAAGTACTTGAATTTTCGAAAAAGTGTACATGGTCTTGTTGTCTTGTCTTGTCGTGTAGGGCCTCCCTTGCCGGACACGTCGAAGGGTAGGGATGAGACGAAGAAGTACTGCAGAAGAGGAAGCAGTGCATGCCTCCCAGAACGGGGGGATGCCAACGAGGGAAGGGCTACGGCTCCGAGGACGGAAGAAGATACACATCCCAAAGGCAGAAGATTCGGAAGAGCCGATACCATAGCCAACTTCCTCTCTTCGGAGTGTAGGTGCGACCCAATGACATTGTAATAGTATATTAGACCCACGCACAGCGCTAGTGTATCGTTGCAAATTGAATGCAGCCATGTTGGGGACAAGCATGTGGACACCTAAGGTCCGTTCGCTCTAACTTTACTCAGCCCGTAAACAAATGCAAGTGGACGTCCCTTGTTCTCATTGGTTGACGGACACCACACTCCTCTTCAGGGCGTCGTGCGCTATAGCAGTTAGGTCCCTTTCAAAATTGATTTATTTCCTGACACTCTATACAAACAATCGAAACAATTTTCTCCTTTGCCTTGAAGTAAAATTAGACACCGAGCGTGACCTTAACTGCCAACCTTTAGCTGCAAGCGGACCTATTCGAGATAACGTTCGTTCGCCAGGCCGTCGGCGCCGCTCCTGCCAAATTTTAAGTTCCGTTCTCGAATGAGAAAGTTCTAAAAGAATGCTGTATTTTTGATTGGTTAGTGAAAGGCGTGTTTGCTTATTGCGTTGATTTTTGTTTCCACATCAAACACAATGAGTGAAACAGTTCCCGGGATAATCCGGTTTGAAACATTCGAAGGGAAAATCCCTCAGAAGTGGTGAGAAAAAGGTTGTATTGATGTGTTTGAATAATTAGCGGCTAAAAATCCGTCAATGACTTTGTGGCAGTTGGAAGAAATGATTGCTGAATTGCAGGTGTCGGTGTCAGAAGTATTTGAAAACTCTGTAATGAATTAAGTCTTTGGAAAGGTAGTTTTCTCCATGTAAGAAGAGATGTAGAGCAAAACAGGTGGAGGGCGAGTGCGATGAAGTTGTTAATCTGCCATACGTATTCATGTGCACATTTTTCCGTGGAAACGAATTTCCAACAAAACAAAATTCTTGATGTAGTTAATGAAGATTCGGGATTGCCAAATTTTAAAAGAACGTCACTGTATGTTCTATTTAAATTCGTGCTTCGGGCGGGATTTCACGGCTACCTTTGCAAAAAACATACGTAAATGTAAGTTGTGTGATATTTAAGCAAAATATGTGCATATTTTGGCTGGTATTTTGAGCGTATTAAAGAAGTACTAGTGAAAATAATATGCTATGACAGTTCTGGCTGTGACACGTGCCGGCATTTGAGAATGGTCGTAGCGCAAATGGCGAAGCCAATCACGAACTACAGAGCGGAGGGATACACTCACAGTTTGTTTACATGCGGAGTGAAGTTACAGCGAACGGACCTTAGTCGTATTGGTGCCGTATATCATTATTTGTGTGTCTTTGCGGAAGGGAAAATTCTATAAGAGGAAAAAGTAAAATGGTGAAGCAGCGCGCGGCTTACGAGTGTACTAATCGTGCGACGAAAGCCTGCGTGGTGTAATTTCACAATTTTAATTATGTGATGTAACCGATTGAACGTGCTGGTTACTTTTAACTAATTAATGCGGTTTTCGTGAATAACAAAAAAATCGATGAATTTGTTATTGCACTTAAAGAAACATTAGTTTAACTCTGAAAGTAACTTTTGTAGATAACTTGCCATTTCTCCATGGTAGATATTCCCTAAATTCGAACCTAATACATTAATATCGAGATTTGTATAGAGGTTGATGGAATCATCAAGAAAGCGTTTATTTTAATACCAATTCACATGACCATTTAATCAGCTATTTGCGTGCTCTGTATGGGACTTTCTTATGTATCGAATGTGTATAAAATTACTTAAGTTTATAATTTAGTAAAGAATTCTAAAAATTTAGCGTAATGATTTACCCTTTTACTGAAACAAAGATGCAGAAATAGTCAAGATATACAATTTTCAATGGAGTTGGGATTAAAGGAGTACACTTTAAAAATTAGAACGAAAGTTTCCGAAAGCAATGTCCCGACATCTACTACAATATGATGTTTTGTGAGGGACAGTATCCTCAACCTATCAAAACTAAATACTTTCATGATAACCCCTTTAGTGTTTTCAATATAATATGAACTTATCACTGACTGAACAACCTCATGGAGTAAATACAAACCCATATTTAGAGGAAAATATTATACGCTTATTTTTTGCTTTCAAACGTGCTGTTACAAGTTCCAAAAATCTTCGTGGGCGACGTGCTTTAAACAACAGTGTTATTTGTGCTTTATAAAGCTCTAGGGTAAATATGTATGATAAAGACTTGTGATATTATGTCAGAGATACACCAACGTTTCGACTTTTTAATGTTAGTTTTGCATATATTACTTTAAACAGTGAGTTAGTATTTCAATAAGTCTTCCATTCTATGTATTCAAAGCCTTGAAAATGCGGAAAAAGTCTGAAAAATTTCGACGTATTTGAATTATGCGCGTAAAATTTGCCCCCAACATGGCAGCCAGCGCAAGCTTCAATTTGCAACGGAGAAGGACGGCCATTACCATAGGATTGGGGGCCTTGATGCGACCCAATTCCTGCGGTGAGAGCAACGCATCTAGGATGGCGCTCCGAACAACGCCCCCTGCAAGCTTGGAGGCAGTTAAGAGGGCAGACCCATCGCCAAGCTAGTCCCGCGCAGTGCTCGTGACGCGGCCGGGAGACAAACAAATTACTGATAACCATCAATAGAATAGCCGGACTAATCAAGTGACGACCCATGCAAAGAACAGGAATAGAAAAAGGAATATGGACAACATAAATCTACCTACGTGGAACGTAAGACGTTTGACGCATAAGGAAGAAATATTACAAAAAGAATAAGTAAATATTAATGTAGATATATGTCTGATTACTGAAACAAAAAAACAAAAAATAAATAAAAGGCACATTGAAGTGCCTAAATTACGTAATTTAATGTAGTGTAGTCCCTCAAAATAGAATAGCATTATCAGAGGTAGGAATAATGATAAAAACTTCTTTAAAAATACAATCCAGAGCTATAATTTTGTAAACGACTGGATAATAATGTGCGACTAAAACAACTAGAGGATATCTTAGGATTTTCTGCATTTATGCACCTGAAGAGGGACGTAAAGAAGGAAGCATACACTTTTATGAATCACTCCTGTCCCATTTAAACATTATAAACTAGCTGAATATGACGACGCCGGCGCTTTAAACTACCTTCGGTTGACTTCTTTTCTTTCTTTCTTCGGTTCAAAATCTGTTCACTTTACACGTTTTGTCAGCGTTGCGAACTAACCACTTAAATGTTGCAATTATTTTGTGATATTGAGCACAATTTCTGCCTTTGGCTTTCCTGAACTTAGGTAATGTAATAGTTTCATAAAACTGACTTCGTCGGATCTTATTTCGGAATGTTTGTCTTTCAATTTGTCCTCGTACATATTTTTTAAAATCAATTTTAAAACCACATGACGTCCGCAAACACGCATTTATCTGTTGTCCTGACAAAAGTCCTGACGTGATGAAAAAGAAATAAAGATCATCACACCAAAAAAAGAGAATCAGAGAAAACGTCTCTTGTATTTTTCAAAAACTTCAATTTCGCAAACTTTCAATATCTATGCTATTGTATTCTTAAGTATACACGATTACAAAATTATAATACTTCGATTTAAATGATTAAATTTGTTGACAGTTGCAACAAGACATCTCACTGGTATATTATTTCATTTTAACGGACCGTTCCTTGGCTCTAGTAAAGGAAATGAGAATTAATATAGCGTCCCCCCGGATAGGACGGTAAGAAGTTCCCCTAAACCAAATGACATATGATTAGTTACACTATAACTCTAACATAAAAATAAAATTTTTGAAAGGTTTCTTAGCCACATCCCACCACTCACACCCCCTTTAACAGCCAAAACATTTTTTAAGGTTTTGATTGCTGGGCTGTAGTTAAAAACTAAAAACCATTTTCCAGCTTTTAAATCACCTTGACTTCAGATACACTTTGAAAATGACTGCAACAATTCTATGTATTTGTTTGAGTATTTATTATACATTTGTATACGCTGTTTTAAGCACCCAGTAATATTTTAACTTTGGAATTTAGTTACAATAATCATGTTTTTAAACCTTTCTAATCCTTTGTATATGTACATCATACGCCAAGGAAGGATGATACTTTTTGACAATTTATAAGATACCGTCAACACAAAACTTTGTGTCACATTGTTGGATAGAGAATACACCTGTTATACATCGAACAGATTTCAGAAGAAAAAAATAGAAGTTTGCAGATTATGGCATACAAAAAAAAAGATTATTGCAACACACATTATAATCGCGAATAACTCGAAAACGATGCAAACTAGGTCGTTTAAAACCAGGTTTGAGCTGGTGAAGGATAGATGGGGGACAGTGGGGAAATGAAGGGGGGGCAGGCTGGACCTGAATTATGTTCGTATACTGCGATTTTTTAACTTTACCCCTGACAAGAATCAGCTGTTTCGCTGCCATCCAATCGGGAGCTTCTATTTCGCTAAAGTGACGTCACTGTGGTAACGTTCACGCTCCCGATTGGATGAAACCGTCAACAGCTGATTCCTGTCAGAGCCAAAGTTACGAAAAACGCAGTTTAGGCAGTATTCTAAAACATACGACCTTTCTGATCGTTCTTTAACAGTTTTGCTCATTTAGTTCTTTTGGGTGCCCCCATTTCATAGCGTGGGTGGACAGAAAAGAGAAGCCGAAATCGATGTAAAATTAAGTTAAAGGAAAATACCCAAATTATCTTTTACGATAAAATTAATGAGACTATTTTCTTTTCTTTGCGTTTTAATCTCAACGCTCAGCAATATTGGAATGGACTCTCTCGCACAGTACCGGGTCTACAATGCTGTAAACCACATTTCAGGGGATGGGCGTTCGCAGTTGGTCCCGCTTTATATCAATTTTCAGTTTTCATGCAATTATTATTTACGAAAGGCAGAGTTTCCGCACGTGTCCGGATTGTATGTATTTATTCATGGATATACAACAATAAATAATTTGATAAAGGAAATGACAACTTTTTCTCTAGTCTAAATCAACTCTAGAAGCCGGTGGGGCTACAAAGGATTAGAAAGCTTTAAAAATATGATAATTTTTAACCAAATTCCAAAGTCAGAATATTACTGGGTGCTAAAAAAGAGTATGCAAATGCTTAATAATAAATACTAAAATTAATGCACAGAGCTGTTGCAGCCACTTTCAAAGTGTATTGAAAGTCAAAGTGATTTAAAGGCAGGAAATGTTTTTTTTATTTTTTTTAACTACAGCCCAGCAATCGAAAAATTCTGAAAAAAAATCGCAACAATTTGTAGGGTGAGTGAAACTGTTCAGAATTTTTTCGAGCCTGTTCCAGGGTTTTATGATAGTAAAAATTACTTTTTGTTATTTTTTTCTAAAATATTTTTTTGTGTTTGAATTTGATACTGAGAGAATATCGAAAATTGTTTTTCTGATAGTATAGTTTTCTTATTTTAATTTTATTATTGTTTTCTTCAATCAGATAAAATAGTGTTAAAGTGGTGAAAAAAATGAAAATAAAAAACACGTTTTTGACTGTAGAGGGGGCGTAGTTGGTGGAGGCGGGGGCGGGGGCGAAGGAACCTTTCGAAATATTATTTTACAATATATAAGTTTTAGTTTGACTACTCATATGTCATTTGGTTTAGGGTAGACCCTGCACAACACCTGCTTTCGCGGGCATTCTGCACTTTCAAGACAGACGTCTGTCCGCGAGAGCACCGAAAGTCCAAGTAGTCGTGAGAAGGCAGCTTGGAGGGGGGAGGGGAGAAGCCGGAGAGAGGTCGACGCGGTGCGTAGATTGAATGCCTGGGTGTCTAATGCAATTATCCATGTTGTGAAATTATTAGATTTAAACTTATTTAAATGGGCAATCTACCGTATTTCTAGCTACAAGGGGCCATATTTCACTGTTTATGTTCTTCTGTGTACTGCTATGTATCGACATTTTTTATTTGTTTTACTTTATGTTCATTGTAACTCATAAACAATATTTTAAAGCAGTGGACTCTTTTAAAAAGTTATTGTGTAATGTTAGCTAATAAACATTTACAATTTAATAATTGATTTTACAACAGGAATGTTATAATCTCCAAATAATAACAAAACGGAGGAAATTGAGAGCAGTCTCTCTCTATCGAGATTGATATAAAAATGAAATACAGGCAATTCCAAGAAGGGTAATGTTTGGCAGCACACATATTTGTGCCCATTTTCCCTCATTATAAAGCTGATAAGAGATACCAAAGAGCAAACCTCTTTTACGATATTTTACGGGCAATCATGACAATACTATGAGTCTTGTTAAATAGAACGCAAAAGGGCTTATATGTTTGTATGATTATGAATAAATAGTGTAGAAATATATAATGTATTCTTGTCGGAAATTAGAACAGAAAGTAATCATGATTTTTAAGAATAAGGATTTTAGCTTTGATAGAACCATCTTAATCAATTAAACTTTGGTAATGAAAAAAATAATTTATTACTGTCGTCATCAGACAAAAACCATTCAATATTACAATTTTATATTGAGAGCACGCTTATCGTACGACTACATCATAGCAATGCAAATTACATTACAAGAAATTATAATACTGATATCCAAATAAAATACGTGTCTAATTCGCTTTAACGTTCACATTGTCCGACAAAAAAATATTTCCAAAATAAAAGGTAATGATACTTGAAGTGTATGTAATAGTCTGTCATATTCTCTCAATTGCTCTTTCAATTTACGCGCTACGGTTCGAATTGCGCTTTCTCACTGGCGGTCCCCACTCCTAGAAAGAGTCTTATCCCCACCCATCCACGCGGTCTGAGTTTGCACTCAAGTTGCTCGCGCGGCTCTCGAGGTCAGTCAAAGGTCAAAACTCTGTGCAGACCTGGTTTAGGGGAACCTTACCCCTTTATCCGGGGTACCCTTTGAAGCAAAGCCTGACTTCATCCAAAAGTCTCATGAGCCAGGTGTCCAGTAATGTTCCGTCACTCCGAAGCAATTTGTTGAACCCTTCCATTAAATCTCGCGCAAGTTTCTCTGGACGGTGCCCCTTCAACCTGTAGTAAGCTATTTACCTTGTCCGCGACCTTGTCATGCCTGATGTACTCCGTATACGAGCAATGCGCAATGAGCAATGACAAGCATAATTCGATTACCATCAAACTGAACTATAGTATTTTCTTATGACGACAGCTGTATCGGAGAATGGCAGTGGTTAATGATGACAAACGCGTGATAAGCGCCAACCGCGCTGCAGTGCGGAGGACAAATGGGTTGCGAGACGAAGTCCGAAGGTCGTAAAAAAGCCAAAAGCTAGATATAACACTAGAGCTCTGCATTCGGGCGACAACAACCGCTCGAGTCTCGGGAAGCTCCACGCCGACGCTCGACGGAAGGGCGGACCTTGCTCGGGGGAAAGAGAGAGGTGTTTAATGGACATTTCGGCCGACTGCCTTTCGGCTGTCGGTTATCTGCAGAACGGCGAACGCTGACCGAGCGCTCGACCGCCGCCGGGCGCTTGGCCGCTCGACGCATCTGCAGGATTTAAAGTCGTTGCTCGTAGTGATTGTAAAACTCTTTCAAATAATTGTATAGATGAATTATAATCTAAAGAAAATACAGTTTCAATCAATCTATTAATTGGTTGAAAAGTAATAATTAATCGATTATTTGGAAGTAGTTTACACAGACGAAACAATACTCCATTTATCTCCTATAGGTCAGTCAATAGGCCTGCTAGACTAGATCTCTTTGGCAATAGTATACCCCTTTCAAGTGACAACTGCTGAAGACTAAATTGTACCATATTTGTGAATGAAATCATCGTTTCCGAAGGGTCTAAGAAGGAACTTCAAATCTAAAATATTGCTGTGCGTTAATTTTGACAGTATGAATCTTCCATTTTTTCTGTTTTCTGAATAATGATTCGCTTCACATTTCTGATGTTGTATATGTTCTAGCATATACTACACACAGTTTTTGTGTTCTTGAGATTCCAATCTTCTAATAAATAAAACAGAACGTTGTTGTGAAGACTTCACACACGGAATTAACCACGCGGCATGCGCAATCTCGTCATCATCAATCTTGACATTTTATTGGTTACACGGACATGCTCTTTATTGCTTGCAGCAACGCTGTGAACATATTGGATTTTGACAGAACTTCGTAAGTTCACAAATAAAATTATTAAGGAGAAGTTTACTGTTGTACTTCCACATCAACAAAGAACAAGTAGCTCACTGCCATTAGTAGAGGGCGGATTTGAATGAAATGTAATTTTTTTCTTTTCACTTTAGAACTGTGCCGTTTAGTATAGAAATTCATTTACGTTATGACAAAACAAAATTAACCATTTTTATGTCAATTTTTGCACTTTTCGTTGATTTCGATATTTAAGTCATTAATTTTACGTCAATTTTAATGCATTTTTCGCTGATTTCATGGATTTTAATATCATTTTAATGGTACTTTTTCAAATAATATTTACGAGATGCGAAAAATGTTCACCACAGAATTCCAGAGTAGCCTATTCGATTTCTTCGCTGATGTATTGTAATGTCAGCCGTTGTATTACTATTATTATTATTATTATTATTATTATTATTATTATTATTATTATTATTTTTCCATTACATCACGACTAAAGATGTTACGAGTCGGCTCAATAAAAAATCTACTCCAGGTTGCAACCAGCTACCTAAGGAGCAGATCCGGTGACTGTCAGTGCCTCTACAATACTTTGCGCAAAATGTGGGCTGTTCCAAATAAAGCAATTTCTTGCACTTCCCAGTGTTTGGAATTACCAGGGAGTTTAGACAAGTTCTTACTCAAATTTTGCGGAACAAATCCCAGAGCTCCGATAACTATCGTACCTGTGCTTTTACGCCCCACATTCGGCTGATCTCGATTTCCAAACTCTTGTATTTAAGACGTTTCTCTGCCTCCTTGGTAACGACGTTTTGATCGCAAGGTACAGCAACATCGATAAGTAAACACGATTTGTTCTCCAAATCCAGGATGACTATATCCGGTTTGTTTGCTGCTATTGTGCGATCAGTTTGAATTTGTTGGTCGTACAATATCGTACACAATCCAACAGACGTCACCGGTTTCGGTGAGTGTTCGTACCACTTGGGGCATGTGTTCGGAACTTCGAGGGCGGTACAGATTTGCCAGTGGAGGTAGCTAAACACACCCTGTCGTGTCTTTTCAAGTATTCGGTCTTTGCTAGGATTGGACAAGCTGAGACAATATGATCGATGGTTTCTACGTGTTCCTGACAAATGCGGCATTTATCATCTTGGGAAATTTTGATAACCGCTTTATCATAATGTCGTGTTCTCAAGGCCTGATCTTGGGCAGCTATTACTAGTGCTTCCGATTCTGGATTCATTCTTCCCCTTTCAAGCCACATAAATGATTGATCTTTATTGATCTGCACCTTGTCCATTCTTTTTAGATATTGTCCGTGGAGTGGTTTGTCTCTCCACGATTTCTTTAACATTTTCTGTGTCTCAAATTTCATGTTAAGTAGCATCAGAAGTTCAGTGTCTGTCATTCTGGTTGTCTTGCATAGTCTTGTTCGCAATGCTTCTTCCTACACTTACAATGCCTCTGTTTCCCATTCTTCGGTCAGATTTCATGCCCTCATTAGTGCGTCATCTTGATGGCTGACTACATACTTTCCCGTCCCGGTTATTGCATTGTGCCAGGAGGCTTCAATTTGTCTGAGGCCTCTTCCTCCTTCCTTACGTGACACAAAGTCTATGTACATCAGCTCGGGGGTGGGCAACATGATGCATTGTAAGCAATTTTCTGGTTTTTCGATCCATGATGCGAATTTCCTGTTCAGTCCAGTCTACTAGTCCGAAACTGTATTCGGCTACAGGCATCGCCAAACTACCTATTGCTGATATTTTATTCCTTGAGTTCAGAGCGGACTGCAGGACAAGTCTCACTCGTCTATAATACTCCCTGCGAATTCTCTCTTTCATTGTGTCGTTCGAGATGGTCTCACATTCTTCAATGCCCAGATATTTGTAAGTTTTACCTGGCTCAAGATCTTGAATCACAGTGTGTCTATCAACTTCAATGTTCTCGGACGTGGTCATTTTGCCTCTTTTTAAGTTGGCTTTTGCACACTTGTCAAGACTAAACTTCATGCAGATGTCATTGCTAAAATCATTGATGACAGCATTTGGGAGAGAATCGCATCATTCTTAGCAAAAACTTTGAGATCATCCATGTAAAATAAATGTGATACAGGCATTTCATCACCATGGAGATTGTAACCAAAGTGCGACAGCTGTCTTGATAGAGGAATCAAGCTAATGCAAAACAGCAGAGGGGATAGTGAATCTCCTTGAAAAATTCCCCTGTTAATCTGAATACTTCTGGTTTCTACTACTCCCTTTCCACTGTGGATTAGTAACCTGGTACTCCACGACTTCATACTAGCTTTGCAAAACTCAACAAGTCTAGGATGAAATCGATAGATCTCCAGGGTCTTCAAAATCCAATCGTGTGGTACACTGTCAAAGGACTTCTGGTAGTCAATCCAAGTCCATGCTTACATTACCTTTTCGTTTCTTTACATCATTCAAAATTATTTTATTCAGAAGCAAGATTTCCTTACAGCCATAGGAACCTTTAGGACATACTTTCTGTTCAACTGGCAACAGATGGTTCTCCTCTAGGTGCCTATAGATTTTGTCAGCAATGGCTGCAGTTATAAGTTTGTACATTACTGGCAAGCAAGTAATTGGCCTGTAGTTCTTCGTCAAAGAGCTGTCTCCTCCTTTGGGTAGCAAATACGTAATGCCGCGAGTGAGCCATTCGGGGAGTTCCTTAGGGTTTTCTAAAATTTTATTAACAGCCTTTGCAAGATGAGAATGTAGTGCTGTTAATTTCTTAATCCAATAAAATCTGGATCTTATCAACCCCAGGGGATTTCCAGTTTCCCATATTCTTAATTGTTTGGCATAGGTCCTCTTTCGAGAATCCTTGAATATGTTCCACTGTTTCCACGAGTCCATTGGCAGCATCAACTTCAGATTGGAGCCACGATGCGTCTTTGTTGTAGAATCTGGTTTCCTCCCAGATTCCTGCCCAAAATGTTTCGACGTCATCTTTTGAAGGAGGGGCAGCATTGCATTCGGTTTTTCAGTCAGACTGCGATAGAATCTCTTCGCGTCTGTTTCAAACAACCGGTTCTGTACACGGAAATCGAATCTACGTTTGTACCGTCTTATTCGATGAGCCCATGCTTGGATTTTTTCTTTTAGCTTTTCCGCTACCATTAGCCTTGTTGTGTCATTGTCAATTAGGTATTTTTGTTCAACATGGAGTATTTTTTGTTGAACTTTATACGTGTGGTTTGACATAGAAAATGCCTCGGCTAGGAGTGATATTTCACGCCGTGTGTCGGCTATCCGTTTCATAATTCTTTTCATCCACGGAGGTACGGAGCTTTTTACCCTGTCTGGCTGTCGGCCATCGGTGTTCTTGGCTGGTCCCAAGATTATCTGAGATACTAGATATCAAGTTGCATACACGATATGATTGATTTCAGTAATATCTAGATCTCTACTTGAGGTCTGTGCAACCTCATTTAAGACAGAATTCGCTGTTTCTATCACTCTCTTAGCTTTAGCATTTTCGTAAATTCTCCTCAACGGTGCACGAGATTCGAATGGAAGTAGACGAATCTCGTTCTATCTCGCGTCGGAGGAGGTCCCGCATCATGTCCTTATCGTGTGACTCATGGCCAGATGAATTTTCACCACTGACGGATGTTTCATTTGGAAGAGATGAACCTTGAAGTGGATCATCGTTTTCAGGCATATTAGATGGTTCTAAATGTTCGTCATGTGGATGATTTGATTGATGAACATACTCTGCGTTTCTCTGGATGTCTGCAAGTTGTTCTGCTGTGAATTTTCCACTGCTGAGTATGTATCGTCGTTGACTGGCAAGCTTCTTTGAGTCTAGGGTAGGTCTCATATCTGGGTTCCGCTCTCTCCATATCTTAAAAACTTCTATTTCTGAGCCCCCATTTTTCGCTTTTGCATAGTAAAAGCACCACATCACCTCCATTAATTCATCCCGGGTCCATCTCTGACGATGGCTTCGAGCTACTGCCGGCTCTGGGTCCCTGGGACTAACATCCGTGGGATGGCCAGATGTCGACAAGGTGACATTAGCTCGGTTCCTGAGCAGGTATGGGACATTGGTAGAACAAGGCACGTTAAGGTTCATTACATTGCTTGTTCTATCCATTTTGCTCATTGGTTTGAATTGAAGATTCGCAGGACGCAAGTTCGAGTTCACAGATCACACTTAACCCTCGGGTTGTTTCCTGCCATCCGTTACTGCGACCCATAGTGGCCTCGGGGCATCCCCCCGCAGGGCCCAGCAAGGGGTCCCTCCGATCGCCAGTCGGCATTACTAAACCCTACGGGATTTTCACTGACTGCTGAAGGCAGCCTCCTTCGCTGGCTAATGCAAGGTTCGGGCCTCCACTCTAATCAGTGGCCTGGTGTGCCAACCCAGTTTCTCTCCTGTACCCTCTATGGGCCGACAACAGGAAGTCCAAAGGTTCATGACCCTTCCCTCTGTACTTACTTCCCACTCTCCTCAAAATGGAGTACTTCTTCGTCGGACCCCTCACCTTCAACCTATTCAGCAAGGGAGACCCTACCAGTAGCTAGGCTACCACTGACATAGCTCTCAGGCTCATGGGGGTACTCAAGCTCCACCACCAACTACAAGGTCGTGTACTCCCTAGGTGGAGTTATTATTATTATTATTATTATTATTATTATTATTATATTATTATTATTATTATTATTATTATTATTATACAAGTGACGGAGGACAAGGGGGTCTTGAAGAAAAATATATATTACAGGCTTAATATGGAAATGAAAAAATAAGGAAGGGAGTGGGGTATAGCGTGCGTGAGTTCTCGAACGGGTACGCTAGTTATTCCATACTCCACCTTTAAAAAACAGCTGAACAGCAGTATGGCCCTCCGGGCTGCTGCATCAGCACCATCTAGTGTAGCCTAGCTCCTTTCCTCGAATACAGAACTAATCGCAATGGTCTCACGCTTGTCTAATAAACAGATATCTCGGAATATGTTACGAATTTCGACAGCACGTAGAGGGGTAGAAATGATCATGATTTGCTAAAAATGTTCTTAGCAACTTTTGCAATGCACTGGTGTTTGGCAGGTGACATTCAAAATCAAGGGGAGGTTTAGTCGAACATCCGCGCATATGAGTTTGCCTAAAAATACGGACCAATGACACATTTTAAAGGTGAGTAATTCCATTACATGCATTTTCGCTTTACATATTCACAGGCGTAAATATTCATAGGCGTAGGGGTAAATAACCCCTCTAAACGCCCTAGACATTTGTAACATTTATTCTGAAACCGCTGTAGTACACGCCCTAGACGTTTGTAACATTTATCCTGAAACCGCTGTAATATATGCAATGACCGAAATGGGCTCATTGGGTACATCAGGATGGGAGATGGAGTCTGGCAGGAACCACGGTAACTGTCTCTGGTGGAAACGATCTCGTATCGGAGGAGGGCCCCTGTAGGAACGTAAAGGTGCGAAGATGTTAACCAAGAAATACTACATGCATACGCACTAACAAAGAAATTCCTGGATGTCACCTGGCTTGAAATATTCATTGATTCGAATGGCGTGAACATTTCTATTACAAAACATGAGATTCCATGGTCAAAAAGTAACCTCATTATAACCTATTTTCCATAGCTCTATTACAGACAATATTAAATATACTTCTCAAACCACTAAAACCAACATCCGCATTCCGATATTAGATCTCACAATAGGCAAATGCAGAACATCGAATTGCACAAGAGATTTGCCTGTAAAAGTATAACTAAATTGTTTCAAGTTGAACTATAGACTGTCTCTTGTAAATTATTGAGTTTATGAAAGTTCCAAAATGATTATATACAGTCTTAATGATAACATATATTATTATCTTGGCTTTTATATTTATTATCAAGATAATAAATATATGTTATCATTAAGAATGTCTATAATCATTTGAAACTTACATAAACTCTATAACTAAATTGTATTTACCTTTTGTAAAGCTAGATTGATTTGTGGTGTCCAGCAAACCACGAGGTTTATGTGGCTGTCCAGTTCATTAAATCTGCACCTGGTGTGAGCCAGTGACAGACGAAAATGGCGGCGATGTGCCGAAATGGAGACAACTACCCGGAAAAATTGTCGACACTAATGAGGGCAACTGGCCAAGGGTGGCAGAAGGTAAGAGACCTTGCGGATTCGGTGGTACAATGGTCAGCGTTTCGGACGGTTATACTTAAGTTTGCGGGTTGAAACCCGATCAAAACCATGGATTTCCGCCGTACGATTACAATATTTTCTCTTTACTACATAGATTAAAAAATACATATATTTATTGATACTTTTTCGAGAAAAATTTGTCTTTCAAGAGTGTGAACATTACATTAACATCGAATAGAATATGAGGAGAAATTTAAAAAGTAACCTCTAACATACTACTGACATGTACAGGTATTTTGGATTTTGAAGAGACAATGATCTTAAAAATAAACAATGAATATAAATAGTACAAAATATATGATAATCATACAATAAATAATAGACACATGGAGTTCACTACTGAGGGTGTAAGTGATCTTTTGAATAACGTGATTTAATTCGTGGAAAAGGATTAGCTGTTTCCCCAAGTTGAAAAAATGTATAAGCAGGACTAGAAGTAAGGGAAGTATAAAATTATCTGAGAGACGAAGGATCCAGGATTTTTAGAGGCAGAATACTGAGTTCGTGTAATATTTGATCGTTTCTTATGAACCAGGGTGCTTTCAATGCTTTTCTTAGATATTTATTTCATATAACCTCTAATTTTTGAGTATGTGATTTCGATGCACCACCCCAAATGGGGCGAAAAAGTAGAAACAAAGTAAACAAAATCGCCGTCTACGCGGTGCCATTTTTATCCCCGTGGAAGGGGCGGGGCGGGGCGGGGGCCGAGGAACTCGACGGTCGCAGCTGTCGGCCGGCGCGGCGGCGCATCTGTGACGGCGGCGGCGGCGGCGTCTAAAAATGACGACGGCGCCGCGCCCGCGACAGCATTGTCCACCCGCCCGCCCGCGCCCTCCCGCCCACGCCGAGACCACCGGACGCGTTGCTAGGCGCCACTCCGATCTCTCGCTCGCGAAATTCGGCTTTTTTTAAACGCCTCCCGTCGTCCGTTTAAACGGCCCAGGGCAACAGTTGTTTCCACTGCAGCGTCTGAGTCTGGGTTGGTTGTTAGTGATTCCGGGCGCGTCAACTACTCAGGTCATTTGTCCCGTACGTATAGTGCGCATTGCTCGGGAGAAGGTGGTGGCGGCGGCAGCGACGGTGACGGTGGCCTTCCCCAGCTGGACGGCGAGATCCGGGGCCGACCTACCCGGGCTAGTGGGTTTCCCTCAACCAGGTATCTCCACCAGCGCGTCGCCGCCCCAGCAGGGATAAGCCCCCGAACAATCTGCCGGCATGCGTGGTAGGTAGTGCATGTTAGTGTAAGTATGTGTATGTAAGGGTAGAGGATAGGACAAGGAAGAGGTAGGAATGGTTACACGCGGTCCGTGGCCCGTTTGTTAGGGCACTACTCCGGCTTTCGCCTGGAGTTGATCAGAGAAACCACGGAAGACTACCGACCAAAGCTGCCAGCTACCACAATTCTCCTCCGGACAGAGACTGAATTCTACCTAGCAGTCAAGCTAGTGTCGAAAATCCTACCACCGTCGGGACTCGAACCTAGAACCTCCCGGTCAGAGGAACTGCAGTGACACCAGTTATTGCCCTGAGCCATCTCTACCCGACTGAGACTGGGGATTCTTGGGTTGGAGTTGGTGTGGCGGATTTTCGATACTAAGGGGCGATTTTTCTACCTTTGCCCCTCAAGGCTCGTCTTCACGATGGAATGTGTCACGTTATTTCGCGTCCTTCTCAGTCTTGCCGCTATATATCGCATGATCGCGACAGTATCAAGCTGTGCTTGCGATCATGCGACTTCTAGCGTCGCGATCGAGATAGACGCGAAAGGCCGTGTGATATTCCATCGTGGCCATATGATCTTGAGAGGCAGAGTTAGGAAATCGCTCTATCGATTGATTGCAAGGACGAATTCAGCCGCTAACTGGAGCGGAATTCTAGCCTTTGCAGAGCGCTGGCTGGTTTTCGGATCAATACCAGGCGAATGTCGGAGCAGTACCCTACCAACCGGACCGAGAACCGCATTATTTCCTTTCTCATCTTGTCCCCTACACTCCCTCCTTACACAGATACACTTACATGTCTTACACTTCCACATATGTCGGGAGACCAGTCGAAACCTCTGAACTTGTCTGGTCCGGGACAGTGCCTCGTTGGAGGAGATATCTAGAAGTGAATTAACCTGCAAATTGACGCGCAGGTTGGCGCATGACCTTCCTTTCTCCCGCGATGTAACTTTCCATACACTTACGGGACTAAAGAGGAGCTGACACGGCGTCAGGAAACAAAACAATCAAACAACAACCCCCTCCCCCTGTTAACTCGTTAACTCGTAACGATTACTAACAACATACCCTTCGTCATCAACATTTTACATAATGATTTAAATTAGAGTATCTTCATGAACAACTTGATGAAATTATGTAAATTAGAATAATTTATGACAATTTTTAAACAATAAACAACATAGATTTTTATTCGAACATTGATTCACAGCTTAATAATAATATAAAAAATATTGTCAAAACTTTAAATTGAATACCTGTCACTTTAATAAAATTGTTAATTAGTAGCATTCACTTGGTTTGAAAGTAATTCAATACAAAACTACTAGTACAAAAATATATTGAGGGAGCGTTTCATTTTTCACAAAACTCCGCTCGTTAGTTTCGCCACAATTTTTAGAAGCTCCATTTTCGTATTAGCGCTCTAGAGGGCCCCTTATTCCTGAGTCCATACATTGACCATCAAATGCAGATGCCTGGCACTTCGCTATCCTGGGCAATCGAGGTGGTCTAAATAGGAGAAAACCACATTCCAATTCACTACTGTGGCACAAAGTAGTTGTCGTCGCATCCATCCCCACTATTCACATGTTATTTATTTTTGTACTATTTGCCTTGGTACCAGCTGTACTGAAGCTTCATAAGTGACAGATAATCTTCAGAACATAATATGTTTCTTAATAATTAAATTTGTTCTAAGAATTGGTCGACAAATTTAATTACTAAAATGCATTGTTACTCGGTAACAAGGTCACAATTTGGATTTCTTTACGACTACGGAACATATTTTCCCACCGTAATTGCGTCCGACAAGGTGACGAGAAACGGGATAATTATATGTTTCTCTGAGTTAATACAGAATACACTATTAATCTGAATTAAAAGATCTTCTTCCTCTTTATCATTATTTTCATCATCTTCCTTCTTCTCGTTTTCCTCCTCCTTTCTTCTTCTTTGTCATTCTTTTCCTTTTTCCTCCTTTACTGTTCTTTTTGATTCTCCTCGTTACCCTCCTACTTTATATTCTTCTTTTTCTCCTTCTTCTCGCTGACCCAGTTAATATTGTGGCATGAACATTTGGCATGATCATTTCAAGGATTGCTGCGACACGAAAGCGTGTCAAGTATGTGAACGACAGGCACGATACGCAGGTTGCCTAATATAACAATTGACGGACGACAGTGATTCCCGGTGCTGGGCTAAGATTATTAACCAATGTTTATATGTAAATTAGCTTCTGCGATACACATCCTAAATTTATGTAAAACTGTTTGACATTCTGTCGATGTCAAAGTGTTTACCGCTGATTTATTTGAGATTACTTCGCAACCGCGCTGATCCCTAAGCAATAAAATGAAAATAATACAATATAATAATAATAATTATAATAATAATAATAATAATAATAATAATAATAATAATAATAATAAATATTATTATTATAATGGCCGATCCGGATAGCCGAGATCGCTGAGACAGTACTGCCGTGGCGAAATCGAAGGTTTGCGGGTTCGAGTCCCCACCTCCAGCATGGATGCGCTTGTGTATGCCTGTATTTTTGGGTCTTCCATTAATACCTCATTATCATCATCATTTTATATTCCATCCCCAGGACTAGCAACCCTGGGGGATAAAAATTGGATTCAGTACAATACAAGACAACCCCCAAAAATGTTTCACATACGCTAGCCACGGTATATATGTTACTGAGCCCCAGTAAGTGCAGGTGTATGTCCGAATGGTACTAGGCGGCCAAATCACGTCAATATAATAATAATAATAATAATAATAATAATAATAATAATAATAATAACCCACATTCTGCGTAAAGTATTGTAGAGGCACTCATAGTCACCGGATCTGCTCCTTAGGTAGCTGGTTGCAGCCTGGAGTAGATTTTATATTCAGCCGACTCATAAGATCTTTAGTCGTGATGTAATGGAATAATAATAATAATGGTAATAAAAACTGGCCTAGACGTTCCTACAGGATACCTTGGCAGCCGAGATGGCGGACAGTTCCCATCCCGGGAAAAAAGCACATGACAAATTAGTGAGCGCGACCGAATCAGTGCCTTTGTATACCAGGACAGGGTGTGCATGCAATTAAGAGAGGAAGCCGTGTTGAGGGAGGTCTGTGAAAAGAAACGTTCCAAAGATCTAATAATTGATTGATTGATGATTCCGGGCACGTCAACGGCAGAAGGTCATTAGTCCCGTAAGTGTGGTGCATGTTTCCTCGGAAGGTGGTGGTGGTGGTGGTGATCTTTTTCCCGCTGGATGACGAGATCCGGCGCCGACCTACCGTCGACTAGCGGGTTTTCCCTTCAACCAGGTATCTCCCACCAGCGGGGAACCGCTCCAACTGGGACAAGCTCTCCGCTCCCGACCGGTCTCCCTGAGTGTGTGGTAGTGTAGTGCATGTTAGTGTAAGAGTTGTGTGTAAGGGGAGAGGATAGGACAAGGAAGAGGAAGGAAAGATCGCGCGCGGTCCGTGGCCCATTGGTTAGGGTACTGCTCCGGCATTCGCCTGGTGTTGATCGGAGAAACCACGGAAAACTACCGATCAGAGCAGCCGGCCCGCTAGAATTCTCCTCCAGACAGGAACTGGGTTCGACGGAGCTGATAAGCTCGTGTCGAAAATCCAACCAACGTCGGGGCTCGAACCTAGGACCTGCCTATCAGAGGCATTGCAGTCACATCAACTGTTGTTCTGAGCCATCTCTTCCGGTAGAGAGCCAATAAACAATAATATAAGCTCATTATCGTTTTTTTAATTAAAGACACTGACACCCTAAATAGTATTTTCGTTATTTCGGAATTTGTCGCAAAATGCTTCTTATCGAAACATTAGTTTTAAAAGAAATACTACTTTTCTGAGTCACTAGTGAAATTACTTTGTGTTGCCCGGGCAGACTGTAAAATGAAACGATCAAACACAAAACTAAATTCATAAATGAATTACATGATAGTACATGATTTATTATAAACAGATCCTTAGTAATAAGAAACATTAAACGTAATTGATAAAAGACAGATCCTTTGCGGATACGATTGCTCTTGAATCTTTTTGCGAAGTTTCATTACCGTGAATGCAAAAGCTACGTCTACGAGTATTACCAGAAGGAAAATTCAAAGTGCATTTTCATGTACAAAATATATGAGGGAAGAAAAAAGAACAGAGAGAAGAAAAAAGGTTATGGTAACGTGAGTCCGGATATGCGTAGGCCCTACGCCGTAGGGAAAGGTAGGACAAAGTAGAACTAGGAGACAAAGTAGAATTTCCTTTTAAAACCCACCGATTTGGGACCTTTCAGTTCTAGAACAAGTATTTTGTCGAGAAGAGTGTTAGCACGACTGTGCGAAAGTGTCATGAGGCTAGAAAATCAGAAGAGCGAATTATTACTGTTTTTCTGATTTTTCTCTGTGCCTTACAAAAACGTGAGTAATGTAAAGAATTGTCTTTTGACATAACAATGCAGAAGCACTAAAATATTTGTTTTAATGCCTTAGTTTTATAAGTTTATAATTCATTGTTAATGGATTTCTCGAACAAAAGCAAGGCGAATGTCATTCTTTTCAACCATTTTGTGTTAACGTTGAGCGGAGCAAAGTGGAACGTTGCTATTCTACTTTGCTCCGAATTTTTGACTGCGTATTATTACTTCTATTATTGTTCGTTTTAGGAGTAGGTGAGTTTTTATGTTACCCCTCAGCACCTTTTACTGACGTACTGTTAAGAACTGGCTTCGAAAACTCCCAGGCAAAGTGGAGACTCTCCACGAAGTCAGATCTCTCTTTGGAGGAATCATTTGTAAGGGCAGCCACAACATAAAAGGCTTTCTCTGGATTTAGAAACGGGGACTACTGTAAAATATTTTCTGATGATGCTTTCGGTCCAGCAGAAGCAAGAAATTGTGAACTGAATTCAAAATCTTCAAAAATTACATTGTAAGCAATACCCATTGTAAGCTACACCCACTGGGGGAGGCACTATATCAGTCCCTGATAGTTTCTCCTGAAGAAATTCTTCCTGTGCCAAAATCAGGATCAAATTCGACTAAGTCCACCTTCAGAACTGAAAAAAACTGACACCATAACTTCACTTAATATGAGAGATCTTACAAGGTTTTGCCAAGAGATCCTCAAAAACTCCCAAAAACATAAAACACAAAAAAAGCTATGTACTTACAGAGAAAATAAATCTTCATTACATCTGCATACGATTTTCTTAAAATTCTAATTTACATTATTTACCAATACTTGTTTGAACAATAAAAATTATTTTCTAATTAGTTTTGTTCCACTTTTTCCCAGGGATGAAGCAATGAGGAAAAAAATTCAGACTCCCAGAATATAAACAAGTACCAGTTTTACTGAAAACTGCACCGACTTTTTATATGTTATAGCACAGAATATCTAATAACTTTTGAAGTATGTGTCAATATTTTTACAACAAAATGTACACACTATTATTGCTACAAGCTTAACTGTTCCACTTTGACCCACGTTCCCCTACATCCAGAGTTATCAGAGCGAGTATGTGATGAACTCAACAGCATGTTGATAATAAACAACTTTTTGCCCGTGCAGTTTGGCTGCCTGATAGACAGAATACACAACGTCAGATATTTTTCAACAGCATCACATTGGATTGATTGATGGATTTTCCGGGCACGTCCACTGCTAAGGTCATTAGTTTCGTTAGTGTAGTGAATGTTTTATCCCAGGAGTTAGTTACGATTGCTTACCCATTGTGTCTGGTGAGATCTGGCTCTGATCTAAACGTCGACTGCATGTACATTTACAACAGGCACAAGCCAGACTTGCAAGATGTAGTTGCACGTGGATCGGTAAAGCTAGACAGCCAAGGACGAGCCTCGTTTGACGAACATGCCTCACGACGGTTGTATGTCACGATGGTCGCTGTCTTGATTGTTCACCCAATTGTTGTGGAATATCGCGGTGGCAGATTTACAACCAGCAGAAGCCAGGCTTGCAGTCCCGATCCAAGTTAGAGGGATGAAGCTCGAAAGACGACCAGGGTGACCTTACTTGACGAACCTGCCTCCCCCGGCAGTATAACAGTCCATTGTCACCTGATTGTTCACCTAACGTGGAACAACGCGACAGTGACAGATTTAGGACCCGCTTAAGCCCGGCTTGCAGGTCAGGTCCGCTTCCAGGACTGACAGCTAGAGTGGCGACTAGGATGATCTTGCTTGTGGACCTCAGTCGCGAATCTTTCGCCACCGTCACCTACTTGATTATTCAGTTAACGTGAACAGAACAACGGGGTACTGACCGACTAACACCGGCACAAACCAGACTTGCAGGTTCCTATTAAAAGAGGACGGATAAATCTAGACCGACGATGAGAGTGACTTCGCTTCACAAACCTACCATCCCCTGACTTCGCCGTTGTCACGTATTTGGACCGTGACGTCGATCTAAGCTGCAGCAACAGATTTACAATCGGTGCAAGCGCGGCGTGAGAAGCCCGGCTTGCCCGTGGATGCCCCAAAGGTATCGCGCCGCAAGCAAGGCTCATAACGAGAGGGCGCACGCGCTCTGCCTGGCGGGGGCGGGGGGGGGCGGGGGCGAGGGCGTACTTGACTGTTCAATCAACGTGGAACTAAGCGACAGCAACAGATTTACAATCGGTGCAAGTGCGGCGTGACAAGCCTGGCTTGGCTTGCCCGTGGATGCCCCGAAGGCATCGCGCCGCAAGCAAGGCTCATAGCGAGCGAGCGCACGCGCTTACCTGGCGGGGGCGGGGGGGCGGGGGCGAGGGCGTACTTGACTGTTCACCTGACGTGGAACTAAGCGGCAGCAACAGATTTACAATCGATGCAAGCGCGGCGTGACAAGCCCGGCTTGCCCGTGGATGCCCCAAAGGTATCGCGCCGCAAGCAAGGCTCATAACGAGAGGGCGCACGCGCTCTGCCTGGCGGGGGCGGGGGGGGGCGGGGGGGCGGGGGGGCGGGGGCGAGGGCGTACTTGACTGTTCAATCAACGTGGAACTAAGCGACAGCAACAGATTTACAATCGGTGCAAGTGCGGCGTGACAAGCCTGGCTTGGCTTGCCCGTGGATGCCCCGAAGGCATCGCGCCGCAAGCAAGGCTCATAGCGAGCGAGCGCACGCGCTCTACCTGGCGGGGGCGGGGGGGGCGGGGGCGAGGGCGTACTTGACTGTTCACCTGACGAGGAACTAAGCGGCAGCAACAGATTTACAATCGATGCAAGCGCGGCGTGACAAGCCCGGCTTGCCCATGGATGCCCCAAAGGCATCGCGTCGTAAGCAAGGCTCGTAGCGAGCGGGCGCACGCCCTCTGGCTGGCGGGGACCCGTGGGGCGGGGACGCGGGAGGCGGGGACGAGGGCGTACTTGACTGTTCACCCAACGTGGAACTAAGCGGCAGCAACAGATTTACAATCGGTGCAAGTGCGGCGTGACAAGCCTGGCTTGGCTTGCCCGTGGATGCCCCGAAGGCATCGCGCCGCAAGCAAGGCTCATAGCGAGCGAGCGCACGCGCTCTACCTGGCGGGGGCGGGGGGGGCGGGGGCGAGGGCGTACTTGACTGTTCACCTGACGAGGAACTAAGCGGCAGCAACAGATTTACAATCGATGCAAGCGCGGCGTGACAAGCCCGGCTTGCCCGTGGATGCCCCAAAGGCATCGCGTCGTAAGCAAGGCTCGTAGCGAGCGGGCGCACGCCCTCTGGCTGGCGGGGACCCGTGGGGCGGGGACGCGGGAGGCGGGGACGAGGGCGTACTTGACTGTTCACCCAACGTGGAACTAAGCGGCCAGCAACAGATTTACAATCGGTGCAAGTGCGGCGTGACAAGCCTGGCTTGGCTTGCCCGTGGATGCCCCGAAGGCATCGCGCCGCAAGCAAGGGCTCATAGCGAGCGAGCGCACGCGCTCTACCTGGCGGGGGCGGGGGGGCGGGGGCGAGGGCGTACTTGACTGTTCACCTGACGAGGAAACTAAGCGGCAGCAACAGATTTACAATCGATGCAAGCGCGGCGTGACAAGCCCGGCTTGCCCGTGGATGCCCCAAAGGCATCGCGTCGTAAGCAGGCTCGTAGCGAGCGGGCGCACGCCCTCTGGCTGGCGGGGACCCGTGGGGCGGGGACGCGGGAGGCGGGGACGAGGGCCGTACTTGACTGTTCACCCAACGTGGAACTAAGCGGCAGCAACTGATTTACAATCGGTGCAAGCGCGGCGTGACAAGCCCGGCTTGCCCGTGGATACCCCGAAGGCATCGCGCCGCAAGCAAGGCAGAACAGAATTACAATCGGTGCAAGCAAGGCAGAACAGAATTACAATCGGTGCAAGCGCGGCGTGACAAGCCTGGCTTGCCCGTGGATACCCCGAAGGCATCGCGCCGCAAGCAAGGCTCATAGCGAGCGAGCGCACGCGCTCTGCCTGGCGGGGGCGGAGGGGCGATGTGGGTCAAATCTCGGCAGCGGCGGCGGTGGCACCGCGCCAGCAACGCGTGGCGCCAGCGAGCCGCCGCCCCCGCCGCCCCCGCCGCCCCCGCCGCCCCCGCCGCCCCTCGCCACCCCCGCCGCCGCCGCCGCCGTCGAGCTGCGTGTGCGGGCTCGCGGCGCCGGCGCCAGCCTCCGCCCCCGCCCCTGCCCCTGCCCGCGCCCGCGCCCATCCCCGCCCAGGAGGAAGACAGCAGGAGCTGTGCCGCGGCGCGCAGCCATGGACACTCGACGAACAGAGGTGGGGTGGGGGAGGAGCGGCTGTGATTGTTGTCGGTTGGGGAGACAGCAGGTAGCGCCAAGGACGAAGCTAGGACAACTTAGAGGTGAGTGGATTCTGCGAAAATTCATTAAAAAATCAACTAGTGAGAACCAGTCAAAATATGCCTGTTGAATTGGCAGAAAATACAAGTATATATTGCGATAGTAATTCGTATTGTTACCAGTTACTTCAAATTCTGAAGTAAAAAATTTGAAGAATCTACTCTTTTCTACGGTAAGTTGACAATTACGCTGATACAGCTTATTCAGCACACAATTAATAATGCTTGAAAGAATAACGTTTGTAATTTATTCTTGCGTATAACAAGATTTTGTAAACTTATTTTCCCATTTATAATAGCCGCTGTGCTGATTTGCTGAGTTCCTCCCTGAAAATTCAGAGCACTGCAGAATTATTTATTTTATTGCTAAACAATATAATTTTCTGATTAATGTCACGCCTTCAGTTAAATTATCTGTCTCAACGTCACTGTTAGCGTTGCGTAGATATGCTTGACAAAGATAAATTCTTAAAAGTTTTTAGATGAATTAGTGCTCACTCCTGCATCGCATAGGTTTCCAGACTCAAAATATCGATTGCCGCAGGTAGGTAATCGCCATCGAACTGAAAAAGACCTCAAATACGCACATATCTCGGTTGAATTTTCTGTTTCAATACTTTGGAAGCTTCACAAATAAATCTTGAAGATCACCAGCGAACAAGATAATTTTGAGATGCTATTTTTTAGTTAAGTGAAGAAAAATTTTTAGAAAATAACATCTGCCTGTACTTCTGGCCGTCTCTCCATCTACGAACAACATTAGCACCTAAACTATTCGTAGGATTTTTTGCAAAAATGAACATTCCTCGATGATGATCACTCGATCTGACATGAATCAAAATTTTGCAATTTTGAAAAGTATTCTTGGAGTTTTGGGGGTATTTTACATGAAGCCCCTGGGAAATTTGCAAAATTTTCTCAAAAATGCCTTTTCTTTAAATCTTTGGTATGGTGCAAAATGTATGGAATTACTAACATGAAGTAAACGCTGTATTGATACATTCTTTTGATTTTTCAAAAATTACGGAAATTTTTTTTTAATCTCTCAGGTCGTTCAATATTTACATAACGGGCGTTGTATACACAATGTTTTTGTGAATGCAAGATACTGATATGATTTTTTATGAAGATTCTGGAAAACGTAAAACTTTCCTATAAAAATGAACTCAAAATCGCGCATTTTCAGAAACGGTCATACGACATTTTCTCAAAAATGGTGCCAAATTTTTCAATGAAAATTGAATAAGTGTTATGTTTTTACTCTTCTACAATTTTCTTAAAGCCATATTTCAATTATTCTATTAGAGGACCGAAAAATCGAGCAACGGTGAAAAAAATCTCTTTTAGGCGGCGATAGTTGGCAGTTGAGAAGAGAGTGAAACAAAATCGAAAACCTAGTCCAAAACAAAGAAATTAGAAAACAAACTGGTATGAGAAAGTCTGTGCCATTCTGTAGCATCACAAGTGTCTAAATACAGTAGTATACTATTTTTACATTGTATACCTCATCTTATTTACTTCACATCTCATTTACATGTCAAATCATTTCATTCTTTCTCCTCTCTTCCCCATCTTTCTTCGCCCTCACCTCTTTCTTCGCCCCCACTTCTCCATCCCCTGTGTCTCCCACCCCTGATTCTCCATTTTTCTTCAGCGTCTCCTTCACCATCTTGGTCTTCTTCTTCCCCTACCTCTCCATCTATTTTTTATCCTTCTTTCTGCTCAAGATCCGTCTTATTCCAATGACTTCTTTCCTCATACCCTCCCCCTCCTTACGTGTCAACTTTTTAGTTATTTCCCCCCTAGTTGAGGTGGATATGGTGATACAGAATCTGTTAATGTTGAGGGACGACTGTGGCCGTGAATTATAAAATGGAATGGAGGGGGGTTGTTAGATGATACATAGTTGTTGTGTGAATCTCAACATTCCAGAAGCAAACATCAATGTTCAAGGTAGGAATCGAACTCTTAACGTTTCAAAACAAGCCGGCGCGTCTGACGAAACGAGGTCGGCTACCAAGACTGGCAATAAATGTCCTAAATTACTAAAATCAAAGTAGTCTACATCTTGAGATCGATATGTATTCGAAATAAGATGACTAATGAATAAATAAAATCTGTCGTCAAAGAAGCTTTGTGAAAGGTGCGTTCATTTGTGCGTATATAAAATATATATTTTATGTATTGCATAAAAAATTATATTTAATCCCTCTTAAAGTATACAGTGTTGACATTACTTATATTTTGAGTAAATATTTTTAAATCAATATTTTTGCAGAAAGTGGACTTACAGAATGACTCATTCACTTTCTTTACTTCCCAGAAACGTAAACTGCACTTACAGAAGGCGTCGTTTTCTTTACTCGTTGCCTGCTTTCATTGAAGAATGGGCAGATCGGAACCGTTTGTTCGGTTCTGAATGAGAACCAGCCAACCACCCGACAAAGTGCCTGAAGAGCTCAATGACTGCCCCGCACTTAGGGCTTCAGCCGGAAGCGGCCCAGAAAACACTCCGCCCACTGGTCAACGACGCGGAAAAGAAAAGGGATTTTGGCGCCTCCTACCTGAAGCGGCTACCTGAGACAGACTTGGGACATTCCTCCACCGGCTTTCGGCACCCTCTCGTTTGCTTGAGGACGCTCCTTTCCAATTCAAGATGACCCATCTCACACACGCTCCAGTGTCACGCGTTTAGTTTTTTAAAATATTCTTTTATTTGAAAAAATTAAATTTATTTTTAAAAAATGGTACTTAATAATATAATTTATATATATATGTGTATATATATATATATACATATATATATATATCAGTCAAAATTCTGAAGTAGTCTAGTAGATATTAGTTTAAACAATCTTTGTACTTGATGTGTATTTATATTTTAAAAATCCGTCTGTTTGTAGCCCTGATGAAGGCTTAATAAAAGCCGAAACGTTGGCAGTTTAAAATGGTGTTGTTTAATGACATTCACTCAAGAATCGGTCCATAATATTTAAAATTATTTCCCCTCCACAGTATCCCTGAGGAGGCGAGAATTTATTTTTCGTAATAGATAAGACAGTGTACTGCTGCGGCTTAAGCAGCTCAGAGGAAGGTTTTTTTTTCTATTAACTAAAACTAACTTAATTTTAGCTTAAATCTAATTTACTAGTTACTAACGTAGCACTTTGGCATACCTAACTCAAACGAAAATTTTTATATTTTTTATTTTTCTTAACCCTAAGTAACATTTTGCTTTGACACTGTCTTCGTAAAATTTTCTTTTCATTTCTTTATTTCCATTCACGCATCATTCATTCTTATTTCACTATAAACATAACCATTCATTCAACTCATTCACACTCACTGCAGTTCACACGTTTCGAGCTGTCCGTAGTGGTGCACGAGTATGCAAACACTTTGAAGCGCGGTTGATTTTTTTATCCATAATTATGATACCGTAGAGTCTACAAAAGTGCAGACTGCCACCAAATATTGTGGTCCTGAGACGCCATTAATGATGGCGGATAGTAACACCTTACCGACATTTCTCAACATCTTCGTAACTCCTGCTCCACTCTTTATGCGTTTTGTTTTAAATGAACGAAAATAAAGCATACTAACAGAAATATCCGGATACTTCTTTTGATAAAGAGTTTTACAGTTATTACAGTTTTTGACGTGTTTTTTTGAAATCCTGTAGGAAAAAGGCATTGGGTTGGTGGATAACGTTTTTTATTAAACACCGATGTCTTTCATTCACGTTTAGAATGGTTTTGCGTATTACTAATAAAGAGTTGTGCTTTCTCTACTTAGAATTTAAAGTAACGATACACTAATTGCTGACGGTTGGCTTAAAAATACGACGTATTAAACTGTAATTAGCCGAAATTGCTAACAAAATTGTAAATTATCTCACGTCTATTTAATAAAAATATTACTAGCATACATCCCTCGGATGTCTCATGAACAGCGTGATAGCTTTGTGGGAGGCGGTCATTGATTTGATTTCCGGCCGGGGTAAAAATGAAGTTTGTAATACAGATCGACTCAGTTTCTAAGCTGTATGACGAAGGAAAGCTCAGGCAGGCAAAATAAACTATGTAATGGGTATACGTCATGCTCGCCGTATGTTTCCCTTCCCCCAGGGGTGGATAATAAATAAAACTAGAGCCCAGGCCTAGGAATAACTTTAGCTGGCAAAAGGTGGATTAATTCGATCCTAAAATGCAAAATACATATACAGTGAAACTTCTATATAACGTTCCTCCATATAATGTTTTCCTCTATGTTACATCAATTTCTTCTGGTCCCGACCACAAGCCTGCATGCACAGTCTTCCTCTTTATAGTGTTTTCCTCTATACAGTGTTCAGAATTCATGTTCCCTTAAAAAACGTTATATAGAAGTTTCACTGTATAACCATCTGCATATATTGATAACTAGCTTTAAGTGATTGCTATGAAATTGTAAAGAAAATGTAATTTGCAAAGCTGTTTCGGCTCATACAATTTTCTATGCAGGCAAATATTTTTTAAATGTTAAGAAAAGGCTTAACTTGATATGAACGTATAGTTGTTATGAAAACTAATTATATTTGTGTCTCCTTCAGCGAAAAGTTTTTAAAATGTTGCTGGGATTTCATGTAAAGTAGCCTCAAAAATTAGAATAATCGTTTAAAATTCAAGGGACCGCGGGAACAGTTTTATCGATCGGGGATTATCAATTTAGGAGAGAATCGTGCCTAAGCTTTAGCCCCGTGCATTGTTTACAGACGGACGAACTGACGGACGAAAGGACGGACGGAAGGACGGACAGAAGGGAGGACGGAAGGACGGACGGAAGGAAGGAGGGACGAAAGGACGGTCGGAAGGACGGACGGAACGACTGCACGGATGTACAGAGGGGTGGCCAGACGTTTTGCCGTAAACCAATTTTTGGGTTTCAAGAGACACAAAACCTGGATTCACTCGTGACTGCACGTGTTAGAGGAAGTAGTTTACTATCTATTGAAACAGTTATCCAATTTTTCGTTGTGAGGGCCACACAATATCGTTTTTTGTGAAAAAATTGCCGTTTCTTGCCGCAGCATTTCAATACAGTAAACCCTCGATTTCCACGAATTCGTTATTCGCGATTTCCGAACAATCGCGAGTAGAGAAATGCTACCGGTTTTAACATTCGTGACTTCAACATTCGCGAGTGCATCTTTTGGGTGAACTACATTTTTTTGAAAGCGATCACGTTTCATTTCCTTTATAAGCGTCATCTCAAAAACAAACTAGGCAGATACTGGAGCTCATGTATCATGTTCTGCAAAAGTGGTAGTTGGAATGTCAATTCACATTAACAGATTACAGAATTGTAAAATAATTTAATTCCGTTGGATCACATTAAAGGTAAGGGTTTTGGTCACATGAACATAAAAGCCATTTAGGATCTGTACACCTTTCATTGTAATGAAATCACTGAAGTGGAACTTAAGGAAATCATCAGCTAAGAAAACCTCCTGGAAAGGAATGATGAAGTAATAGAAGCTAATCTGCGTCCTGGAGCAACTTAAATGTCAATTTTAATGGCGTTTTAATACTTCAACAAACTCTGATGAGAAGGGCATTCGAATGTGATGCGAACTTCGAAATTTAAAAGAGAGATAGAAGCAACAACTCTTCCACATTTGGAACTTCCACTTTGAAGCAACGAGTAGAGTGATGAGACAAAAAAATTACCAAATCTCTCACTTTCTACTTCTATCACAATCTATCATTTTCAACTTTGAAAACTTTCAAATATTGTTTTATTTCTTCTTATTAGTATATTAATTGTGAATTCTGTATGTAGTAGCGTTTAGTCAGTTCTATTGTAATTGTTTGTCAGATTTTTTTCTTTTTTTAAAAAACAGCTTTTCGATATCCAAGAACCTAACCCATCTTTCTTCATTAAAAGATTGACTGAACATTCCCGGATTTGACATTCGCGATGCTTTTGGGGAAGCTAACTTTCGCGAATGTTGGGGGATTATGGTATTTTCTTTACATTTCGTAAACAGTATGGGAGAAAGCAATAGCACCATTTCTGTGGTCACTGAGTAAAAGTTCTTAAGTAAAAAATCTTTGTTTGGAGAAAACAAGGGTTAGATTATTAAGCGAACCCTTTCCCTACGCTCAACGCTATTTCCCAAAGTTTTTTCTCATTAAGGAGCCAACATTTGAATTCTGTCCTTTTACTACAATAAAATATTGGTACCAAACTTGTGGTTTCAGTACTTAACCCAATTTCACCAAAAATTGACTTGAGGCCGATATACACGGTATAGTTTTTCGTGTAGATTCTTCATGTAGTCCAGACTTAACGCTTTCTCATGAAAAAATTATGAGCATGCTCATAATTTTTCGTGTAGAAAGCATTCAGTTTGACTCCAGCGCCCCTAGCGGCAGAATCGTTCACTAACGGTAATCGGCCATGTCGATTTTGTGGTTAGGTGTGTCAAGGTGCGATTGTATGAAGTGATATATTGGGATAATCTACTTCTTTGCTTATCCCTGCCTTCCAATTTTTATTCTCTATGCCCGTCATGGTTAATTAATACTAAATCAAGATCATAGCCAGAACGCTCGGATAGAAATACCATCACAGAAAGTACTCGGACGACGCAATTCAGTTGTTTCCCGCAAACCCCCCTGGCGGCGGCTTGTGGCGATTCATGCAAAAAGCATATAGAAAGCGTATAGACCGTGTATGCGCTATACTTTTTGGCTTTTATACGTTCAGTTTGAGATTTTGACGTTTCTATGTAGAAACTGTATGAGAATCTACACGAAAACTGTACCGTGTATATCGGCCTTTAAGAATTTTTACCCCGTGATCTATTGTCGCATAGAATCTGAGGAACGACGTCCCCGAGCACCAGCTACTTACGGGCGCGTGCCGGCGCAATCCGCTTCAGCCCGCAAGGCTGCGGTGGCGCAAATAGGCCATCGGGCGGCGGCGGCGGCGGCGGGGCGGCCCTTCGTCATACGGCGCGGCGCGGGGCGGGGGCGGGGGCGGGGGCGGGGCGGAGGGCCACAATTTTTAGCCCGCAGCGCCGCCGCGGCGCCGCGCGAGCCGGCGGCGAGTCGGTGTCGGGGGCGTCGGAAGGGTGGGAGGGGGGAGGAGGAGGAGGAGGGTGCGAGTGTCGACGGCCGCCGCCGCCGCTTCAGCCGCAGCGTAATGCTCGAGCGCGGTAACGGCACAGCGCCACGCGACCACCCGCGCGCCACGCCCCCTTCGCCCCGCCACGCCCCCTCCCCGCGCCTCGCCTCGCACCCACCGCTCGCGCACGCACACACGGGGCGGCACGGGGCGGAGGGAAAGCGCGATTCGGGGACGGGAGTGAAGAGGAAGGCAACCCACTGAAGCGGTTTCGATAAGGTGGTGGTAACGCCGTTAACAACGACTTTTATTTATTTCTTCTCGTTCGACATACTTGTCTTTCGACGAGGTTAAATTATACAGTACATAGTTATTGACTTTTTGGGAATGGCCATCCATAAGCAGTGGTTTATGTAACTTGGAAGTATGTAATCATAGTGCTAAATTAAATGAAGCCAGGTTGAAGATTGTTTCAGTTTGATCAATTGACAGTAATAGAGGATCACGGTGGTTTGAGTCGGTCTTTGGGATATCTGGATTTAATACGTGGGGATGCAGCATTGCGACCTAGGCTGAAGATTAAAGAGCATGGGGAAGTGTGAAGGTTTCGGTAAAATGTTTGGGCCAATTGTGTGGTCGCTTAATGAAGGCACTTTTCATTCTCTGCGAATCTGGGTGTTAGGAATGAACCAGGGGGCATTTAAAGTTCTTCTTAGAAATATATTTTAAATGGCTAATAATTTTTGGAGATTGCTAGTCGCAGCACATCCCCAAACTGGACAAAAATATGTCATAGTTGCTAGAATTGACTTTGAGAAGAATAAATAATGTATTGTATCGGTTAATTCGCAAAAGTTACTCAGTGGATACGCCGTTGCAAACGACTTTGTGAAGAATAGGGCAACCCATTGATTCGGTTGTTTCACAAAAGTTACTCAGTAACAACACTTCGGTAATTAGTCTCGTAAATATAGTACACTCGGGATCGTGCGGCACGGGGCGGATGGAAAGAAACTTCGGGGACGGAGGACTGGAAACTGAGGCAACCCACTGACGCGGTTATTTCGATAAGGTGGTGGTAACGCCGTTAACAGCGACTTTCCGAAGAATAAATAACGTTTTTTTTCTTTCGTTTATTTTTAGTCGCATCGACTGCTGAATCAGTAACAATTTTAATTACATTTTACTGTTACGTTTTACATTTGTGTTTTACAATATGTTACTAACATACAGATAGATTTATTATAATGTTATATACAGTTTACTTCTTGACGTATTGAACTTGAGAAAGGATTTACTACTACTTCTTATATAGAGTTTAGGACAACAATTCCTTTTAAAAAAATCATAACATCATACACACTTTCAATGTCGTCCAAACGGTTCTTGATGTTGTCAGAAAACGCAGTTCTTTCACATTGGTAATCATTACACTCTTTTATTATGTGGAAAATAGAGATTGCAGTTTCGCATTTAGGACATCTGTTCACTGGTGGTTTTGACACGAGATGAGAGTGTGTCAAGTTGGAGTGACCTATTTTTAGTCTGGTCAATATACATTGAATTTTCCTGTTCTTAATGTAAGGTTGATGCTCCCACACATAGTTACGAATCAAGTGTAGGTTTGACCTTGAGTTTTTCCAGATGTTCCATTTTTGCCATATGCATTGATTTATAGCCCGTTTTGTTCTTCTATAGTATTTAGTTCTTTTGTACAATTGATTCCTTGTATATTATCGGCTATTCCGGAAAGGTTACTCCGTGCAAACGCCTTTGCAACGACTCTGCGAAGAAAAAGGCAACCCAGGTTGATTCGGTTATTTCAAAAAGGCTACTCAGAAGCAAAACTTCAATTAGTCTCGTAAATATAGTGCTTGTTATTTCCAGGGAGGTCGCGTTGTCCCTCTTCCTCTGGAAGTGAGATCCTACGTCCACCTGCATGTTGGTTTGCGAGGTTTACCTCTTCCAAGTATCTCTACCAGAAGGCACTGCCGCAGCCGAAACTAAGCTCCCGACTGGTTAAACGACGTGCGTGGTAGTTGAATTGAATTGCCTTATTTTACGTGGCGAGACTCAGGCCATGAGGCCTGCTCTTCCGTCTGACCACGCAAATTTTGTTACACTCCTTTCACCAAATAGCGGAAAGAAGGTATTACTGAGGCGACGAAACCGGCGATTTGAATTTAGCTCAGAGGCGTCATTTAGGCTTGAGGATCTTTTACATGCAAGTAAATCTACTAACATGAGACAGCCGGCTTTACTTCCCCTCCGAAGGAGAGAACATGCTGCTGAGAACATCATTGCCTCTGATCACGAGATTCGCGTGACCCTTGGATGTGAGTCCGAAAGTGATGAATTTTCGACATTAGATATGACGTAGCTGGGCCGAATTCAGCCATCCTCTGAAGGAGAGTTCCGGCAATGGCTGCTCTGACTGGTAGTTTTCCGTGTTTTCTGCAATCAGTACCTGGAGAATGCGCGAGCACTACATAACAAACGGGTCACGCACCACGCACGATCTTTCTTCCTCATTCTTGTCCCCACTTCTCTCTTTATTCAGTATTTTTCAAAGTAACAGCATCTCTTATAGAAAATGGCCATTCTGTATGTTCCTAATCCAATATGCTCTCCAAAAATTGGTAAACAAATATTTTATGTGGATTATATGACGTTTATGATACCATTACCTTCACAGTATACTCGATTTTTGCAAAGTAAGTGGTGTATTTTCAGGATTATCATCTCATAATATTTCAGTAGAATACCTCCCCTTTGCGGTTCTCACACGCAAATAATCTTTATAAATGAAGTTTCTAACGAAAGAGAATTTAACTGAGGCGTGACGAATTGCAGTTTGACTTTTAAAATATAAAGGATTTGTTTAAAAACGCATCTAAATATTCACGTCAAACGCAACCCGCAACGCACGTCAAGTTTTTAAAACTCTATATTGTTAAATAACTCCTAAATGAAATGTCCTAGGGCCTTAAAAACTAAAATTTTGAGGCCAAAGGTCTCAAAGAAACGTTCCTCACACCGTAATCAAGAGGATAAGATCTTTTTGATCATTCTATTACATTTTTGCTGGTTCGACGCTTCTCGAATCTACGCCACTTGTTCAGAGCCTGTAGAACCTGCAACTATATATGAAATTACTAATTAATTCATATTCTATGCTCGATAATAAAGTTAAATAAAAGTAGTTTGTATTGACAAGGGTGTGAGAGTATTAAATTCTTTTCAATTTACAGGTGGCATATAGAACAAGTGACGGAGGATAAGAGAGTCTTGAAGAAAAATATATATTACAGGCTTAATATGGGAATAGAAAAATAATGGAGAGGGTTGGGTTTTGCTTGCGAGAGTTCTCGAACGGGGAAGCTTAGAGCTGGTCCTGACTGGGGCAGTGCCGGCTGCGGGGAGATACCTGACGAAGAAACCCTCATATGCCCACGTGTAGGTCGGCATCGGATTTTGCCACTAGCAGGGAAATAAAATCGCCACCCCCTGAGATACAAACATGCACTGCACTTTCGGGAATAACGACCAAAGCAGTTGACGCGCCCGGAATCACGAAATAATCAATCATGATGGAGTCACTTTCACCTTCACAGTAAACCTTCAACTGTCGCTGGAACAGGTTTGCATGGTCAGACGTTGAGGATGCGATCAACCACCAACCCGTATTCTGAAGAAAGTAATAATGCTGTGCGCTGGCTATGCGAGTCCTATGTGACAATTTGACACGTGGGGATACAAATACTTATGTTCTACCGACCGTGCAAACTGGAACGGTTAACCCTAGATTACAAAGACGTCGTCTGTAAGACGACGCAACTAGTGCCGAAAGTCTTCACTTACCCTTCTCCCCACTCTCCGTTTATGAAACTCTGTGTACCTTAATTGAGTGACTAGCCCGTGAAATACATGTATCGTTGTGCGCTTGCATATTTCCAGTACATGCCATTTTAACACTCGTCGTCAAGTAGGCTACGTGTTTGTAGTTACGTTAGTAATATTTTTGGTGCTTTATTGACTAATATTGTAAATAATCAATACAAAATCCTTGTCGTGTAGCATTTAAGTTTTGTTCTGAACATTTAGCAATCACAATGGGACGATGGCGATTATAACAAAGGTCACGTGACGACGAACTTCTGCGGACGCTTCTCAAAAGCCACAGTGTCACAGCACCAAGCAAGTGTCAGCTGTGAGACTCAAGTCATTTTGGTGTATCTATATAAACCTTTAAAATGTATTTTCTAACTCCATATCTTTAGGACTGACTCCTTATGAGGCGATGTAGGCGCTTTAAAGATAATTCGTTTCCTCTTATGGGGAGAGGGTGGGGGTGAGACAACTGCGATAAAACCGAAAAGGGAAAGATAATAAAAATTAAAACACTCATAATATTTTTGTGACTATTATTTTATTAAAGTTAATTTTTATTTAGTTATAATATTAAAGTTTATTAGAACATAGAACCCAAAGTTCTGTAATATTTACCATTATATTAGGGATATAGATCTTTAAAGTAATAATTGTTCACACCAATTGATGTTTAAAGTAAAAATATGTATTTGTTTTTTTATTTTAAATTTTATGGAGCGTTGCTCTACGATGGCGTTATGTAGATTATTGTCGGAGCAAGCCATGCAAAATTAGCAATTCTTTATGACTACACTAAGTATCTACCAATCGTGCTATGGTATACATAAACGTAAAGTATGATTTCGATTAGATACCTTAATTGGACTACCTTGTTTAATCCGTTAAACTGATCGCATTCTCAAGCTCACTGAGCAGGAGACGCCACTGGTTACGACGTAACATAATGTGGCGTCATACGGGTGTAATAAAAATACAGACGAGAGTGGGTTGTAATAATAGTGAGTTTATTCATAAACTAGACCGTAGTCACAAATAACAAATTTCACTGCTTACCATTAACTAACTAAATAGATCCCACTACTAGGAGGGATTTTAATCAAACGGCTACCACACCGCTCTACATCTGAGACCTAATGCATGTCTCGCTCGTCACGACAATGAATTGCTGGCCCCTTGCCCACGTGCGCCACTCGCACAAACTTACGCACAGCCGCACGCCGACGCTGCTGGGAGACAAGAAGGGGGGAGGCATTGTTCTCGTCCGTTATATAGGCCTTTCGCCGCCCCCATTGCCTCCGCGCCGTATCCGCGCTAGGCAGAAATTCCCAATGCGTCATCTTCTACGTCCTTTGTTTAACATCCTGCCATCTGCCGCAGGTAGTCACCGTTTGAGCGCGCCACGACGCTACAATATTCCTCCACACGCTCAGTCCGGATTGAGGGAGACGATGAGCTGATGACGGGGAGGACATGGAAAAATTGCGTGCGGTCCCTCTCCCGTTGAACAGTAATCAGCTTTGGCATTCGTCTGGATAAAGACGGGTTCTAAACCGCGACCTTCCAATTTGCCTGTGGTGGTGACCGAACTTCTTAACCAATCTTCGCGAAGTCAGGAAAGTTAAACAGTTCGAGACACCACGGATCTCTGGATGGGTGATCGTCTGCGAACCTCGTATATTAACAGCGCTCAGTCTGTGGCCCAAAGGGATACAAGTCAATGTCCTACGACTTGACGTATGACTGACAATGTTCAAGAAGAATTACTCTACGTTCAACACCGAAAAGGCTTGGAACGTTATTACACAAGTAATGGAATATTTTTTTAAAAAATCTTTGAAACGTTCGAGACATTGAGTTTATTTGGGAGATTGGTTGGATTTGGCTTAAACAATTTCTAATAAAGTGAGTTTGCTTTTATGATTTTTTTAAAAAATTGTTGAGATTTATTGTATGTAATAGTTAAAAGTTTAATGCTCAAGTTCCCTGTTAGCCATGTTGCTCGAAAACCGATTCAGAAAAATATTTCGCGACATAAATTAGGCCTTCAACCAAACGATTTTAGTTAACAACTAATTATGCCTCGAGTATACAAAATTATATTTATAGCTTGAGCAAGCAGATCATTTCTTTAAAAACATATACAAGTGTTCCTGCCACTTAACAATCCAGAATCTTGAATTTAGTCACGAAACGTCAAATAACAATGTGTTGCTGGCTAGAGGTGTATATAACAAATGCTCCTTCTCTTTATAACATCGATATACTAGCAAACAACAACCCTGATACTTGGAAATGTGAAACAAGAATTCTTCTCCCTTCTTTGGCGAAATTTAATGTCTCTGGGCTATTGCCCAACATACTTGCGTTATGTGCTGAACGCTCGGTTAAGCAATAATAACATTCTTCTTTGGTCGTTCTGCAATTACTTTAATGCTTATTGACGGCTGTTAGCAAAACAACATTCGCCTCTAATGAAGAAATATGTTTGCAGTTGTATGGGACGAGGTCTTTTAAGTGAGTTATTTTTTAGATTATGCAGGCAGCTGCAATTGTGAAAAATATTTCTTATAGCTTGGGTGACATATACAGTCGGTTGGAAACATCTGACAATCATGAAGTATCGTATTTTCTCCAGTTTCTTCACTTTATTGGAACTCATTAAAAAGTTTGATTTTCAAAATGGGTTGCAAAATAATTCTCAGAATATATCAAATATGAACAAAGGAACTATTTCGAGTTATATGGTAATACAAAAAATGTTTACCATATGATATCAGTCATTTTTAAATATACTGGTCAAAGATCGAATTGAAAACTTGTTTTCACTTTGATATTAAAACTACTTTGTTTTGACAGCCTGTCTTCCGGGCAGTTTTCTCTGAAGTTCTGTAGAAGATCCTGTCTACAAAAAATATGTAAGAATACCTCACCTCGTTCGAAAATTAAAAAAGTGTATTCCCACCGTACAAGACCAGATCATCTCAAAGAGAACTGTAGCCACTTCCCGGTCGTGTGACGTACTATTTGATTCCATTACAAGTCGCTTATCACCTGAAAACAACGAAAATATTATAGAATATTGGTGCCCGATAGTAAAGGGAACCCTAAATGAATGATAATTCAATCTTTAATCATTAGAATACACTCATATATGATCCGATTAAAATAAGTTGGTGATTGACAGTTGTGCTTCTGAAGCTGTAGCTTCATTCAATTTAACTGTTTGATTTGGCTACTTTAATGAGTATTTATTTCAGGGGTTTATTTTCGTGTCCCGGGAACACGTGCTCAGTGGTACACAACCTGTGAACGTCGCTCCCTTCCATTCGCAACTGTCAATCACCAACTTAATTTAATCGGACCATAGTCATATAGTCACAATATTAAGGTGATGTTAGTATATTTTATGTATTTTGTTAGTAATGGTGAGAGAAAACTCCTAATGAAACTTAGTGGCCTTTAAATACAACAGTGTATTGGAATAATCCAAATCCTGGTTCACTGATGTTTGAGACCGTTGTAAGGGGAAAAAAGAAGAAAATAATCCTTTGGAAGGCGGAACATATCGTGGTAACCGCAATAGGACGTATGTCAAATCGACCGTACTTTTCAGGAAGAACGGAAAACGGTCCTAACTCGCCATTTCTTGACAGTCGCATTCACAAATGTAGAAGCTTGCTATTTGGTTTTCCATTACTCCCTCGTCTTACAACCTATCGCAACTGATGTAGTTCTCTTGACTGATCACAATAGTGTAATAAACAAAAAATGTTTTTTGACATACGACCTATTGCGGTTACCACGACGATATTATAGCAGTTAATGTAGTAAACGTGAGCTCGCACGACGTGTAGTCTGAGTAAAATTAGAAAAATTGTACGAATTTCCAGAATCCAACAGTGATCGGATTTGCACGTCCAACATTTAGTGTTTGTAGCAAGTCATTAGACATTTAGCTTTAGTTATCCGACTTCTTCTCCGGTAAATTATCAGGAAAAAACAGAAATGATCTCTGATAAACGTGAATCTACTAAATTGACAATATACGAAAAATAGCATTTTTTAAATGAATTCGTACTTTCGTACAGAGGTGAGGTTTTGTGCTAAAAAACTGGATATTTCAAGGGGACCAATTGAATGGTAATATCAACAAATGTGAATGTTGCCGCCTCACCGGTTTTTCTCTCACTACCTCCTTTGCACTATATTATTCAATACCATCTTGACCAATTTTTAAAATTTTCATTTATTCAGAGTCTGCAATGTGGTCCATACTATCAAGTTGATTGGATTGTTGGCTATTTGAAATACTGCACATTTGTTCTTGCATTCTGAAACGTCACAAGGAACTTAAATTTATGGGGTCAGGAGAAAACAAAAATTCAAAAATATTTTCTATGCATTAAACTCTACGAAAAAATGACGGGAACTGAAAGTTTGCAGGTTATAATATAAGGAATCTAACGGTGCAACAGCAGTATATATTTCGTTGCATTATTTGTAACACTTTCAATTTTCGAAAAGTCACAGTGCAATAAAAAAAAAACCTTTACTACTTTTATAAGTGAACTTTGCTTTCTTCGAGAAAAAACTAAATACAAATTGGTAGCTATTGTGAGAAAAAACTGGATTTTAAAATTGCCTATCTTTCTCGTAAAATTACCCTAAAACTGCTCATATTTTCCTAAATAAAATTGTAACTTCGCAAATACAATAGTGCATATTTAAAGAACATACCCTATTTAACCTATCTTTGAAGAAAAGATTTTTATTCAGAAAAAATCTCGACCTTCAATATTGTAGTTGTAGGAAGACGTTGAAAAAATTTTAAACTTCTGCAACTTTAAAAAATTCTGAGAATTCAACGAAAATGAAACCCGAGCCATTTTAAAGCGTTTTTGCTGTACATGAGAAACAATGTCATTTTAAAAAATGGACCCATTGTTGAGACTTTTTTTTAAATGTTGAGGCTTCGTACAGAAACTCTCCAAAATCAAAATACCCGTTTTAAATTCGCAGAGACAGGAGTTAGTCCACTTTAATTGGACGGAATTATACATCTACCGGCTATACGACATCATACAAGTTTTGAGATAATCGTGTTCAAAGGTTTTACTACATTTTCAGCTCTAAAAACTGTGATTTAATTATTTCATTCATTGAAGCGCCTACAAACATGAGTGGAATATCATTGAAACTACGCGAAAATGAGTGGAATATCTGGCACTTACGTGCATAATATGAAATTAAGAACAGTAGATTTGTAGATCTAGGTTTATAGCCGGTTGTTGCGAAACATAAAATCCCTGATGTGACTGATGGCGTTTACATTTTTCATTTATTATAAGGCTATATTTACAGATTTGGCGACACAATTTTGCGTACACTTCGAACATGGTCCAATTCAACTGATGGCGTCCATATCTCATTTTTTCAAAAATGGCGCTTAGCCGTTTGATGCATAACACAGTCCAATTGAGGAATGTCAATTTCGGAAAAAAAGTCATCTGAACGGTTTAGGCACTAGTGTTGACCACAGAAGGGTGGACGAACAGACAAATGTTTTGTCGTAAAACCAACTGTTCGGTATCAAAATCCCTCAAAACGTGATTCTAACTATACAACGTGTTGGAGGATATAACTTTATACATAAAAACGATGATTTAGATACATCTTATCTAAATTAAAAGTATTTGCGATAAAAATTTACGGAGCTATTGCTAGTTGAAAAGTGTCTATATCGTTTTAATGTAAAATTGACCATATTCAGACTACTGTGGCTCACTGTTTGAGTCAAATATGTAATGTTTGATGGTCATAAAATTGTTGTGGAATAACGTGGGCACTATACGAACCAAAAAGACATTGATAAAATACAATTAAATAATATTTACTCGTTATTTTCTAAACAGTAGCGAAAATGCCGAAAATGTGGTGTTTATGGGGTTTGTAGCAACCCTGAACCCATTTTAAAAACGGTTTTATTGATGTTGATGATGTTACTCTTGCATCGAAAACTGCCTTTTTTTGTTAAATCTCTATAAATATCTTGAATTCAGCCTAGTAGTGAAAAAACAAATCATATAGAGCATTGCGGAAGAAATGTGGGTCGTAAATAGCGGTGGCGCGTGGCGCAATTTTAGCCGATTGCAGTGAAATAGTTAAATTGTGCGAAGCAAAGTTTTTAAAGTAGAGGTTTTGGGCTCTAATCTTATCTAAATTAAAAATATTTTGGATAAAAATTTATGGAGCTACGGTAAATTGAAAAGTGGCTATGTCTATGGTTTTAAGGTAAAATTGACCATAATCGAGCTAATGTGACTGTTTGAGTCTAGTATGTTTTGTTTGATTATCATAAAATTGTTGAGGGGTAACGTGGGCACCACCTCAGCCAAAAATCCGTTGATACAAATCCCACTAAATAATATTTATTTGTTAATTTCCAAAAAGTAGCGAAAAAAGGCCGAAAATGGGGTGTTTATAGGGTTTGTGGCACCCTTAAACAAATTTTTAAAACGATTTTATTGGTGCCGATGTTGTTCTTGCGTCGAATAGTAACTTTTTTTCAATGAGCCATTGAATTCTATTGTTTTCGATACAGTGTGTGTATATATATGAGTACACACACACACACACACACACACACACATATATATATATATATATATATATATATATATATATATATATATACTTTTTCAATATCAGAACTTCACAATACAAAGTTTATGTCAAAAATCGCCGTTATTTTTTTGTCCCAGCGTTACAAAACTTTTTCGGAACTTTGTAAGATCGTGGTAGGCGAAAGTGTAAAACTAGCCCGCAACACAATTTCCCATCGTGCATAATCGCATCGGAAACGATGAGTCGAAGGTCCTTAAAAACATGCTAGACGAATTGTATTTCCTATGTCTTCATCTACAAGAGGATACTTGTTTGAACGTTCGGAGGGACTAGATATTTTTATTAAACGATGCGATCTTGTTCCTTAAAACTAGATGACACGATTTTTGTTTCTATACCTTAATGTAAACTAGTGAGTTTACAGAATGGCAAAGATTTTCCCATGTTAATTTTCTATTTCCTTGTGTCTGTGCTAGCTATTTAAAATTGCCACATACTCGTGCCAACTGGCATCTATCGCCGCCTAAAGTACATTTTTTTTGACATTTTCTTAACTTTTCTGTTTCGTAATAGTAGAACGGAAATATTAATTTTAGAATATTAAAGAACACTAAAACCTCGTCCTAAATGGCGTTTAAACGCTACTAAAAATGCTGAAATGAAATTTGAAGCTCTTTTTCACAGAAAAGTTTTGAGTTTTTGAAACAGTTCATTTGAAAAAATTTGGAGCCGTTTTTGAGAAAATTTTGAAATAGTCCGGGGGGCTTCATGTAAAGTATCCCCAAATTTTGAAGAATATTTTTCAAAATCGCGGCGCCTCGACTGGAACCAGATCGGCTGCGGAATATTCAATTTGGAAGAAATCGTACTTATGGTTTCGGCGCTACGGTTGTTCACAGACTGACAAACAGACAGACAGACAGACTGACAGACACAGACTGGCAGACTGACAGACTGACAGGCAGACGGACGGACGGACGGATGGACGGACGGACGGACGTTTTGAAAAGATCCACTTTTTCGGCTCAGAGGAACCCAAGACGTGTATTTCCGTTGAAATCTCGAAATCGATTTTCCGCAGCATTACATAACTTTTCCTATACTCCATACATACGGACGTATAAAGGAAAGTAAAAATAACTTTGTTATTGACTTTAGCGGTAGGATTTAGTTCAAAATGTGCTATCACTGTCAAACGAACCTAATTGTATAGATCACAGTTATAATCAGTCAACAGTCATTAGTCGCTGTCATTTTCTCCCTTCACACCTCAGGGGAAAAGGGGATAATTATTTTTGAGGGAGACGTGACTAGCACTGTTTGAAATATAACCTGCATTCCACACACTGTCACAACATAATTATAATCTGAACTGTCATGGCTCAGAGGTCCAGGCAGTGATTCCCGAACTGATTTGTCCATCGTAGTATTGTCATTTGTAATTATATTTTGCAGATAAATTTTTAAATTTAATGTTTTATCACATATGTTTAAATTAATAAACTAATGAGTTTCAGGTTGAATAATAAATTCTACTCTTCAATATTTGATTGAAGATCTGAAATCCAATTTGATGGTTTAGAAATAAATCAGTGTTTTTGTGCTGATAACTTACATTAGAAGAAAGAAAAGAAATGTAACTTAATAACTATTTTTTTAAGCTTCATTTTTCTGTAAGATATGCTTTGTGACGCTCATGTCTAATGGATCTTGAAAAATGAAAGATAATTACGCAGACCGATGACGATTTACTTTTTTTATTTTACAAATTTTTAAAGTTATTTTATTTATTAATTAATAATAAATTTATTACACTTTATTATTTAATAATGTTTAGTATAATGCATGTCATGGGCTCATCCCGATGTAACTTTAAACCGTAAAAAAGTGTAATTAGGCAGGCGTAAATTCAATCCCGCAACACCAGACCTCTGTACCTGGTTTCTTGACATCGATCAAGGATATCTCGGAAACGGTCCTATGTTAGTCTCGACTTAGGTACCTCACTCTGTGCAGGGCCATTTTAACAGCATTGGGGGTCCTTGGTCTTCCATTAATTTAGGGGGCCCCTTTCTTACTTTCACGGATCTCCCCCACCTCCCCAATTAAAGACACGTTTGATTAAAAGAAAACTAAGCATCTCATCACCAAGAGACACTCTCGCATCAACCAGAGAAATTCCTTATATATTCCTTAGATATTCCTTATATCCTTATATATTTCTTATATATTACAAATATTATCCAATGATGCGCGACACGTCACTCCGTTATGCCAATTTTTTGCGTCTAGTTTAATCATTCATCATTTTTATACGGTTTTTTATTTTATTTTTTGAAAAAAATAGTATTAAATATTTTTTAAGAACGATTAGAGGCCCTTGAACATTCGGAACCCTGGGCTCGGGCCCATCTGGCTCGTGCGTTAATACGGCCCTGACTCTGTGATCTACGAAATGAGATCTTTTGAAACATTGATTACATTTTGGGACTCTTCTGGGTAGCCTCACAATTATTATTGAACTTTTACACTCTCTCAGCAATATTATGTCCAGGTTTCAACCTCATTCCACGAGGAGTTCCTGCAGCACAGGGGTGGAACTGCTCGTGGAGGCAGAAACTCCACGTGGAGTTGGATTGGAACCTGGACATAATGTTGCTGAGAGAGTGTAAAAGTTCAATAATTATTTAGTAAGATGTAAACATTTTCTGTCATTTTTGGATATCATATTATTAATGTTGTGTAATGTACATTCATATTGAGGTTGTCTTCACGCCTTGTTTTTTGTGCACTAGCCCTGATGAAGGAATTAAAAGATTTCGAAATGTCGCAAAACTGATGTTTTTATTGTTTCTACTCCGACCAAAGCCCGTGAACTACATCCCTCCAAAGTATTGAATTCACATGAACATGATCTCTATTTTATAAATCGTAAAACCAGTTTTTAAGGTCCTTTTGAGCTGTAACTTTGCACACGTCAGGGTTAAACTCTAATAGATTTGTTAAGATGATTAGGATTGGCGGAGTAAGCGAGGGAATACACGCAGCTTTGTTCCCTAAATGAATACGATTTCTCAATATGATTGTGAGTGAATACGTGCAGGATGGTGTGTATTCGAGTGTTCCTATATCTTTGTATGATATGTATGTAAGCGTGTATGTTTGTATGCATGAATGTTGGCGTAATATGTAAGAAAGTTTATTTACTTAAATGTTAGTATATATGTAGTTTCATTTGTTGTATATGTATGTAAATGCATTCGCATGTTCCAGGTAATGATGAAGATAATTTGTTTTTATTTGATTTTTTATATATTGTTTTTATTGTTAATTGTTTGTAATTGTAAATGTACTTTTATGTTTCTGTATTCTGCCACCGGGCAACATCAGCCCAATTGTAGAATAAACCTATATCTATCTATCTATCTAAAACCGGGATGTCAGTATGGATGGCTGGATGGACGCATACCTCACCCATCATTTACTCAAATTCCATACTTTTTGAGCTGAAACTTGATAAACTAGTAAGGTTTAGTGGTGCTGTCCCGGAAGTCATTCAAATATTAATTTTAGTAGGAGTACTTTGCCCGAAGCTCCTGAGACATTTTCAAAATTTTCTTGAAAATGGCTGGAATTTTTTCCTGTACATTTTTTGCTCAGAAGAAAATTCATTTACACACATGGTATATTTCCGATTTTCAGTACAACTTTTCCAATTTTGAAAACAGCAAAGTTCAAATTTATTTTGGAACCTGTCTTACACTTTTAATACTAAAACCAGATATTTCTCTCTCAATGCAATGTACCGCTAAATTGAAGATTTGTAAACGATGTCCTGAACGTAAAAAAATGAGTGGTTGCTTAGTACTAACAACGCTAAGAGGAGGCACAATTTCGGTTTGCCGCGCACCCCCACTAATGTTTTTATAGCTATTTTAATGAATATTAATTTGTTAATCAATAAGAGTTGCATTTTATTAAAATTATTAAGAAATGAAGTTATTAATAATAAAAAAATATGTGCATATTTTGAGAGCGTATTACGCATGTCCTCAGAGGGCTTGAATACGCATTCATCTAATTTCCCTAGCCCACGCATTCTAGGGTTAATAGCTAAAATAATAATTTCCTTAATATTAAGAGTTATTAAAATTATTAAGCAATGAAGCTATTAAGAATAAAAAAAGGTTTTTATGTGCATTTTTCGAGAGCGTATTACGCATGTCCTCAGAGGGCTTGAATACGCATTCATCTAATTTCCCTAGCCCACGCATTCTAGGGTTAATAGCTAAAATAATAATTTCCTTAATATTAAGAGTTATTAAAATTATTAAGCAATGAAGCTATTAAGAATAAAAAAAGTTTTTATGTGCATTTTTCGAGAGCTTATTACGCATGTCCTCAGAGGACTTGAATACGCATTCATCTAATTTCCCTAGCCCAAGCATTCTAGGGTTAATATCTAAAATAATAATTTCCTTAATATTAAGACTTATTAAAATTATTAAGTAATGAAACTATTAAGAATAAAAAAATTGTGCATTTTTCGAGAGCGTTTTAGGCGGGGCTTCAGAGGGCCTGAATTCATGAAATCCTTGTGTTGATGGGAGTGCCGCCGCAAGGGCTGTTAGCGCCGCCCGTCCCCTCCAGCCGCTGCCGCGTGGCGAACCCACAGCCTCCGGAGCCGCGACCGGCGCCTGTCCTTCTACGCGGCCGCGGCGGCGTTGGCGACCGTCTGCGGCGGCGGCGGCGGCGGCGGCGGCTCGGCGGGCGCCGCTCCTTATACGGCTCTGGCGGCAGCGCCCCTCCCCTCCCCCTCCCCCCCTCCCTCCCCCCTCCGCGCGGCTCCTCTCACGTGTCCCACCCGCCCGCGGCGGCGGCGGCGGCCGAACAGGTGCTGGGGCAGAGGAGGGCGGGCGTCTGAGCGGCGGGCGGCGAGAGGCAGGTAGCCGCGTCGGCGGCGGCGGCGGAGGAATGTCGACGGGCAGCGGCGGCGGTGGGTTCTCACGGGCGCGCCGCCAGCCGCCGCCACCGCCGCCGCCGCCGTCGCCGCCCCGCCCCGGCCGGCGCCAGCACGGCGCCGACCCCTCGCGCTCCGCTCCTCACCGCCGCGCCCCCGCCGCCGCGCCGCGGCGAGGGCACCAGCTGTGCGGGCGTCAAGTGCCGCCGCGACTCGAGACCACGGAGGGAGAGAGACAGAGAGAGCGAGAGCCAGCGAGCCGGCGAGAGAGAGAGAGAGGGAGACTGACAGCGCGGGAAGTACGGAGTGATGGAGAGCGAGGGAAGGGAAGAGAGACGGAAAGAAATAAAGAGAGGAGGTAATGAGAGGAAATTGGCGAGGACATGGAAAAAATATCAAGGACGGAATGGAAGAAAGGAAACTGGGGAAGATTTGGGGGAAATGTAGAAGTTAACTTTCGGAGGGAGAGAGCGAGAGAGACAGTGCGGTATTGCTGGTGAGGTGAGAAAAGAGATAAAGGTAAGGGATAAAGGAGGAGGAAGGGAGAAAGGAAAAGGAGGAGGAAGGGAGAAAGGAAAAGGAGGAGGAAGGGAGAAAGGAAAAGGAGGATGAGAAGGAGGAAAAGGAGGAGAGAGAGGAAGGAAAAGGAGGAGAGAGAGGAAGGAAAAGGAGGAGGAGAGAGAGGAAAAGGAGGAGGAGAGGGAGGAAAAGGAGGAGAGAGAGGAAGGAAAAGGAGGAGGACAGAGAGGAAAAGGAGGAGAGAGAGGAAGGAAAAGGAGGAGGAGAGAGAAGAAAAGGAGGTGGAGAGGAAGGAAAAGGAGGAGGAGAGGGAGGAAAAGGAGGAGGAGAGGAAGGAAAAGGAGGAGGATGGGAAGGAGTTGGTGAGGACATGAAAGTAAGAAACAAGGAACTAACTGGAGAGAGATATGTCAGAGAGACTTTAGTGAAAAACGGAGGGGAGAGGAGATGTCAGAGGGGAGAGAGAAAGAGAGAGAGAGAGTAATTGATAGCGTGGAATTTACTGTGTGATGAAGAGCGAGGGCAGAGGGTCGGCAAACGATGAAAGAAGGAGGAGGAAGAGGAGAAGTAGGAGGTACTGAGAGATTATTGGCGAGGTCATAAAAAGACAGGAGACAAAAAAGGAGATAGGTGTCTGGAGGAGGTTTGGATGAAAGTGAAGATAGCAGGAGTTGTCGGAGAGGGAAGAAGGATAGAGCGAGAGAACGGCAGGGCGGAATTTCTGGTGAGATGAAGAGGAAAAAGAATAGAGACGACCAGTGATAAAAAAGGGGGAGAAGGTGATGTGAGGTAATTGGGAAGGACATGTGATGAGAAACAAGGACAAAATCGGAGTGTAATGATTGGGGAGAGGGGACCAATAAAAGTGCTTTGCGGAGTTAAGATTTGAGAGAATGATATATACGAGACGAGACTGGAACCGGAATTGAGAGAGAACCATAAGTGACAAGAAAAGAGAGCAGCGCGGAATTCACGTGATGGAGAGCAAGTGGAAAGAAGGGAGATCCAAGAGATAAAAGAAGATGAAGCAGGGGACAGGAGGTAAATTGCGAGGACGAGAAAAGTATACGTTTTGAGAAACAAAGACAAAACAGGAGAGAGATGACAAGTAGGTTTTTAGGAGAAATGGAGAAAGGATGAGTTGTCAGAGGGGGCGAGAGAGACAGAGCGCATAAGAGGGCAGGCTTCCGCGATCGAAGTCGGTAGCTACTGTACTTGGTTGTCCAGGAGTCGCCAATGCAGAGCATTTCGCCCTGAAGAAGGTCGTAGAACAGCGGTCGAAACGTTGGCACCTGTGCCTAGGAAGCGGCGTCTCCCGGGCAGCCGGGTAGCTAACAACGGAGTACGTGGTTCACGGTGAGCTGTATGAAGAGGAGACACACCAATATTACAGGAGGAAGGGAAGGTGTTGGGAGGCAAATGGTGAGGACGTACAGCGACACAGAAATGAGGACAAACTGGAGAAATGCAGTGAGATCCGTAAGTGACAATGAAGAGAGAATCACCCAAGTAAGAAAAATAAAGGGAGTAAAAGGAGAAAGCGACACAGAATGGATATATCCATCGACGTCAGCGCGTGCATGATAGAAAGGAGAGATTCAGAGAGGATAAGGTATACGACACAATATAGAGAAATTGCTAGGACCTGAAAAATCATGATTGCACAAAGGAGGAAGGAAAGGAAAAAGTGGGAGTTAAAGGTAAGAGGCCAGAGAGGAAGCGAAGGGGGGAGTAGGGGGAGAAGATGGAGGACAATAAGGAGGAATGGCGGAGATTGCGGTGAAAAAGAAAACAAGACATGAGAAATGAGATAGGAATTTAAAGAAAATTATCTGTTGAGATGTTGCTCTTTCGTGTGTGTGTGTGTGTGTTTTACAGATGAACAGTAAGAGAGAGAAGTAAAAATGGAATGAGAAGAGGACAGGAAAACAGACAATGAATAGTAGGATAAAACGATGTATTGATTAAATGCAAGTGGAGACGGAAATTAACAACGAGATGAGGGTTTCGAAGAAAAATATGACATTGAAAGCGGCGGAGAGAAAGCAAGAGTAGCGTTTGCGTAAGCTAACGAGACAGAAAGGTGGGAGAAACAACATAAGACAGACTAAAAAAGTGCAAAAATGCTTCGGACCGTGCACAAGATAGGTGACCTCGAGGCGAGCACGAAAGAAAGGGATAGCAAAAGAAGTGTTGGTGATGGATATGGTAGATTTTAGCAATTGCTAAAAATGCGAAATGTTAGCATGATGAAAATGACAAAATTAGTAATTGTATGTTTGAAGGTCGGGGCAGTATATTTATGAAGATATCCAATTTACGATAAAACGCGAAAACGATTTTCAAAACATTTAATTTGAAAGTGGCGGTATTTATTAATTTATAATTATAATTTAACTGACAAAACAAAGTAAAACATAAGAACAATTTAAAAAACTGACACTGAAAGCCTGAGCGCTCAGGGTTATCTCAAGGGGTCACAGCTTCGTCAGTTCGCTGTACGGAGAAGGGCTGAGGAAGATAAAAGTCCCACGCCACTGTTGCCAAGGTCGATACCACGAGCAGGAGTCCGTGGCACGAGTGCCACGACAAAATCGCCCCTCCACGCAGTTCATTACCTCGCCACCAGAGACAATGCCATCCCTATTGTAAAACGGCGGGGTTACTAATAGTTCCCTTTCCCGACGCTAGTTACGCAGGGAAGCTCCTGGCATGCTACGGTGCCACGACGCGTGCCACTGCCACCAGTAGAAGAGCTAGACACCACTGCCCTACGCCTTCGGCGCACGCGTTATATCTTACGATTTTTACTTTTTTAAATTTGTGGAAGTTCACAAATGTCTAAATTTTTAATTAGTTTCCCTTATTTACTGATTTTAATGGAAAGATTTAAAAAGCATCAGAAAAGTTTTGTCTCAAAGAGTTCTTTAAAAATAATATTCTCAATAAATGCTACAAATGCTAAAACATAATTTTTATAATACTATACAATGCTGTAGCCCTGTTTTCAAAATGACTTTTTTTACAATTGAAAGTGCTAAATTCTACCATCGGTATCCCGATACCCTGACTTCCGACATTGATATTCCACTGTACAAGACGATCTCCAGAAAGGTAGGGTAAGGAAGTTAAAAGAATTAAACGTTAGGTCACTTTCTTTTCCGCCATCACATTCCAAGAAATGGAACTAAAACGGAGCGAGCTGCTGTGTCACCATTACAGTGGCAACAGTACATTCTGTGGTCACGGGGTAAAAGTTCTTAAGTAAATTTTTGGCGAAATTGGGTTAAGTCCTGAAACTACAAGTTAAGTATCTATATTTTATTTTAGTAAACGACCGAATTCCTATGTTGCCTCCTTAACGAGAAAAAAGCGTTGTGAAAAAGCGTTGAGCGTAGGAAAAAGCGTTGGCTCAATAATCTAGCCCTTGTTTTCTCCAAACTCACATTTTTTACTTAAGAACTTTTACTCCATCTTTTCCAGCATTGAAACAGAGGCACAACGCCCGTTGCGCGCGTTTACAGTCACCAATCTTCATTTTAACTAAAAATTTCCTGTATTCTATTCTTACAATTTTCCTGAAAGTCAGGTGAATTAAGAAACCTTTCCTTAAAAAGGGTAAATTAATAAACTTGCTATAAAGGCTGGTTGGTGATCGGAGAGAGGTGGTATGTTAAGAGTGATACAATTTGCAAACAATGGTTTTCAGCGTTCGTACAAAAGTAATTTCGTCGAGAAGGGCCGTTGTTTAATAGGAGTTGTCTGTCAGAGAGGTTTCACTGGAAAACTGCATTCACTGCAGCCGTTGTTTAATACGAGTTGTCTTTCAGAAAGGTTTCACTGTAAAACTGCAATTGTTTCACTGCAGTTGGTGAACTGTCCAAAAGGAAGACAAGAAAAATGATAGTGATTTGTTGAGTAGCCTAAACGAAATGATATTCGATAATTATTGTGATGACCAATAAATGCACTAGTGGCGTTCGAAAAATGTTGTGAATCTGAAAGTAAGTTCAGAAGTTATGTCACGAAATGCCAAATGTTATGGCAATGCTACATATTGAAATGTACCAACAACGTCTCGTCATAGACTCTTACGAGATCGTTGGCATCATTCATCTAAGATGGTTATAATCGTGACCCGTTCCGAATTTATATTAAAATTTTGGGCGCCAGGAACAGGTTACGTTAATCAAAAAAAAATCAATGCTTCCACAGCTAATTTCAACAAATGTATAAATGTCCGGCTAGCTGGGTCAATGGGTCCCGTTATGGATAATCGCTATCGCCTAGATAGCCGATTACTTGATCTGCCAACTGTACAGTATGGCGAGGAATCTGAAAGGGAATAATTATCTATTTCTAACTATTTAACAATTTTGATTGACTAAATGAAAATCTTTTCATTTCCAAAAGAAAAAAATTCAACAATTTATTTAACAATATTAACAATTGTCTTGTCCTTAGGTCATGACCTCGTTTTAAAATATATATCTTTTGTACTGCAGTCTTATTTACCGTCTTGGTCGCCGACGCCCCGCAGTCTCTTCTCACTTGAATGTAGGCGATCCCAAGTTCCGCTTCTCTCTTCTAATCTTGCGACGTTGCCGACGCATCCAGCCCTCATTGACTAGAATATCTACCGGTTCTTAATTGGTATTCAGAGTTCCTAGTCTTCCCCAACTAGTGGTAAAATATTAAAGTCCAAAACCGCAATATAAGAAAAAACTTTCAAAGTCCTAATCGAACTTCCCGTTGCACATCAACTTCCAGATTCCGAAAAACTATTGAGTCTCACTCGAAACTTACAAGTCCTACTTCACTAATGTTGATCTCGCGAGCGATCTTTACTACTCGACGACCACTATCAGAATGTCCAGTTCTCCCTGTTCTTTCGCCCTCAACGCTTCGGTATCCGTCCTTCGTTCCTCTTTTTTAAAACAAAACGACAAAATTAGACAGTCTATTCTCCCTTAGCCAATCCATTCATCTCTTATCAAACCAAGTAGCCACGCCCTCGACAGTCATTCCTTTTCAGACCAATCACACATTATTTTATTTGTCTATCTAGCCAGCGCCCCCATCTCTTCAAGGCCTGAATGCAGTTTGTTGACCTTGCCAACCACTGCGCCGGCGTTGCTAAGGCTGTATATCGCCATTTGCATACCCTTTTGTCCAACCCATTTACAGCCAATATTATTAACAAAATATTTTGGTATATCACAATATTAAGCCTTCGAGTCAAGTTATCGACCCTTCGACTTAGAAGTAATTTTAAAAAATGTCAATAACACTGGCCGACGTTTTCAAACTTTTGAAAAGTTACAGAACCAAAACTCACTGATTCTGACCAATTTTGGGTCGCTGAATAGGAATATGTAAGCTGTTTTACTAGATTAGCTCGTATTTTTGTGTAACGCATAGTTGCCAAATCTACCGATATAGGCATAATGAGGTATCTTGAAGGTACCGGAGAATGAGCGGTTTGACTGCAAAAAGGGAATCAACTTCGTTTTAGCACTTGTGTCAAATACAATCAATTTTTAAAATTCTATAAATTAATTTATTAGATCTAAACAATTAAAAAACGATTAAGTTAGTTTAGTAGCATTTAAAAACTGTACTTCAGCATTTACATACCAGAATAGTTTAAAAGGTATTATGTTCACAGATGTATACAGACCATCACTTTTGGAAAACACTGTCTAAAAATACTTAAATTCTTCACCTACATTGTCTATTCCTTTTACGAAATTCACGAGGTCCAACGTAATGTGCAGAGGCGGAAGCAGTACCTTGCCTGGATCGACCAGAGACTCATACTTTACGTTGTTGGTACCGTGCGTAAATGACTCTCTGGGGCCACTCCTTTCGTGACACAAAAAACAATCAAAAGTGCTTCGTAAATCCACCTTCCAGACAAATATATAATTTTGCAAATACTTTTAGATCTCCATAAATTTGCCAATCATGATCTTTGTATTTGATATGATTTAAAATGAGTGCGAGACCCTCGTAAGTCTCTATCTTTGGAACAGTGTGCCACAGGAATAGACGGCAGCTTATTACCATTATGAAGCAAAACTGCTTTCAGACTGTACTTAGATGAATCTACAAAAGGACACCAATCAGATGGATTGTTGGATTCCTAACTCATTCATCAGGCCATTGATGCCCGTGCATACGCAAAGGGAATCTTTCATTCTGTGATATTCTGAAAAAGGCTCGTTCCTTTTCCTGTGATGAGTGCAAGTAGCTCCTGGAGCCAGTAAACACTATTCATGGAGTCTAACACCCAAGAATTGAGTTATCTCTTTCGTAAGTTGTAAGTCTCTCGCTAAACCGTTCAATTCATGTCTAAGGATGAAATAAATCTCATCATTTAAATGGAAGGGATTATCAGATCATCAAATATTGAGTTAGTGTCCTCATCGGTTCCCGTAGGTGCTGCAATATCGATAGTTTCCCAATCGTGCGGAAGAGTAAGTGCAGGTACATTTTCTCCATGAGGCACTGATCTGATCGCGGATAGTAAGTTTGGATATTCGATGACACTGTTTCTTCTTGTTACTTCCTGCTGTATTGGTCATACAGAAATAAGACACTAAAGAGATTCCGGAGTTCTCTCCATATCATCGGAACAGCAAAAGGCATACTTTTCTTGGTTCCTTTAAGCCAGGCCGTCAGATACATCAGACAACGCACAAGACGGGCCCACCTTTTATCCTGATCCTCAATCTTAAAATCAATATATATATATATATATATATATATATATATATATATATATATTTATAAAATACTATTTATTTCTCACTCGAGAAACATTGTGGACATGGTTACTTTGATGGTAACTGAAGCTGTCCCTACAAAATGGTAAAAACTGGCAACTATGCGTTACTCAAAAATACGAGCTAATCTAGAAAAAACGGGTGTCCATTTTGAATGCAGCATCCTGAAATTAATCGGAATCAGTGGTTTTCCTTTTTGTAACTAAACTGACGTCGGCCTGTGTAATTTTCCTACGTTTAAATAGGAGATTGTGAGAAAGATGGTAGGATGGGTGACATCATAATTGAAATGCGAAACCAATGTACTAAGTAACTGTGATTGGGCCTTATGTTTTCAAACTATTTACTCTCAAGAAATTAACCCGTATTAACCCTGGAATGCTCGCGTGGGGTAAATGTGACCCCAGGTTCCTAAATTTCTTTCAGAATTTGTGTCGAGAAGGTTGGCTAAACTTTCCCACCTCTTTGAGTAGCTTCCTATCTTAAATTGAACTTCGAGCTTACACTGTGTTTGACCGGATTTTAGTGCTCCTAATTGATTTAATGTAGGTTTTTTTGGGGGGGGTCATATTTACCCCCACGTGAGTGTTTGTGTGTCCATCTTTTTGTTTAGTTTTTACAACATTACGTTATTTTTGAGTTGTTTTCTTCATTCTCAACATGCTTTTGTAAATATTCAATGTTTTGTTGGGATATCAATTAACTATGGCGTCTGAGGAGGAACGAGAACGCATTAAAAACTTGATTTGCTCTATGTTAGATGAATTTGAAGATGACGAGGTACTTGTTGGAAGTACTTCAGAAACATAAGATGTTTTGGAAATTCAAGATGAAGATTGTGATTCTGAACAGAGTGCAAATGATGACGCTTCTGAGAAGCGCGCAGGATAGATGCGATGTCAATTTTTATATTGGAAGAGATGGTGAAATATTGTGAAGAGATAAACCATCACTGCAATCAGAACGTGTAAGTGCGAGGAATATTGTTCCTATCATCCATGCTTCTGGAGTGCTGGGATCTGAAAAGAATGCAGTGGTACCCTTAGACAGTTGAAGTTTATTTTTCACAGATAAACATTTGTTACAAATTGTTGACTACACAAACAAGAAGATAAATTTGATGAGAATCAAATTCAGCCAAGACAGATATGCACGAGAGACAGATTTGCCGGAAATCAAAGCGCTTATATGCTTATAGCATCTTGCTGGAGTGAAAAAGGCGTCACACACCATTACCAGAGATTTCTGGGCAGATGATGGTTTGATGTTACATATCTTCAAATGCGTAATGTCTCGGAGACGATTCGAATTCTTACTGAGGGCTACACGGTTTCATGATTTTCTAACTCGAAATCAAAGAAAGCAGTTTGGCCGCTTGGCTCCATTAAGGGAGATATTTGAATATGTAGTGAAGAACTCCGTAATGAAAGGAAAATGTCAGGAAAAATTTCTCCCTGAACTTGGAATGAGTCTTGTAAGACTTCACATGGAAGAGCGTGCAAGATCGTTGAACCTACCGCGAGACCTGCGATCATCAATAAAAAATATCTGCCTCATGTTGAAGAGGATGCACAACCACGAAGAAAAAATGCGTTTGGGCGGTGAAAAGTATGCCCCCTTCCTCGGAGCGCAAAACTCCGTTTTCTTGTGCAACCTGCAAAACATTATTGTGCAAAGAACAAATGAAAGTATTATGTGAAGTATGTATTTTTTTCAAAATAAATATTTTTATTACTAAATTAAATATTACTATACAACAATTGATTCTGTAATGATAAAAAAGTGATAATAAACATTTCTCAGTAAACATTACTACAAATTCTGCCTTTGAGTGCACTAAAATGCAGTGGGGTCATACTGACCCCACGTGAGCATTAAAGTAACATTAATACACGTGAGCATTCCCTGATGATGTGGTGGCTATTACTACACCAGCCTTTGAAAGATACTGCACCTGTTCGAAGGGGATGCGCGAAGGACCTTATGCTTTTGGGTACCTCTCAAGAAGTCATTTGATTTAGAATGTTGCCAAGTGAGAATACTGAAGTCTCTTGACATGTCAAATATCCGTACTCCTTTTGAGAACAATTAAAACGAGAAGGCACTATGGTGTTCTGCCGCGTGCCGGCCGGTCAAGTCCGAATAGCTAACCGAGACCAAAGGAAATAGAATACTAACACGGGAAAGTCTGTGCCATTCTGTCGCACCACTTTTTCGTTATCAGGGCCCGGCAATAATTTTTCTTCTGCCGACAATCCGCGTTTTTTTCGCGCAGCATTACGTAAGTTTCCCTAGACTAAGTATATACGTCGTAATTACGTACGTATACCGGAAAGTGAAAAGATTTGAATTTTGGAAATTTTCGAAAAATCAATGTTTTCAACGAATATAAGACATGCGCCATTATCTTAAACGTTCTTTTCCCTATCCAACAACAAAATTAATCCAAAATGATCGAGCAATTTTTTCGAAATGTGAAATTGTCCAAGGGGCATCATACAAAATAGAATTAAAGATTCAGATTTAAAATATCAGTTTCAAATTCAAGAGCCGCGATCAGCTAGATCAATTCGGAAATATCAATTTTCGAGAAATTCGGCTGAACTATTTAGCAGCTAGTGGTGATCACAGACGGACAGACGTTTTGGCAGTCATTATACTTTTCGCTAACATGGGCCCACAAAACATGGATTCTGACTTTGCTACGTGTTAGCGGAATTTTTTATAAATGTAGCAACTGGATTTATCCACTTTTTGTTATCAGGGCGCGGTAATAAGAAGAAGACGTAGGCAATCTAAATACATTATAAAAATTACACTACTGAAATATTTATTTATTTATTTATTTAGTCAAAAAACAGTAAAAACTGTATATGACGTGTGGGGAAAGAAATTTATCTGCGCACATTTTCTTGAGGGCCAGAATTTTATAAAAAAAAAAAAACGAAAAAATTAATTTAGAAAATAATTATTTTAGAAAAATAAAGATATTTGAAAAATGTTTTTCCCCGAGTTATAGAAAATCAAGTTCAACTGTAAATGAACTACAAGCAAAAGGAGTGCTCAACAAAACGTGCGCACAGTGAAGCTACATTTACGTCCAGAAGCAAAACAAGGGGCCATCTCAGCATTTGCTCTATGGATCAGGGAAACTGGACAAAAACCTGATCGAGATGGGGGTATATATTTTATATATTTTAATATATTTTAATGGTTCACAATTCGACCTCACGATCGTGACGTCGTAAGTTAGGGGAGACAATTTCACCCTAGTTTCTTGTCGGAGCTCTATTATTAAATGGTGCTCAATTATGGTGGTGTGCCCCTGTGATTTTATGTCGGGGTAGCTGTCGAAATGGGTTGCTACGATGCCGTTGTACAATTACATTTCTTGTGCTCTTCTGAAGTAATTGCACTTATTTTGAGAAACTTCTCCATTGATGAGTAACTGCTCGGTCGAAGAGCAATTGCTTACCTTTTGTATCAATAAAATCAAGAATGTGCTTCCAGTGCGAAGCATTTACTTCGAATTTTCGGAGCAACTTCTGCGGGTGACTCAAATCGTATTGAATGGTTTCAATAGAGGTTACACAATTGGTTTTTCGGTATCAAGGACTTACAAAACAGGGATTATGGCCACACTACGTGTTAGGGGATTGTTTTTCTTAATTTAGAAATTGGGTTTATCAAATTTTTGGTAATCAGTAACCAGCAATGAATTTTTTTCTGCCGAAAATTCGCCGTTTTTTCGTGCAGCATTACATACCTTTCCCTATACAACGTATATTACTCCGTATATACAAGGGTATAAGGGAAAGTAAAAATGTGTTTCTCAAAACAGCTCGAAATTTTTTTCATTAAATATTTTTCTTTGATAGAGCTTAAAAGGAAGCTTAAAAGTGGCGAACGTTTCATTTTAGTTGAACTCTTCGAAAATTGCAAAAGTTAGTGATAACGCGAGAAAGTATGTGCTGTTGGAATACCATTAGTTTCAATTCTTATAACGTGCTTCCTATGGAATGTGGTGATTTTCGGAAGGTCGGCAGCTCCAAATACGGGTCCGAAAACGCTCAAGTCGCCTCTTTGGAGCAAACCTCTACGCCGAGAAACGACATGTGTAGCGTCGTGCACAAACATAGATGTGACAACAGGGCGATCGCATGGCACCACAGGTTTTAAGGGTGGGGTGTCAGGATGTGACGTAGGCGGAAAAGCCCAGAGAGAAATGTGGAAGGGCGCGGACCAGCGAAGCTAGGCGGGCTGCGAAGCTCCACCGGCCACTTTCGCTTCAAGCAGTCAACCTGTGCAGATAAGAGGCAGCCGCCGGTTGGGGTGCGGACCGCGTGTGCGGAGGCTAGGGCCGGTAATGTACTTTGTCGTGATGCAGTGAGACTCAAGTGACGAGTCGTGTAAGAATTCTGCGGTGCTTCACACGATCGGATTCATTCGATAATTAAGTAGAGGTTGTGGTAACCATAGATTCAATATTACTCCTAATAGTGGGGTCGATTTATTTCATTTATTTAACTACTGTACTTAAGGTTTATTTCGGTGTTGGATTTATTCATGAATAAACCATTGTAGGACATTTTACAAAACTCCCTCCGAATGCGCATGCGCGAGGGGGGGTGACTCCCACCATCAACCGCACATTTCCCCTGAAACATGACGACGAAAGCAAAGGTGGACAAAATTATCGTTTCTTTGCGGGGCAGTTCCTCTGAGTGTGAGAACGACAATGACGTCACACAGCGAAGGCTGCAGTGACATTAATGACTTATGGCTCCTCCTTGCTGGGGGAGGGCGACGAATCGCGCGCGCGCAGTAGGTCAGATATTCTGGCACTGCAGCAGCGGTGGGAGAAGCCCGCGAAAGTAAGCACCTCCCAAAAGGGAGATTTCAAACTTGTCGCCCTATAGCAATAAGTTAAACCCACTCTCTTCTGTGTATTATTGCAACCTGAATGACGCCACACATCGACCTTTGGTAAAAATGTATTCGTGGAATAAGATGCCAGTGATTGTACATAACAGTTTGACTCATAGATCACAAGTTATGAAAAATGGCCTTGTTGCTATTGGACACCTTTCTGAAGAGCCCAGGAGTCGCTGCACAAAACATGAAAATGTGCCGTCGTCATTACTCCAGAAAGTGTAGCCGGAAATCTACAATAGACATAATAAGTAACCTATTAGTTGCTTCTAATCTCCTTGTGTCAAGTTCGGAAAAAATAGCAAAACAGACATTTCATTTGTGAAGGAGAATATTAATCTCCTTTTTATATAGAATCAAGAGTCCCTTACATATTCGTCTAATGATGACAGTGATTCAGATGGAAACACAGTATTGTAAGATATAAATAAATAAATAATTGATGTTGAAAAAATTATGTATCATGTTCTATATATCCAATTATTTATTTATAGCCTTAGCCTGGGGTCCTCTGCATGGTTCTCTAGAGAGCTCGCCCTCGGATCGTGAGTGCGGGAGGCAGGCGAGGACGCTGCCCGAGGTTTTGTGTCGCTTTACGACTTGCTTCCGCTGCAAAGACGCGCGCCCTTGAGCAGCGAAACCCTTCTCGGCGTCACATGTGGCTCAGAAGCCGCCCTTCAATACACAACACTACGCGCGCAGATTGTAGGCCCGCGTTAATTATTGTGTCTGCGAAGGAGACTGCCTTGTGTTTTGTTGGGCGACTTCAAAGCGTGTGATCCGACTTGTTAATGCGGTCACACAATGTCGCGGAGTTATGTAAATGGAGAAGTCGTGGTTTGTTGTGCGAATAACTGGGAATAAATGAAAGGATAACGAATGGGGTGGAAGGTAAAAGTATCAATTTTTTGCATGATCAAATATCCTGCTTTTTTGAGTTTTGTATTTGTTTCATGACAATCGAACTGTGATTTCTGTAGTTATTTTTTTTTAATTTTACAGCACCTAATAAAATATTTCCCATGTTACTTCGCTTCAATAAGAATTTGAATTATTTTGTAAATATATTTTCCCTTAATCTTGATGATTTTGTTTGAAATATGTCTTTTGTTCTGCAAGAATATCTACAGCTCCATCAAATCTCGTTTGTTCATCTGAGTTAATTTTTTTAAATGAGAGTCAGGTGAGGCTACTTTCAATCTTTTTTTCAGACCACTGCTTTTCTCTGAATTAAATACAGTATCAATCTCGGTTTTTCTGTTTCAATTTCAGTACCAATATTTCAAGTAACTTTGAACTTACAATATGTCAAACATGTTACGACTCACTGAAGTAACCTACCTAAACGAAGAGTGGTGCGTATTCTCAGCGCAAGTAGGTCTTTCTGGAGGCGTGTTTTTAATCAATCAGTGATGCCGTACTTTACGTAGCGAGGCTCAGTTCGTAAGCTCTGCTCTTCCTCCTGACCACGTTAATTTCGCGACGCTCCTTTCGCCATGTAGCACAGAAATAATGTATCAGTCTGTAGAAGAAACATGTGATATGCATTTTTCTCAAGAGGATTCTTCTAGGCTTGGCGATCTTTAACATGCAGAAAGTCTACAAAATGGGTGAGCCGACTTTACTCTCCACCGAAAGGAAAGTGTAGGGAGAATTTTTTCGACCTTAAATATCCAGTTATAGATTTTTAAACGCACCCAAAACCAACATGGGTATAACAGTCCAATAAGTTAAACTTTACACTACTAAAGCCGCGGAATTATAGCCCTACCACGCCGAAAACGACTTTGAAGGCGTGACTTGTCTCTCGAGGCTACTAGAAGCCAGTTAAGTTAACGTCATATTTTTCTGGCGAGACTCGGGTCATCAGGCCCGCTCTTCCGTCTGCCTACGCAAATTTCGCTACGCTCCTTTCACTATCTAGCCGAGAAAGAAGGAATTATCTCGGGCGACGAAACAGGCGATTTGAATTTAGCTCAGTGACTTCTTTTAGGCTTGAGGGTTACTGGTTTACATGCAGTAAATAAACTACATGGGACAACCAGCTTTCCCCCCCCTCCGAAGGAAGTCCTACGAAGGATTTTTTGCCCTTAAAAATCCACGGCTTCGATCGCCCTTAAAAATCCGCGGACGATTCCCGAACCCGCAATCTTGGGTACAGCAACCCGATTCGCCGACCCTTATACCACCGAACCCGAAGAATTAGAAGCGTCCTCCTCTTCGGGTTCTGCGCTCGTCAGAATCTTTCTGGGAGTGCCTTTGTAGAAATCCTTTGAAAAAGGTTCAACGGACGGTAAGTGGAACACGGTAGGCGCCCTATACTTAGGTTTTTCTTTCTTGGCGCACGGGCGTGCGTCAATAAAATAGAATATCTCACGTTTTCAATATTTCGCGTCGTTCTCGGGTGTGCAGCTAGGAGTCGCATGATCGCCCGCACTGCTCGATACAGTCGTGATCATGCGACTCCTAGTAGCACAACCGAGAACGACGCGAAATACCGTGAGATATTCTATTTTATTGGCACACACCCGTGCGCCAAGAAAGAAAAACCAAAGTATATATCTACGACGCAATCACGTTCGAAGTGATCAACCGTCTCTGACACCAAACGCTTGGCGAAATCACGTTGCACGACAGAGAGTCAGTTGCCATCTGCCTGGTGGCAGGCATGTGCATGGAGGAGCTACAGTCGTCAATCAATTACAGTAGTGCTCAATAAAACCGCATCACCTAAAGAAAGTGGGTATTCTCTATTTTCCGTGTTTTACAGACTTTTCAAATTTTAAGCAAAAATTAATAAAAATTCATACATTCATAAATTCATACATTTTATGGGGATTATAAGATGTTTCCGATTCTCTTACCTTCATAACTCACTCGATTTTTGCAAATCAAGTAGTGTATTTTCAGGATTATATTGCAGATTACAACTGTGAACGAGGTGGTGTGTGTTTTTTTATCACTATTGTAGCAATCAAAATTTTAGCGCATACACGGTGGAAGATTTATTTTTTCTTCAGTGAGCTCCAGCTTCAGTGCTTTCGCACAGAGTTCTTATGTTGTGAATGAGAGGAGGAGAAACCCATGATCTGAAGAGCGAAAATCAGGCAATTGGTTAAAATTATGGCGGGTGTAGTTGCTTTCAGCTGTTACCGCTTTGTTGTTGAACTGTTACGGATCCGAATTCCTTGAATGCTATAGAGAGTGTAAATTGCTCATTTCCTTCAGGACTTAAATTTTTAAAACACAATTTAACAAATGATATAATACCGTGAAAAATGACCATTGATTCTCAACTACAAACCCGTGGTTACGTGTCTTCCAGTTGTGACGATCGATTTATACATTGTGGCAATAATCCTCATAGACGGCATGCCGGTAGTTGATTTTCAAGCTAACCAACCGACGAGGGTTGGGAAATGAGTGGATCGCATAACCACCAGTTGAATTCAGATAACGTTTTAACTGGTTTCCACAAGAACGCATTTGTAAACGCTGAGGGCATGGCATTTGAGTCCTTTAGTTTGGTAAAGTTGGCCAACCCCCTTTGGCGGGAGACCAGCGCGTCACTGGCGCCCTGACCATCCAACAGCTAGACGGACCGACCACAAGTCGCCGTTCGGGGGTTCGGAGTGTGATATAATGCCTCTGGAGAGAATGTTCACGTATTTTAAGTTTCCAAAAGACGAAATATTAAGATGAGTATCTACTGAATCGATTCCATGAAAATGCTCATTGTCACTCAGTGGTAAGTGAGAAGATGCTCTCGTGAGATTACGACCACATTACTCTTCTTGTATAACATAAGTATTTTAACGTGTAATTTATTGCAGGTTTATCATTTGGCTGTATACGAATGTGTGTGTGTGTGTGTGTGTGTATCCAGTAGTTAGTTTGGAAAATGAGAGTATTCTGCAGTGAGAGTGTTCGGCAATTGTGCGGAATCTTTATAAGAAAAAAGTTTTTGCGATATATCGACTTCGATTCTATTTAGATACTCGATTTTGAGTTAACGTTCTGTGATTGGTTCATTTCTTATTTCGTACATAAGCATAATCACAGACGCTTGAAGCTTGCAAGCTTGTAAGTTAACGTCTTACGTGTTATGCTAATGCGAAGGCATTGTGAATGAGTCCGCTTATGGACGTAGTCCTAACTTTTACGTTAACGTCGTGCTTATGTTTATGTTTGCATTGTGAATGGACATTTACCGGCGAACAACTATACTGCGCGGCGAGCTACGTCCTCATCCCCCGCCCCACCCCCCTGCTCACCTTCAATCCCACTCTCATGCCAGACGCCAACACCTCCGCGCTCTTGGAGATTTCAACTTCTACTTTGCCGCTAAAAGCCAAATCACAGCTAGAGACCTGTCAATAACGGGGTATGTAAAATGGGGACCGGAAGGGGAATAAGAGTTAAGCCTATATGTAATTTGAGGACCGACCCAGAAAAGGGTATACGTAAGTTGAGGACCGACTACCTGGCATTCCAGGTCCATCTTTTTCGTTTAATGTGTCGAGAGCGTTAACATTTTCTTCGATTGCTGAATGAATAATCTTCGAAGGTCTCTGGAATAAATCATCTTGTGCTTTCCTCTTGGCACTGTTACTCACAATCTTCTTCTTTGTCGTCTCAATTCTGTTATCATGAGAATGGCTAGTCTCTTTCCGTGAAACAACGTATTCACCAATGAATATGAATACTTTTGCGTTGCACGAATTCACTGAACATGTCCAAAAACACTCACCACTTGTCTTCAGCACTTTCTTCTTCCGGTACGTATATCCATTTTCGTCTATCACCAGTTCTTTCCCTTTCTGCGAAACACCAGGTTTCACTTCCATCTTTGAAAAAAACGTAAACTGTGTTGCTACTTCAAAGCTCGAAAGGCAAATGAGTCTATTGTCATCTCTGGACCTCACGAAGAATATCCGCCTGGCAAGTGAAGGGAAACGAACAAGGAAATGCTGGACAGCAGTGCGGCGGCGGTGGCCCTATTAACGCGCCTACCTGCACTTCCTGCCTCCTCAGTCCGTTTCTTACCTGAGATGGTTTGGTCCTCAAATTACATATAGGATTAAGAAGTAAGCTTCACGAGATAAGATGAAGGGATTACTTGGTCCCCATTTTACATACGCCCGTTAATAATGGTGTGAATCTGTGGTTTCCAAACTTTCCGGGACCGCTTGGCATTTTGGTCTTCCGTGTTCCACCGGAACATAAGGTTACTAGTGTACCCGTCAATGCCTCGCTATTGTAATGCATTACACTTGACCAGCGCCCTCTAGAATACAAAGCCTGGCGACGGGCAGCCATCTTGCCAATGACGTCACGATGAGTAGGCCCACCAGCCCCTCCGCGGGCCTACGATCTATGCTGAACTTAATAGCAACAGCATTTCACAATATATTTCTCCCTGGCACTTCATTTTCCACCAACAGATTTTGGTAACGAAAACAGAAGGATTTATGTTTTAGAAATACGTTGCTTTTTTTTCAGGAAAATGTTTCTTTGAAAGAAAAAAAAATAAAACTTTTCCTACAACTATCAACAAAATTAGAATCAGAAGTTAATAAAAATACACTTTTATTGATTTTAAGAATAGTAATTTATTTTGAAGAAAATCATATCACAATTTACATATATTACAAAATCGTCGCCAGACTTTGTATTCCAGACGGCACTGACTTGACATGCTACTGGCCACGTGACTGAAATTCACGTTTTACGAGACACTCTGCAAAAATGTTAATAGATGAAAGACTTTCTCGCGAGTATAGGTTTGTTCAGTGTCATGGTTTGGACATGGTTGTCCAGTATCCTATTGTTAAAATATTCTCCCTCAAGTTTGGACATGTGTTCGCTATGACACTGTCTTGGAGAAATTTGATTTTCTTGTTCGAGAAACTTTTCTTGTTCAAGTAATAATTCCGGTCGATATTTCACAATCGCGGGGTAGAATATGCGGTGAAGTCGCGTTGCCAAAGAAGTAGAAGCAGGAGTATGATGCAGAAGTATAATGCAGGAGTATGATGCATCACTAAACTGACAAGTGAAGCAGTGACAGCCGCTAGTTCATGTGTCAGCGAACAAGACATCAGAATGTGATTTGAAGAAGTTATAGGGTACATCGAGAGAAGTGACTTGGATGAGAAAATAAATTATCCTGCAATGTTCTCCATTTGGAGAACAGTTAAATAGTGAAAAATCCAATTCCAGGAAAGGTTTTAAGCTGAAAAAAGGAGTAAGAATGTCTAGTCAGTAAAACAAAGAGCTTCAAAAGACAATATGACAGTCGTGTTCTGCTTTGCAGCAAGTGGACTTGTCACTGATTCATTGATTTATCTATCCATATAAACGGATACTAGAAAAATTGCTGAAACAGGTCCAGATTTTTGAGAGATTTGAAAAAGTGACAAAGGATGGATTACAAGCGAGGTATTCCACAAATATATTTCAAGAATATTCCGTCCATTTCTATTAAAAAATGCCATTACACTCCCTGTGACGACCGGCAAGAACACTCATTTGACATAAGAATTAAGTCGAATATACTCAGATTTGAAAATAGAGGATTTACCCTCACAGCGCTTAAATATTAAAGTTATATTAAATCTGTATCTTACAAATTGTGTGCTTTCGTAGGTAATACAATAATTAATTGAATATATCGTTATACTAGTTGTTTCTGTTAGAAATAATTCAGTGGCCAATCATTGTACAAAATGACACGTTTTTATAAAAAAAATTAATTAACAACGGAATGTTCATTTTTCTATAGAAATTATGGTTGGGATAAGTAAAAGTACAATTGGTCAGTATAAAGTAAATAGCAAATTTTCAAAATTTTACTTTCCAAACAAGTTAATACGGTCACAACTCTTAAGTGGCCAATCATTGTACCGTTTACCCTACTTACATTACTATACAATACTTTTAAAACTGTCGAAAGACCAGCTGGAAAGTTAGAGCTTGTCCCGACTGTGGCGGTGCCTCTCTGGGGACGTACCTGGAGGGTCAATCAAGCAATCAAACTACCATCCTAACCGCAGTACACCCAACGTATCACAAACAGAAATACAAAACGTAATTTTAATCCAGCCCCAACAAGAAGTTTCGTTTAAAAAAAAACCACCACCACGCAACATATCCCCGCACAACACTGGGCGCCAACGAACGACCACGGGTCCCGCTGTCCTCAACCCCCACCCCCGCCCCCGCCCTCACTCCACCCCACACACTCCCCTCCATCGCCCTCTGTCGCGCTTCAATAAAACACCGCTCGGGGGATTGGTTGCTACATCTCACCATCTAGCGGGGAAATAATCACCATTACGAACATCTCCCGGGTTAAATCAATCTCTACACTAACGGGAATAACGACCGTAGAAGTTGACGTGTGCGTAAAGATTAGTCAATTAAGCAATCAACCCACGAACCTAGCCGCAGTGCTCCCAACGTATCATTACAAATAGAAATACAGAACATAATTGAAGAGCAGACATGGGAAAGGGTATAAGTGCCACAAAATGATAATTTCACTTTTCCCATGGAAAAGGATGTGCGTTAATGTTCCCTTGCAAAAGTACGGAATTTAACCTTGCATTAAGTTTTTTTAAAGTTTTGTGTATGTACGTGAATAATCTGACCGTCGTCTTAAAATCTATGTATCACTGAACAGTTTTTCTAATTTTTCTCCAAAACACACTTTTGGCACTTACACTCTTTACCATTCAATTTCAATCGAGCCCCAACAAGAAGTTTCGCTGACAAAACTCCACCACGGAACATATCCACGCTCAACACTGGACGGCAACGAACGACCACACATCCCGCTGTCCTGAACCCCCACCCTCACCCCCTCCTCACCCCTCCTCACCACTCCTCACCCCTCCTCACCCCTCCTCACCCCTCCTCACCCCTTGACACCCACTCCCCTCCAACGCCCTCTGTGGCGCTTCAATAAAACACCGCTCGGGGGATTGGGGGCGCGAATCCGGGGACAAGTGCTGTTTGGCCTTTCCGCGTTTGTTTTCGGCGGCGCCGGCACCCTGCGCGTTTTCCGGCTCTGCTGCCACCGCACACCGAGCGAGGGCTCGGGGGAGGGCGGGGAGGGCGAGGCCTTCGTCATTTGAACAGCTGCCCTCTGCGGCAGGCGTAATCCGCCTACGGGGAAACACTTTGACGCCTAATTGCTTCATGGCGACGGCTATTACGAGCGTCAAGATAAATATTTTATTGTCTCAGTTGGCGCCCCGCGCCACGGGGAGCGGGTGGGCTTCGCAAAGCTGCCGGCGCAGGGCGGGAAAGCGTTTTCCAGCGGGATACTGCACGCGGCCCGCGGTCGCACTTTTACGCAGTTTCCGAAAGCGTTAAGCAGCCTATTGGGTGTTGATGTTGGAGTAAAAAGGTTGGAATACAGCAGTGGTGCCAAGGTCTTCTACTGGTGGCAGTGGCACGCGTCGTGGCTCCGTAGCATGCCACGAGCTTCTCTGTGCCACTAGCGTCGGGAAAGGGAACTATTAGTAACCCCGCCGTTTTACAACAGGGATGGCGTTGTCTGGTGGCGGGATGACGAACTGCGTGAAGGCGCGATTTCGTCGTGACACTCGTGCCACGGACTTCCGCTCGTGGCGTCGATGTTGACAACACTGGAATATAGGGCACTGTACCATTTGTAGATGTGAGGGAAATAGTACATGTGTGAGTGCTTATGAATGCACAGCTGTATAATTTATGATGGAATGTATCATGTGCGAAGATGGTATGATAACACCGCTCAACAAAAAGAGCTTTTTTTTCACTTCCCCAAGATTTTTCAATGAATTTATAGTAAATCGGGTATGCTCAATCCAAATATGCCATTGGTTTCACTGAATTGGCTATAGTTTGTTTGCTGTGAACGTTGTAATGAATGATGCTATCAACAAATTCACAGCATTTAACGCAAATATTTCTCTTTATATTAAGACTATTGTTTTTAATGTTAAGCATTGAATATCGCATTATTTTCGGAATACTTTGATTGAGCTTCTTCTTATTAATGCATCTTCTTTTGCTACAAAACGGTGAGGTCATCAGGAAGATGTTGTTTGCATGATCCTAACGTATGTTGCTATATTTTCGGGAGAAAAACAGAAATATTTTAAACTTTATAGAAAAACATATGAAGCATATTTTGGTATAAAACTGGGTGATAAGTCGTGAGCTCCCCATATGGCATGCACAATTTTTGTGGAGTCTTCGTCAGTGCAAAACTGGAAAACTGAAGACGACCTGTGCTACATGGACTTGATATTTTCCTACCAGTGTTCATCACATTCCCTGAAATTTCAGTATCCAGTAATGAGGATATACGTATTCTGAGGTGTAATTCCGGAGTTAGAAGTGGCAGCGAATACGATGAAAGTGATGCTACAAAATAGCAATTCTCCCCAGAAGAGCTAATTTATTTAATACATGACCTCAGTTTGCCAAAACATGCAGCTGAACTTTTAGCATTTTGGGTGCAACTATGTGCATTAAGGAACACTCTCTCCATAGCCATCTAGACAAATTTCCAGAAAATCTTGGCAATATGAGGGAGGAACAAGGCGAACGGTTTCATCAAGAAATAATGATGATGGAAAATAGATATCAGGGCAGATGCGATAGACATATGATGGCAGACTACTGCTGGAGCCTTCAACATGATTGTCGGGATTTTGTCGCATAAAAGGAAATCATATAATGTTTTTCAAACAATTAATTGTGATTCGCTTCGGGCTGTAAATATAAATTAGAAGGAAATTAAATAGAAACGTTAGAAGGCACGTTTTCACCGTATTCATTCCCCGACAAGTAACACATACCAAGACACGGAGGTAGCGAGTGATGGATCAGATTCTTAATATTATAGTTATTTCGTTTGGTATTTAGCCAGTTATTATGAGATAAAATGTATAAAAACATAAATAAAGCATATTTCCTTCACATTCCCTTACAAAAGTAATAACTATTGACTCGAAAAACGCAGAAGCTAAATGTGGTACGGAGTGCCGCACGCGCCTGCTGGCGGGAAATGATGGGACGCGCCCGCCGGAGGGTTAAACGAAGAGATTGAATAGGACGGGTGCACAACCACACACGATGACTGTTTCTTGGTCTAAGTTTCGAAAAGTCTTTTCTTTGCTCTACGCACGCTGCACTTTAATTGGCATGCGAAGTCTCCTGATTTATTTTGGAGCTACTTAAAAAGAATAAGTGTGTGTAATGTAATCGTAACGTCGTTGCACGGGTGTACGATGTTGTGACAAGTAGAAATAATTGTGTTACTAGCCGTTCATGAAAGTATCGCTGCTCGCTCACTGACGTGCACTTACATGAATAGATGTCACTTCGAACATATTAAAACATACGTTTTTCACTGCAGATGTGTAGGCAATTTGTATTGACTGGTCTGAAACGGAAGAAAGCAACAGATTTCCGCGGATGTTGAGGCGAATACTAAGCTGTCATATGAACGAAGAACTTCAATTCTTTTGTGTATCAGATTTTCAATGCCTACTGCTGTAGAGCATACGTCACACCAACCCCCCAAGTCTTAGATAATATTTTAAAAGCAAACACTAAAAAAATGTCCAAAACTAAGATGTTGTATTAGAAAATATTCCCTTCAAAATTGCCATTTGTTTCGTCCACCTTCTCAGAATACATCCGTCATTCTGGGAAAGCAGAATTTCTACAGAACGATAAGCGCATTATTAAAAAATATTTCACGCTTGTACACTTAGGTTTTACAAACGCCATTCGCCGTCAGTTTTACGAGATTATTGGACTTTTCGTATTAACCTTCAGTGTTGACACGTTGCCGATAACATGCGACTGTGATGTGCAATCAACAGGTCCTAACCGTAGACTTAACGTGGAGGATTTGCTATGAACATGAAGGAATGGTATGATTAATGAGGGCATGTCACTGTACATGAAGAGTTATTGCTGTGTAACGCGCAATCGCCATGCGTTTGGGAAGAGGGAATAATACAAAAGAGTTGACATGCGGAAACAGTAGGACCGGGAGAGGTGGTTCAAGGCGTCAACTGATGGCACTGCAGTACCTCTGACCGGAAGTCCTAGGTTTGAGTCTCGATGGTGACAGGCTATTCGAAACTACCTGCGTAGCTACGTCGAATTCAGTCACTGTCTAGAAGAGAATTCTAGCGGCCGGCTGCTCTAATCGATAGTTTTCCGTACTTTCTCCGATCAATACCAGACGAATGCCGGAGCAGTACCTAACAAACGGGCCACGGACCGCGCGCGATCTTTCCTTCCGTTTCCTTGTCCTATCCTAATCCCTTACATACACACACACACACACACACACACACACACACTAACATGCACTACTCTACCACACATGGCGGGAGCTTTGAGCTTGACCATGCTTCCTCTTCCTTGCCCTATCGTCACCCCGTACTTACACAAACACTTGCGCTACTACCACAAATGCCAGGAGTCAGGTCCGAGCGGGAGTCCGCGGCACGAGTGCCACGACGAAATTTCCTATCCATGCAGTTCATTCACGCAGTTCATTTCGCCACCAGAGACAACGCCATGCCTATTGTAAAACGGTGGGGTTACTAAAACTTTCCTTTCCAGACGATAGTTGCGCAGAGAAGTTCGTGGCATGCTACGGTGCCATGACGCGTACCACTGCCACCAGAAGAAGACCTTGACACCACTGCTCTAAAGGTGGCTCCACACATTCGGCATTCGCTGAGCAGCGGGCTACTGCTTGCCAGATCCCGACCAGATGATGTGATCGGCGAATGTTCGCTCCCTTTGATGTGTCCAAAGGACCGACACGCGGTGGGTAGGGCGAGCACCGAATGTTCGTCACTCGGCAAATAGCCAGCGACTCATCCACACTACTCGGGATTCGACAAGCGGTTGGACGCTGTTCGCCGAATAGCGAATGTGTGTGGAGCCGCCTTAAGGCATTCAAGAATCGAGGAAACCTTCGAGCCCGACTCCGCATTGTGTGCCAGTCCTCTTGGTCGTAAATAAGGCACAAATCATGTGCCGTCTAGAATTATTCATCCGCGTGTTACACTTCGAAGACCGGTCGCGTCGTGCCGCTGCGTTCGATCCACGTGCCTGTCGGCTGGCGGCCGGTGGTACAGCTGGCGTTCTTCTGGCGAACAACTGAAGAACAGCTGGCGCCAGCCTGCGGGCGGCCGATTACACGGAGGAGCAGGAAGCCGGGACTAGGGCGGCTTCGGAACGTATTAAAGGAGGCGGGGCATTTAAAACGAGTGCTGCTACAAGACGTGCGTTCTCGCAATATTTGTAACGGTTCCATAATTTTATAATTACAGTTCGGACAAAATAAGCGGTATGAAGGAGCAAAACATGTAGCCTATTTAAATATGTAATGAAAATTGTAAGAATATGTTACAAATGTGTAAAATGGAGTATAATGTGTAAGAGTTATATCACAACACGGTATGATATTTAGAATAATGGCAAACACACAAAATAATTTACGCAATTGGAAACTACATCAATTATCTATTAAACCAATTTTAAAAATAAATATTGCTTATGCTACTGGGATAATCAATTTAGAGTACATTTTTATCTTTGAGAGAAATGATATCCCTCGTACTCAATGACTGACTAACAATCACTGCAATATTGTTTTTTACCAGACAGTGCATCGTAGCGTGCGATGAGAGAAGATGGCATCGTAGTCTAACGACATGAGGAAGTGGCAATGTTGCGAACAAAGGAATATAATAGTGCATACTGCATAAACGATCGCATGCGGTAGTAGTTACTAGATTGTTTAGAAGAGTTGAAGCACAGTTTTTGCGGCTCTTGTTAACGGGCATTCTACCTACAGTATTCACAATTGGGTTGACTGACTCTGTGTTCATGATTTTTCGTTCATAAATTAAATTATTTCAAATCAGGTGTTTTTTTATTGTTTCCTCCATTCCAAATTTTGTTCGGATTATCCGAAATTTCGTATTTGCGGGGCTCCGATTAGAGGGGTGTCTATCGTATACTGCATAACTTACATGAATCGAGAGGATCGTGATTAAAAGGGAAATATGAAAACAGCTGAATGAAGCTACACGTTCTCTTATGGAGAGAATTGTGAGAGGAAATTATGAAAGGGAATAATGGGAGGAAATTGTAAAAAGACAAATCCAGATAAGTTAACATTTAGTTATTTAATAAATATGTAAATCTAAATCATTAAAATGATCTATTATAGTGATCCCGGGCAACAAAATGTCCTCGGGTTTTTTGTCGCAACTCGACCATTAGAACTCTTATAACGCCCTTGATGCATAAATAACTACAAGAATACGCTAACAAATGTTTCAGATTCTGATGATGATTCTTCACTATGACGAGAGAAGTATAAAATGCTAGAGATGACTCTGCTAAAGTTATGTTTCATGTTAAATAGACGTACACATCATGAAACGACTGTCTTATGTGTATTTCCACCGTGTTAGTTGACTATCGTTGGCATCTACTGTCTCAAGTCTTGAAGCGCACCCGCAAAATGTGCCAGGACAGCCCGCTGTTGTACGAGTTATCTTTATGCTGTTCTCGGGATTTACTCGACATCAGTAGCTGACAAAGGAACTGTAGGTTACAACGTGTAAACGATGCTTTAGCCTGCAGAGCTATTAGTATGATAACGAGAGGGAGTAAGAAAGAAAAAGAAAGAAAGGAAAAGACAACTATACAGACAACAAAACAGTCGGGTAATCAGTCAGACAGAATCACACAGTGACACAAATGTCACATCTACAAATACGTGGTCAAGCAGTCAGAAATCAGTCATATAGACGTCACACCGACAGTCAGCCAGGCAGATGTCAGACAGCCAGACAGATAGACTGTCAGTATCACAAGTTGATACGAGAAGCCACATGTGATGACAGAGCTGGCATTGGCGCAGGTGATGGCCGGTGGAGTTAGGAAGGGGTCGTAGAGGAGGAGGGAGATATGAGAAGTGGTAGCTAATAACAAGACACAACAAAAAGACATTGCTAGGTTGTTGAAGGAGGTACTGGCCCAGTGGTCTTAGGAATATGGTTGGAGTTAGAAGGTTGTTTGGAATTAGCTGACAGATAGGACCTGATTTTAGAACTAGTTTGGAGCTTGCGGTGGAGGCGGTGGTAGGTGGGGAGGTTTCGGTAGTAGTGGAGGTCAGGAGAATTTAACTCTGGAGGTAGAGTGAAACGTACCGATGGAGGTACAGAAAGGGGTTCGGTGGTGATAAAGGTGAAAGCATACGGTGGAATCGAAACGGAAAGAAGATATGCAATGGAGATGAAGTCTGAAATAGAAATAGACGTGGAGATGAAAATGTGGCGATGAAGTGGCCTGGTGGAGGGGAAGGTGGTAGAGGCGGGGATGGCGGTGAAGCCGAAAGTTCGATGAACATGGAGGTGAAGGTGGATACGCGATGGGGTGGATGTAGATTTGGACCTGAAAGTGAGGTGTGTGTGGGATGAATATGGATGAAGGGAGAGATAGAGCGGGAGGTGAAGATGCGAGAGGGTTAGAGGTGTCTCTGGAGGTAGAGCTAGAGATGGAAGAGTAGAGATGGAGTGGAGTTGTAGACATGGAGTGTATTTGAGTTACAGCTACAGGTGGAAGCGAGGGTGCAGATGGAGTTGGAAATAAGGGTGGCGATGGAGGGGGGACTGAGGAAGAAGATGATGATGAAGAAGGTAGAAATGGAATCGAAGTAAGAGGTAGTGATGGAGATGGAAGAGATGTAAAATGTGGAGATGGTGCTGGAGATGTGATGGAATGAGAGCTGAAAGTTGGAGGAGAGTTTAGATGGTGGGCAAATAGAGCTGGAGCTGGAGGTGCAAGAAGGTGGAGCTGGATGTTGGAGGGAGGTAAGATGAAGGTGGAGATGATGGTGGAGCTGTAGATTCGTTGAAGTAGGAAGGGGATTGGGAGTAAAGGCGGAGATAGAGTAAGAGTTCTGAGGAAGCTGGAGGTGCGATGGAGTTAAAGCTGTAGGTGGTAGCTGGGAGTGTGGGAGAGCTGGAGTTGGAGGTGTGGTAGTGCTGGAGATGAAGGTGTGTTAGAGCTGGAAGTGGGGTAGAACTGGAGATGGAGACGTGATGAAGCTGAAGAGAGAAGTGTGGTAGAGCTGGATGTGGAAATGTTATAGAACTCTATGTGAAGAAGTGATGGTGCTGGCGGTGGGAGGGAAGGTGAGGGTAGAGATAAGGATGGAGCTGGAGAGCTGATGGAGTTGGAACAAGAGGTGAAGTAGAGCTGGAGATAGAGATGTGGTAGAGCTGGAGATGGAGATGCAGTAGAGCTGAATATGGAAGTGCGGTAGAGTTATAGATGGAAGTGAGGAGATGGAGTTGGAGCTAGAGGTGACAACGGTGGTGCAGGCGGTGGCAGAAATGGTTTGGTGTTCAAGGGCGAGATTAAGTTGGAAGTGTAAAGGGTTGTAGAAGTGGATGTGAAGCTGGTGGTATGTGGTTAGAACTGGGCATGGGTGTGGAGGTGATGGTAGAGATATGGGTTGAAGTGGAGGTGCTATGGAGTGAGGTGGCCGTGGTGGTGCAGGTGAATGTGGATGTGAAGCTGGTCGTGCGATGTAGTTAGAGCTGGGGGTGTGGGTGGAGGTGGAGGTAACGGTAGAGATAAGGATGGAGGTGGATTTGCTATGGAGTGACGTGGTCGGGGTGGTGCAGATGGATGGTTTGGTGTTCGAGGGCGCGCTTGAGTTGGAACTGTAAGAGGTCGTAGAAGAGGACGTGAAGCTGGTCTTGCGATACAGTTAGAGCTAGGGATGGGTGTGGAGATAACGATAGAGATAAGGAAGGAGGTGGAGGTACTGTGGAGTGAGGTGGTCGTGGTGGTGCCGGTGGACGTGGATGTGAAGCTAGTCGTGCGATGTAGTTGTAGCTAGCGGTGGGTGTGGAGGTGACGGTAGAGATAAGGATGGAGGTGGAGTTGTCGGGTGAGGTGGTCGTGGTGGTGCAGGTGGATGTGGATGTGAAGCTGGCCGTGCGATGTAGTTAGAGCGAGGTGTGTGTGTGGAGGTATGTTAGAGATAAGGATGGGGATGGAGCTGCTATGGAGTGAGGTGGTCATAATGGTCGTGCGATTGGTTAGAGCTAGGGGTGTGTGTGGAGGTATGGTAGAGATAAGGATGGGGATGGAGCTGCTATAGAGTGAGGTGGTCGTGGTGGTGCCGGTGGACGTGGATGTGAAGCTAGTCGTGCCATGTAGTTGTAGGTAGGGGGGGTGTGGAGGTGACGGTAGAGATAAGGATGGAGGTGGAGTTGTAGGGTGAGGTGGTCGTGGTGGTGCCGGTGGACGTGGATGTGAAGCTAGTCGTGCCATGTAGTTGTAGGTAGGGGGGGTGTGGAGGTGACGGTAGAGATAAGGATGGAGGTGGGGTTGTAGGGAGAGGTGGTGCAGGTGGATGTGGAGGCGGAGGCGGGGCGGGGCGGCTTCCGGCGCGTGCTCGGGAGCGCCTGGAGCGATCGCGCGCGCACATGTGCGATCACCTGCGCCGGGAGCCGTCTGCGCGCGTCTAATGAGCCCGCGGCGCCCAGGGGTGCCACGAACGCATCCCAAAAGGCAGGGACGGATAGAGCAGAATAGAACAGAATAGCACAGAATAGCACAGAATAGAGCAGAATAGCACAGAATAGAATTTAACTGAATTGATTGAATTGAATTGAATTGTTGACTTTTTACATGGTTGATTGATTGATTGATTCGTGTTTCCGGGCGCGTCAACTGCTCAGGTCTTTAGTCCCGTAAGTGTAGTGCGTGTTTTTCTCGGGAGGTGGCGATGATTTTTCCCCCGCTGGATGGCGAGATCTGGCGCCGACCTACCGACTAGCGGGGTTTTCCTCCAACCAAGTATCTCCCACCAGCGAGGCACCGCCCCAGCCGCGACAAGTTTTAAGCTCCCGACCGGTCTCCCGGCATGTGTGGTGGTGTAGTGCATGTTAGTGTGTGTGTGTAAGAGGGAGAGGATAGGACAAGAATGAGGAAGGAAAGATCGCGCGCGGTCCGTGGCCCGTTTGTTAGGGTACTGCTCCGGCATTCGCCTGGTGTTGATCGGAGAAACCACGGAAAACTACCGATCAGAGCAGCCGGCCGGTAAAATTCTCCTTCTGACAACGACTGAATTCGACCTAGCTGACAAGCTAATGTCGAAAATCCTGCCGCCGTCGGGACTCGAACCTAGGACCTCCCGGTCAGAGGGACTGCAATGACATCAGGTTGATGCACTGAGCCATCTCTCCCGGTTTTACATGGTGAAACTCAGGCCATTAGGCCTGCTCTTTCATCTGACCACGCAAATTTCGCTACTCTATTTCCACCAACTAGCAGAGAATAAAAGCATTTTTCGGGAAACAGAAGATTTGAATTTAACTCAGAGGTTTCATTCAGGCTTGAGGATCTTATAAGATTCATCTATAAGAAAAGAAACTAGTGGTTCTTCAACAACACATACTTTCTCGCATTATTTCTAAATTTGCCATTTACAAAAATTTAGAAAGCTCAACGATAATGAAACTTGCGCCGTTCTTTTAAGCATCCATTCTTCTACCCGTGGAAAAAAATTACAGAAAAAATTTTAAACCTTTTTTTTTGAGATTTTTCATTTTTTTTAAAATCTGGGATTTCATCGAACATGAGTTCTGGGCTCTTAAGCGTCTTATACACTATTCGAAAGTAAAGTTTGATAAAAAAAATTGATGCCGTTTTTGAGAAAATTTTGAAAATGTTTTTGAGGTTTCACGTAAAGGGCACTCAAAAATCAAAATATCCGTTTGTAACTCCCGAAGCTTTGAGCTCATTCAGATTGATTGGGGAATGAGTATTTTGAAAAAAAATAGGCTTATCTGTTTTGGGGCTAGCGTTGATCACAGACCGGCAGGTAGACGTTTGGCCCTTAATCGATTTTTCGGTATCAAGGACCCACAAAACATGGTTAAGTTTTTCTGTCGTAATTCGCCGTTTTCCGGCGCAAGATTATGTTAACTTTCTCTTCTCCGACGTGCCTTTGTAAGTTCTAGAATGTAATAAGTGGTTTAGGAAGCTCATCCATGTGGTTCCGTACTCCAGAAGAAAGAAATAGAAAATGTTAGTCGCTACAACTCAGGGGGAAAATATGTCACCGAACATAATTCCGTCAACAAAATAATATCAACACACTCATGTAAGAAGAGTAGATTTTAAATGAAGGAATTAAGTATTAGAAGTACAATCGCCATCTGGACGTGTGTTCGCATCAAAGCCAACTTTAGATCAACGATACAATTATGCATTCAAAGCCGCCAGGCGCTGAAAGATCACTTGACGGAAGCTCATTCGATCCGTTTTCAGTGGAGCTGAAGGCGACTCCTCACAATATACTTACCGCGAATACCGAGCAACATATCTCAGAATTTCGTATAGTAGTGATGACTCGCTTGATATTTACCGAAATCTAAACTTTTGGTGATTGCCCTTACTGTGGTTTCACTCATTCGTAGCTCTTTTCATTCAAGTAGCAAACTACTGTTCGCCCAATCCCGAACAGATGTGCTCGGCAAGAGTTCGCTACCTTTCATGTTTCGAAAAGAACGATATGCGGTGGGTAGGGCCAGAACCTATGCTCATCTCTCGGCAAAAAGCAAGCAACCCATACACACTACTCGGGATTCTACAAGCGGTTGCTCGCTTCTCGCCGAATACCGAATGTGTAGAGCCAGTTTTAGATATATTGCTGGTCTTTCGAGCACACCAACAAATGTGGGAATTCGCCGAACATATCGACTACTAGGGATTGGGCAAGCAGTTGCTCGCTTCTCGCCGAATGTGGAATTTCTGGAGCCGCGCTTGCAATAAATATGAGTGATTCATAATGTTCAGCGGCGACAATCAGCTATATTCTCCGCCGATACTCCGTTGCATTTTGTCAATTGACAGAGTGTTTCTTAGACTCGTACCTAAATTTGTGTGCCTGTTGTCTAAATGTTGACACTTTCTTCAAATCTAATGTTATAAGTTAATATCTTCACTACGACATACGTTTTTCTTTAAATTTTAAAGCATTATTTTCAACGAAGTAAATAGTTACGCACAATGATATTTATCAATGTAATTTCATAAATTGGTTAAAATTGATTGATAAAAGTAACACCTACAAGACTGAAATATTTCTTTTGGTTTACTATTAATTCAGAATTGCGTGAAAAATAATAGTGTATGAACGTTCTACTTTTATTGTAGAATATAACTAGTGGTAGCACATTCAAGCAATGCAATAATCAAGTTCGGGTAATACTGTGACCCTTTACTATATTATTAGTGCATATAATACACGAAAATCCAATACAGAGCACGTTAATGGTTGTAACAACGTTGTCTTAAAGGGGAATGTTTAAGGAGAATGTGTAACAAACAAGGAGAATTCTAGCGTCCGACTACTGTGATGGGTAGGTTTTCGTTATTCCACTGATATATACCAATAGAATGCCGTAGGTGTAACTTAACAAATGAGCCTCATCATCCTTCTGCCTTCCTCTCCCCTTACGCACACACACACAGTACACGCCTAGCACTACCGCACAACAAAGCTTGAAAATGGGAATGACACCCGAAGGGCGAAATGTCACACGTCATGTGTCGGTCGGTCGTTCCTTCGGGGAGGAAAACCCCTCCTTCCACAGTAATAATATGACTTGTCCCGGCTGAGGCGGTGCCCCGCTGGGGGGAGATAATTGGTTGAGGGGAAAACCCCACTAGTCGACGGTAGGTCGGCGCCAGATCTCGCCCTCCCATGGGGAAAAGATCATCGCCACCGGCCGAGAAAAAACACGCACTACACTTACGGGACTAATGGCCAAGGTAGTTGACGTGCCCGGAACCACGAATCAATCAATCAAAAAACAGTAATAATATGCGCTTCATTGTTTATTTACTTTTCATATAACGTCAAACTTCATTTAAAACCTCTGTGTGACATAACATGGGTATAAGTGTATTCTGTGCACTTTTCTTGAGTTCTGGGATCCCCATCCTAACTCATTTTCAAGTTGAATTATCAATACAGACAGAAATGAGTGTTTTGCAAGAATTTATAAGAAAATATCATACCTCATCGTACCCTTCGTGAATCAATCAACTTCTTGATATGAGAATATGAAGAACAAAAAATTGAATAACTATATTCTCCAATGAGCTTCAGAGAAAGAATGACATAAATTGTAAAGCTACAACTATGTCCATAGGCAAACAAGGGGATATCTCAGTATTCACTCAAAGATCAGGGAAACTGGTCGAAGACAAATGGGGGATCATTGACACAGAATGTGAGCTACAATACTTGTTCAGAACTAATGACCATAGTACCCGCTGAGGTGGCTCAGAACCTCAACCGATGTCCCTGCAGTGCCTCTGACAGGACCGCGCGCAATTTTTCGTTTTTCTTTCTCCTATCCTCACCCCTTTATACACTACACTACACACATGTCGCACACTTAGAGGTCCCGGCTGTGGTTTTTCCTCACTTTGGGTGATACCTGGATGGGGAATTCAGCTTCAAGTCCACGTTTAGGGTCGGCACCGGACCTCACCATCCAACGGGGATACCCTTCGAGTCCAGCGATAAAACTTGCACCACTCTTACGGGACTACTGACCATACCAGTTGACGACCCCGGAAACACCGAGTACTCGCTTTTCGTGGTTTCTCCAATCAACATCAGACAAATGCCGGAGCAGGACCCTGACAAACGAGTTACGGATCGCGCGCGATCTTTCCTACCTCTTCCTTGTCCTATCCTCACCCCTTACACTTACACTTACACACATGGCGGGAGGCTTGGCGCTTGTCCCGGCTGGGTCGGTGCCCCGCTGGTGGGAGATACCTGGTTATGGGAAACCCCACTAGATGATGGTAGGTCGGCGCCGGATCTGGGCATCCAGCGGCGGAAAATTACCGCCACCTTCAGAAAATAAAGCATGCACTACACTTAAGAGGATAATGGCCTCGTTAGTTGACTAACAACCAACCAAACCAATCAACCAACCCAACCAAACCGACCAAACCGACCAAACAGACCAAACCGACCAAACAGACCAAACAGACCAAACAGACCAAACAGACCAAACCGACCAAACCGACCAAACAGACCAAACCGACCAAACAGACCAAACAGACCGAACCGACCAAACAGACCAAACCGACCAAACAGACCGAACTGACCAAACAGACCAAACCGACCAAACAGACCAAACAGACCAAACAGACCAAACAGACCGAACAGACCAAACAGACCAAACAGACCAAACAGACCAAACAGACCAAACAGACCAAACAGACCGAACCGACCAAACAGACCAAACAGACCAAACAGACCAAACAGACCAAACCGACCAAACAGACCAAACAGACCAAACCGACCAAACAGACCAAACAGACCGAACCGACCAAACAGACCAAACCGACCAAACAGACCGAACCGACCAAACAGACCAAACAGACCAAACAGACCAAACAGACCAAACAGACCGAACCGACCAAACAGACCAAACAGACCAAACAGACCAAACAGACCAAACAGACCAAACCGACCAAACCGACCAAACAGACCAAACCGACCAAACAGACCAAACAGACCGAACCGACCAAACAGACCAAACCGACCAAACAGACCGAACCGACCAAACAGACCGAACCGGCCAAACAGACCAAACAGACCAAACAGACCAAACCGACCAAACAGACCGAACAGACCAAACAGACCAAACCAACGGAGCACTCGCCCGCTACACTTCCCACCCCTGTGCGCCCCACAGGTGCGCCCTGAGCGGCGCCTCTTGTGTCTTCTTACGAGCGCTGCGCACGCATCGCAGTAATGAATGCACTCGGGGCACTTGCGTCTGTCGCGGCGCCTCGTCGCCCGTCTGCCGCGCGCGATGTCTCGACAATCGTTGATCCCATTTTAATGAACATTTCCTCCTTTATTAACGAACGGAATATATTTGGGGTGTTAAAAAAACAAATTAACTTCGTGACCAAAAATTGACGTTAACAAATTTATAAACCGTTTGTGACTTTCATTTTCATCAAAATTAAAGATGTGGTATTGTAGTGTTTTAAATTTCACACTGTAAGAAAAAAATAAAAATAAACACATAAACCTGAAGCGTAGAAGAGGCCGGAGCTGAGTTGTCAGCTATTTTCAATCCCGTTTCTCAAAGAATATACATATTTGATTAAAGTAATATGTTCATTTTATCACAGTACGTTTTAACAAACAAAAAGCGTGAATTCAGGCCTCAAAATTTCTGGGCGGTTATTCCATATACTTCGAAATTCTAAAATTTGTTATTGATGAAAATCTGTTAGCAATGAAGAAAAAAAACATTGAGGGAGACCCAATGAAATGCCGTTTTTTCACATGGTCATTTCTTTTTATGTTGAAAGCTAATTTGTATCAAAAATGTATTTTTAACATGAAATTTTAATACACATTATTTTATTATATTAAATATTCTTTTTTCTTTGATATTTTCGCTCTTCGTCGATACCTGCTCTTGGAAGTTGCAGAATCATAAATAATAATAAGCGTTGCCAATCATTATCTAATGAAATGATAACGGTGATGTCTTGAGATACAAATAAAAGTAACACTAATGACAACCCTGACACAACCTCCGCCTTATCGTAATTTCTTAAATCATTCATATTTGAACATTTTCGTTAATCTATTACTAAAAGTAGAGGTTCGTGCGCAAAATGTTGTAAAAAATTCAGCTGAAAAGTAACTTGTTCTTTCTTTTTACTGTTCTTACAAACAATATTGTCCTTGATTCATAACTATTAGGGTCTAATTTTCTTATTTTGTTATGCTTCAATTTTTTGATATAATGACATCGTTCAATTTTGTATTATTTTGCTGCTCCGAAAAATGGTACCTCTTTATCATCATTTAAAAACTTTCGTTTATTGACAACTTGTTGTGTGCTTTCCTCTTTTTCGCGGACTTTCAAACGTCAAAATTTACCTCATAATTTTTTTATTAATCGGGCACTGGAAAGGTCATTTTATCCATTTTCTATTAATTTATTTCACAGCGTTGTAGCAAATTTGCTAATAATATATTGGCAACATTGGGATATCGTAATTCTACATACTCTTATTTATTATGAAATATAACAATCATCTATTTACATTAATAAAAAAGAAAGTAAGTATGTTTGATGGCTAATTCATACTAACGGTCCAAACGACTTTAATGATTTTAATCTGAGGGAATAATCACCGGTCCACTTAGGATCCAATCATATCATGTTCATTGTAGGTTATCCATCTACAATAATATTCAGCAGAAAATACTTACAACATGCGTGCTTTTTTCTGTACCTCCTAAACAAGATATCAGGTTTTAATACAATTATCAAAACAAAATATCCAAAAAAAGGTTAAATGGCACATTACATTTTTTGCTGCAAAGAAACAAAATACCTTTTTTATTTTTCAAGTTCCTAATGCCTAGTTCCAACATCAATCACTTTTAAATGGTTGGTTAAATTCGTATTGAATTCGCTTATTTAATTTTCAAAGCGAGCGGCATATTTAAAATGTAATCAAGATACATATGGAACAGTTTGATAACATTTTTACAAAAACTTGAATTACCCACGATGAAAACATCCATCACAATAATATTGCCCTTTTTAGTACTTCCGACATGAGACATCAGCCATTTCAACTCGCATAATGCCAGTCTTCCTGCCCGGGGTTTGGGAGGTAATTCCGAGACATGCGCATCCTCGAGTCGACAACTGGCGTCGTTTGAGCGAATTCATCTCCATCTGGTTGGAAGTTAAGTCGAGGCAGGCTGGAACCAGTTCCCTGCAATGTGTGGCAGAGCTCATTTTGAGCGCTCATCAGAAAGAGCCACAGGCCCGACTTAAGACGCCGCTCACCTGCGCTCACTAATACAGTAGTGCTCAAAGAAACCGCATCACCTGCAGAAAATGGGCATTCTGTATTTTCCTAATCCAACATGCTCTCAAAAATTGGTAATATTATATTTTTTGTGGATTACATGATGTTTCTGATTTCCATAATTCATTTCATAACTCACTAGACTTTTGCAAATCAAGTAGTGTATTTTCAGGATTATATTGTAGATTACATGTGAGTGAGGTGATGCGTTTTTTTAGCACTACTGTACGACCGCTTCTATCCCTCCCTCCTCCCTGTCTTCTCTCTTCTTCGATCGTTTCTATTTACGTTTTGTAGAAGTGAGTCAAAAGGAAACTGAACTGAATATCAAGCAACATCTGCAACTGAAAATCAGTTGCCTGTATTCTGGCTGTAAAAGCTGTATTCTCGGAAGTCGGATGGCAACTTTTTGATGCTACACTACTGTACAGTCGGTATGGAGTCACATATTCACCGCTATCCGTACCGGCTTAGGTAGCTCAAGACATTAGTGTCACTGCAGTGTCTCTGCCCGGGAGGTCCTAGGTTTGGGTCTCGGCGGGGTGCCAGGATTTTCGATAATAGCTAGCCAGTGAGCAATTGCGAATTTAGCCGCTGTGTGGGGGACTATTCTAGTGACCGCGAGCTCGAATGAGCTGTTTATTGTGGTTTCTCCAATCAACACCAACCGAATGTACGAGCAGTACCGTAACAAATGGGCCACGGACAGCACGCGATCTTTCCTTCCTCTTTGTGGTCCTTTCCTCGCCCCTTACGTACTTTTACATTTACTTGCTACAGACATATACATTTACATGCTACACTAACACACATGTTGGGAGAGCAGCCGGAAGATTAGAGCTTGTCCCGGCTGGGTCGGTGTACCGCTGGTGGGAGACATCTGGTTGGAGAAAAATCTCGTAAGCCGACCAATAGGTAGGTCGGCGCTTGATCTCTCCATTCAGAAAGGGATCATCACCACCTGAAACATGGGCTGCACATACGGGACTAATGACCGCTGTAGTTTACGGAATCGCTAATCAATCAACTCTCGAAGTCCCGACGGCGGCAGAATTTTCGACACTAGCTTGTCAGCTGGGTCGAATTCAGTCGCCGTCTGGAGGAGAATTCTAGCGGCCGGCTGCTCTGATCGGTAGTTTTCCGTGGTTTCTCCGATCAACACCAGGCGAGTGCCGGAGCAGTATCCTAACAAACGGGCCACGGATCGCGAGCAATCTTTCCTTCCTTTCCTTGTCCTATCCTCACCTCTTACACACACACTTACACTAACATGCATTACACTACTATGCCGGAACACCGGTCGAGAGCTTAGAGCTTGTCCCGGCTGGGGTGGTGCTCCGCTGGTGGGAGATACCTGGTTGAGGGGATAACCCCGCTAGTCGACGGTAGGTCGGCACCGGATCCCGTCATCTGGCGGGGAAAGATCATCGCTACCGCCTGAGAATAAAACACACTACACTTACGGGAATAATGACCTAAGTAGCTGACGCGCCGGAATCACGAACAATCAATCAATCAACTCGCGATGAGAGAACAAATTGTAGAGTTTGGACTACCGATTAAAAGCTGTATTTTTTGGAAGTCGGAAATCAATTTCTTGCGGCCACCCTATCGTACAGACGGCGTGCTGTCACAACTTTACCATTGTCCGAACTGGAACCTTGAACTTGCCGATCTACCAAACATTACTTGCGGACTCACAACGTCAAGACCTCAACGCACCTGCGGCCGTCGTTCACCTGCGCTCACTAATAAAACCGCCTCCGATGGGAATGCGCACCTTTCATTACGCAACAGGTGCACCCGCGCGCTCGCTCGCTCGCGCGACGTGTTGCGTGTTTTTGTCGCACGACGTTATCGCATGCCGCTGTCGCATGGACGAAATAAATTCCGGATGGCGTGGTATGTCTGTATGTTAGACAAAGTGACGCGGTTTGAAATTCTTGCGATGGAAGGGTAATCGCAAGATCGTAGAGATGTACACTGGGTTCTAAAATGTTTTTTTTCTTTTTTTAGGGATAAGGCATTCAATTCTTCAAACCTATTGATACTTAGCATAATTATTTATTGGAATGGTTTATTGACCTTAATAAAGAGACTCGATCATTTTTATAATAATTTATTTATTGTTATACATTGTACGTTTCGACTCTATTTGGGGTCTTTTAAAAAGAAATCTAGTGTCGAGGTTTGTTGACATCATAGATGAAGAGGTAGCAGTTTAATAAAAAATTGTCTGTTGGGACAAAAAACTTGTCAAATCGTAAACTTCATACGGACCCAAGCCGTAAACTTCGACCGGATGAAGTTTACGACTTGACCAGTTTTTTTATCCCAAGTGACAATTTTTAATTAAAATGTTACTTCTTTATCTATGATGTCAACAAAACTGGACACTAGATTTTTTGGGAAAGACCCGAAATAGGGTTGAAACGTCAGTACTGTATAACTTAAAAAATAAATTGTTATAAAAAATTACAGAGTCTATTCATTAAGGTCAATAAATCATTACAATAAAGAAGCAATACAACAGACGTATATATTCATTCTTATTGTGTATAACATTACATGTATTAAAATATAATACTACTAATGCCCCAAAATGAATAATTAGCCTAAAATACTGCATTTTTAATTAAAGGATAAAAATCGGCAAATAGGCAAAAATCCACACATTATTTATTATACACGAGTGATTCGACAAATTCTCGATTGAACGTAACAGGTTGGACGCCAACGAAATTTTTGGGTTTTTGGTTCCGTAGTGTCACAGCTATTCTGCTCGCATAGCGCCTAACCTAACCTGAAAAGAAATTTGAACTCATGGTGTAGCTTTCGCTTGCCTCCCACCACCAGCACTGGCGTCTAATTCCAGGTCGATCTACGTGGAATTTGTGGTGAACAAAGTGGGTTCTCGACAGATGGTGGTGCTTCCGTTTCTCCTGTCATCGTTCGACCATTACTCATTCGTCATTACATCTTCAACACCCACGAGTCATTTGAAGAGTTTATTTCCGAAGTCACGTATCTCCAAGAAACAGAATTATTCTGAAAGGGATAGTAGCTATTCAAATTCAGTCTTCTAGTTCTATTTTGGTTTTCGAATATCGTTTTACATAGGAGAAACGGAATTTTTGTGAACAAAATATTCGGTGGCATTTATGATGAAGCATCTTAGTAATATATTGAAACGTAAAATTAGTAAACTAATGGAAATGAGGGTACATAACGTTGGTTTTGGAAATATGTTTTTCAATTGATCTCAGCAAAAACGTAATTCGAATGGTGCTGTAACAGGAAAGAGAATGTAACAGTTAAAATAGTCGTGTGATTCTAGTTGATTGTAGTTGTGATGATATCGATATCAACAGCCCTACCCCAAATAAAAATTAAGAATAAAAGGTTACCTACGTTTGCAATTGTTCACATTATATTTCTTCCATATTGCAGGTGTAGCAACAAAATTGAAACAAAATACCAATTAAATTACTTGCTCTGCACCTGCATGATAGTTACATTGCACACAACTGTTACAGAAACTCACCTGTCGCAATTATCTTAATGATACGTGTATGATATGGTATGAGTTGTGTATGCGATTTTGTTGAGCGGTTGTTATATTCTGGGACGTTTGTTTCAGTCTTTATAACATATAACAGAGAGGAACTCTCTATTATAAAACGATGACGTTCAAACTGACTTAAACAAGAGGTACATCTGTGGTACAATTAGTAGAATTAAAGGAGAGGATTTATGCGACTTATATTTTTACATGACTGATTTAAATAAAGACGATGAATTACTTCTACTTCGCAGTGTGACATAATTATTAAATTTCTGTGTTACAAAATCAGAAATATATATATAGTATTTCCTTTCTAGTTTAAAAATATTTCACAATGCTAGTAATATTACATGTATTTATTATTGAATGTTTTAAATTGTTAAAAGACAATGATATTAAATGTAATGAAATACGTAATTATTATTATTATTATTATTATTATTATGTTAAATTGTAAAGGAGAGTTTGAACGCTTATGATCATGCAGTTGCACAACAATCTAAAATAAATTAAATTAAACAACATGACAAATTAATTCAGTAGATGCGAGGAAAAACATAAAATGATGTTTTATGAGTTTTTATGATGTAAAGGATGGAACGGTTTTTGTAAATTAATTGTTGGTATGCTGATATAAGGCAAAATATTACTACCTATACCATTGTTAATCGTTCCATGTATTACAAATAGTAGTGGTATTTGCAGAGAATGCTGCCACCCATTACTCAGGAGGATCATAGTAAGCATTATTCTTGTATCATAAAGATGGAATATTCTTTTAGGGCCATAACCTTTAAGCCCTTATATTATTTTTCATAATGTTGATCCCATCACATTCCACACGAGTATTTTCATTATGAAATTATCGGTTAATACGAATTATTACTCGGTTAATACGAATTTTTATAACACGAATTCCGATTATTTCGGTCCCATCGAATTCCTGTTAATGAGGGTTTCCTGTATTAAAAAACTACACTGATCTAGACGTAAAGTGCTGGCTTAATCCGTGTCTCTAATCCCTACAGCTCCCGCGGGCCCACCTGTCGCCGGGAAAAATCGGGCGAACGACAGTTGTGCTTCAGAAGACGCATGCAAAACTGTAATAAAAACTGCGATCACTTGCCCTGTCCCATTTGGATAAATGCCGCCAACACACATATTCGCAAACTCCATATAATACAAAACTAATTCCTGAGATCCGTAACTAACGCCTCATTGTTCTTTTCCAACAATCAGCTTCATAAATAATTCAACATTATATCATTAGATCATCACATTACGTACCTCGCTACAAACGTTTATCGTAACATACATCAAATCCCAACACTCGCCGAATTCAGACTCGCCAAAAATCCAATCTATAGGACTAAAATTCAAATTATGTTCCCATTCCATGTCTCCCAAATCAAATTCGCAAATATAGTACCTGATTAGAGGACCCCTTAGTGGGAAACCTCTCCAATGTATAGTATGTACGTTTAGAATTAGTTAGTGAGTAAGCAATAAAAATTGCATATGTAAAGTTAAAATAACTATGTATTTACCTTTATATAAGACACATGCAAGGTGCCGCCGCCTCGCCAGCGTCCGTGCTGCAGACTCCTTTGAAATGTTGAATAGGAACATCATTTCTAAATGTACTGGGACTGCCGACAAAAATGGCTGGTCATGTCCCCTCATTATCAATTTTTTTTTGTTATTTAACTGAATTTATTTGCAAAAAGTAGCGCATATTAAATGCATCACATCCCAAACGAGTATTCCCGTTATAAAATACCTTCTTACTCTCTCCCTACGCAGTAGAGAGAAGGTTTTGTAATGCTGCGCGAAAAAAACTGCGAATTTTCGGCATAAAAACTCTTATAACAGGGCATTAGTAACGAAAAAGGGAATAAATCCAGTTGCTAAATTTAGGAAATGAAATCTTTTATCACGCGGTGTATGGCTGGTATATGGGTGGTGTATGGGTAGTATCCTTTATCATGTGGTCCATGTTTTATGGGTCCTTGATACCGAAAATTCGAATGACGGCAAAATGTCTGTCCATCTGTCTGTCCGTCTGTGAACAACGATAACGGCTAAATCGTTCAGCCGGTTTTCTCCAAAATCGATATTTCCCCATCGATCTGGCTAATGACACGGTCCCTTGAATTTGAAATCTATATTTTAATTTTGGGGGTTCTTTACATGAAACCCCTCGGACATTTTCAAAATTCCAAAAAATGGCTCCACCGTTTTTTATTAAAGTTTGTGGTTAGATAGTGTGAAGGACGTTTAAAAGGATAATGGAGGTTTCATGTTCGTTGAAAACTGATTTTTCGAAAATTGAAAAAGTTCAAATTATTTTTGGTTTCCTTACAACTAAAATATTAAAGGTAGAGACTTTTCCCCTTAATGAAATCTGCTCCTGGAAGAAAGATTTTGAAATAAAGTAACGTACAACTTTTCGAAAATTTTCGTACTTTTCGCGTAATTTTGCGTGAAATTTACGGGGAGGAAGTATGCGCTGTTCAGCACCAATAGTTTAAAAATGTTTCAGAATCACATATTACCAAAAAAATTTTAAAAAATTTCAAAAATCGCAGAAATACGTTTGGAGGAGGGATTCGATATTTGTGCTCTTCAAATACTCACTAGATTCGCCCTTGTTGCCGAAAGCTAACACAAAACATTTTATATTTGTATTTACCATGTTTGACTAAAAATTTGTGGAAATAAATTATTGTTATTGTTGTTATTGTTGTTATTATTGTTATTATTGTTATTATTGTTATTATTGTTATTATTGTTATTATTGTTATTATTGTTATTATTGTTATTATTGTTATTATTGTTATTATTGTTATTATTGTTATTATTGTTATTATTGTTATTATTGTTATTATTGTTATTATTGTTATTATTGTTATTATTGTTATTATTGTTATTATTATTATTGGGAAAAACGAAGTAGTAATATTCCATTACAATCGTCTCAGTTTCTATAGCTCTGTGATAAAAGCTCAGACAGGCCAAACATGTTACATTCGGTGAAGGAAATACGCCATGCTCACCTCTCTTTCCTTCAGTTGTGGATCAAAAATGGCCAGGGAACAGGGCCTGGGACCACTGAAAGTTGGCAACAGTCGGATGAATCCGACCCTAAAATACCAAAAACATACATAATTATTAAAAAACTACAACGAGCTGTGGACCTCGTGGTTGCTTAATCCGTGTCTTTGAGCCCTGCAGCCCTCACGATAAAAGAGGGCACGCGGCAGTTGTGGGGGAGAAGCAGCATGCTCGCAAGGTGCCACGGCCGCCGCCGCCGCGCCACCCCCGCCCCCACCCCCGCCCCGCCTCCACCCCAGCCCCCGCCCCGCCCCCGCCTCCGCCCCCGTCCCCGTCCCCGTCCCCGTCCCCGTCCCCGTCCCCGTCCCCGCCACCGCCACCGCCACCACCAACGCCACCGCCACCGCCCCCGCCACCGCCACCACCAACGCCACTGCCACCGCCCCCGCCCCCGCCACCGCCACCGCCACCATCACCGCCGCAGCCACCACCTACGCCGCCGCCACCACCGCCGCCGCCACCAACCGCCACCGCCACCGCCACCGCCACCGCCGCCCCAGCACCCGCGCCGCAGACGGCGAGCGCGGCCGGCTGTTTCCGGAAAACAGCGACTGCGGCCGCGGCGGCGGCGGCGGCGAGGGGCACAGGCGGTGCGATTATCGCGTCCCGCGCGGCGCGGCTGTTTCCGCCCCCGTCCGCCAGGTGCCGCCCCCGCCGACCCCGTGCGCCCGGGGACATCTGCGGCTGAGGTGGGGGCGGGGCGGGGGCGGGGGCGGCGCGTGCGCGGGCGGGTGCCGGCGCGGAGCACCTGTGCCCCCAGCTGTGCCGCCCCCGCCCTCCCCGCCCCCGCAGTTCAACTCGTGCGCTGCGCGGCACAGTGGTCTGGAGAGGGCGTTAACTGGAACTTTACCGGTGCGTCTGGCTGGCACCAGCGCAGCGAAAAAATAGTCATTAACATTACGAGGCGAGAAAGTGGAGGTTGCCGTGGCTTGATGACAGGTCTCGGACGACTGGGAGTCTAGGAATCCCGTCGAGTCATAGAAAGTTACTTTTCCTTTGTGGAGTACTAAGTTTTATCGGAGATCTCAATTTTCTGACAATTTCTTCGAGTGATACACAAATTTAACTGACGATCATGATAACATACTACGTGTAATTTCAATAGGGATTTGATATTCTTTTGTTTTCTAATTATTGTACTTTCGGTAATGGTACGGAAAGTACTTTAGTTTCCTTTCCAGGCTGATGTTAAAAAATGTGAACTTTCATGTACGAATATTGTGTAAGTATGCGTCAATTTCAAGACGTTCTGGAAATAATTCATTATTCATCTAAGAATAGATGAACAACATTTATTTTTCATTTTCTTTTGTTAATTTCTTCACTTTCGTTTCATTCTTTGTTGTTTAAATGCTAAGGGCCGGTTGCAAAAAGCATTCCATATCGGTTCCATAGCAATGGGTTCAATAAAACTTGTAAGTTCCATAGGCCGTGCACAGTTGCATCAAGTAAATGTGTGGACTCTATAACTATAGACTATACTAGCAAAATACCCGGCATTGCCCGTTTTTTTCATATCCAATCATTGTGAAAAAGAACATGTCTCTGTGCCTCTCCCTGTATCTGTTTCTATCTCCCTCTGTCTCATTCTGTCTCTGTATCTCTGTGAGTCTGTCTGTCTGTCTGTCTCTCGCTCTATCTCTCTGCCTCTCTCTCGCTTCCTCTGTCTCTTAGTTTGCTTCTCTCTCTGCATCTCTGCCTATGGCACATGGCACTCTGTCTCGCCCTGTGGCACACGGCAACGCTCAGCAACAATGAAGCCCAGGCAAAGTGCAGTTTGAATGGATATTGAATAGCACACTACATACCAAATAAAACTCGTAAAATGCTTCAAAACTACAACACTACACAATACACTGACGCCAAGAACCATCAATAACCTCGAACAACTGTTTGCAGCAGTGGGTAGACCCGCCATGTTGCTCCATACCTATTAGATATGGAAAGCGTTATAGGTTCCATAAGTCTTATTGGTTGCTCTAGAAACACTTTTTGCCGCTAAATACGATTTTATAGAACCAATAAGCTTATGTATTATAAGCTCATTATCGAACGCTTATGCAACCGGCCCTAAGAATGCGCTATTTCTGTTAGTTCCTGTCAACAAACTCATTGCCCTAATAACATATTTCAAACCAATTACTGCATTTCACCCTTATAATTAACATTACAAAGCATTGATGACCCGAAAAACATCTCCGTGAAATTCATTATCTCCCAAAAGCGAGTCATTTTGTACCATGTAGTACGTATGTGTTTATCTCTTTTAGCGTAATTGGGCCCAGTGTGTCCTCCCAGCCCCCGGCCCCGCGCCGTCTGCGCCCTCTGCCGCGGCACGGGCCGATCCGGGCGCCACCGCCTCCGGCCCTGCCCGCTCAGCCGGCTTCCGGGCTTCCTAGCAGCTGGCGGAGGCGGCGGCGGCAGTGAAGGTGACGGTGCGGAAGGATGGGGGTGACGGCGCGGCGCAGGCAGCGAATCGGAGCGACAGCGGAGGCGGGTGGAGGGTTCATATATATATATATATATATATATATATATATATATATATATATATATGAAGCATGACGCTTGCCACGCCATCTTCACCCCGCTTCCAGAGATACGACCATCTACGAGATACCCGTTACATTCTTCTGTACAGAGGGCCTTGGAAGTGGGGATAAAACCGGAAAAATGGCTGAAAGAGGAGTCCTAACCTCCTCTAACCCTAAGCAGGATAATCCTGCAGCACTAAAGTGCGAAGGGTAATTAATTAAATATATATATATATATATACATACGATATATGTATATATACCGTATATATATATATATATATATATATATATATATTATATATATATGTATGTGTCTGTCTGTGTGTGTGTGTAAAAAGAAAATATATTTTCTTTCATTCGAATATGCCGCGCTTCCAACGCTTAGTGCTTATTCAGACAGACGAAGTACGTTGATAGACAGACAAAAGAGTACGGAGAGAAAGTTTATAAGATATATTGTAATTAAAATAAGTAAATAGTGAAGCAGTAGTAATAAGCTTAAATTGTCGTTTCTCTGTTTACAGGTAAGAGTGAAGTATTGTAAATAGTTTTGTATAATAATGTAATAGTTGATAAAAAGTGAACAAAACTTTTCCTCTGTGTACAGGGAAACATTTTCGCTTAGTACTGCACAAATAATTATCTTATATATATATATATATATATATATATATATATATATATAATATATTATATATATATATATTCTCGTATATATGAATATATATTCTCTTTGGCCAGTATCTAAAGACAATAGTTCATTTGCTTCATAATTTTTTTAATACAAAAACTTTTTATAAGCATACATGTTGTGTGCTTATAGAGCCGGTATCTAAAGCATACAACATGTATGCTTATAAAAACTTTTTATAATAAAAAAATAGAAAGCAAATAAAAAAATTTCTTTAGATATTGGCAATAGAGAGTTCATATCAAAAAGAAATACAAGACAAATAAAAAAAATTATTGATATTTTCGGGCACGATAACCGCTATAGTCATTAGCCCGTTAATGTACTGAATGTTTGAACCCAGGATGGATAATTATTTATCCCGGATGATGGATAGTGAGATTCGGCGACGACATACATGTCTGTCTGGTACAAGCCTGAGCCGGAAAGTCTGAGCCACTGTTTAGCACCCTTCACACTGGAGTAATCATCTCCTGGAAATCACCAGACACAAAACCTGTTTTTCCAGTTGCAGTTCTTTCAATATTCTGTCCATTCTCGCTTCTGCTACACCCACTTTCATAGACAATTCTTTCAAGGTTACTCTTTCGTCAGTCAAAAAATGAGATTGTGATTGAGCTGCAAATCGTCAAGAAAATGTGAACAGCGCGGTCTGCCTCTGCGCGGAAGATCGTGAGGATTTGCATGCCCTAAATTACCAGATAATCTGAAATCACCCCGACTAACTCTTCTGTGATCAACAGCATTATCTCTATTCACATTTTTAACCTTTTGTGAATGCTTGTCACTGTCTTGCTTTCACAGTACGTTGCTTCCGACGAACATGTAATGCAGCAGCCATCTTGGACGAGTACTACGAGAGCAACACTTGAGGAAACAGGTTGAAATAAATGCGGATTCAAGCGAAAAGAATGACACTACGAAATCTGGAAAGAACAAAGACGTAGAAAAGAGAACGAATTTTAAAAAAAACATGTGCATTACTTTTGGAGTTACCTACGTAGCTAATGCCGAAAATTCGCCACAGTCGACATTCGAACTTCGAGCGAAGGAGCACCCGGTCAAAGTCACGGCAGAGGGAACGCCAATGCTGGTTCTGAACTAAACGCAGTGAGTGAGAAGTCGGAGGGGAAGGAGGAAGGGCGGCGCGAAATGATGGATGGAGATGGAGACGGACAAAAGGAGGCAGGGTGAAGGCGATTGTATATTACAAGTTGGTCCATCATTCATCAGACAGAAATCATTTAATCAGCTTTATATACAAATTTTTTTCACAACGTTTCGGAAACATATGGTTTCCATCATCAGGTAAGAAATAATTATAATATATTAAAAATTAATTGAAAAGTGCCAAACAGAAGAATTACAAGAAAATTAAAATTAATATATACACGAGTCAACAGAATGCACCTTGTTAAAATCTTTAGAAAATTTAAAGACATATTACAAACAGTATGAAAGAAATTGGAAAAAAACAGACAGAAAATTTAAAAAAATAATAAGTGAAGGCGATTGTGCTGGAGGGAAGGTCGAGATGGCGGTTCTGATGGTGTCGGCAGGTGGATTGACGCTGCTGCAAAAGAAGGGTTCGGTGGAGATGACGACAGTGATGGTGGAGGAGTAAACGGGGCTTGACGGCGGCTAAGTTACCAACAGTGGAGGAGGAGGCGAAGGCGGCGGTGGAGGGTTGGAGATAGTGGTGGAGTGGATAGTGGATATTAGTGGAGTAGGTGGCGGAGGACATATAGAGGTGGCGGTGGAGACGGAGACGAAGAGAGCAGCAGTAGTGATGAAGGTGATGGTGATGTCGAAAGAGCTGGGAACATACCAGGCGGCCGAGATGGCAGTTGAAGTGACGGAGGAGGTGGCGGAGATGGAAAACAAAGATGACAACGATAGTGTGGCCGAGATGGCGGTGGAAGTGGCGGAGGAAGAGATGGCAAAAAATAGGACAACGGTAGTGTAGAAGACGGCGGTGGTGCAAGAGATGGCGGTGGAAGTGGTGAAGGATAGAGTTGGCGACGAAGGAAGCATGGCAGAGATAGCTGTGGATGTGTCAGAGAACGCGAAATAGATGGCAAAAGTATGACGTTAGTGTAGAAGACGGCGGTGGTGGCAGAGATGGCGGTGGAAGTGGTGGAGGATGGGGTTGGCGACTGGTCTGGCGACGAAGCATGGCAGAGATAGCTGTGAAAGTATCAGAGGAGGCAGAAGAGATGGCAAAAAAGATGACAACGGTACTGTAGAAGACGGCGGTGGTGGAAGAGATGGAGGTGAAAGCAGCGACTGGGCTGGCGACGAAGGAAGCATGGCAGAGATTGCCGTGAAAATGGCAGAGGAGGCGACAGAGATGGCAATGGTAGTGTAGAAGACGGTGGTGGCAGAGTAGGCGGTGGAAGTGGTGGATGATGTGGCTGGTGGTTGAGGGCGGAGGCTGGCCCGGCGTTGTTGGGAACTGTAGCAGAGATGGCGACGGAAGCGGCGGGTGAGGCGGCAGATAGAAGGGGACCGGGAATGGGCAGGTGGCGGAGCGGAGATGGCGGTGGAGGTGCCGGCTGGGGCCAATGCAGGGCAGGGTCGCAGCCGGTGGAACGAGAAGGAGGAGGGGCGGCGATCGCGTGATGCAGGCGGCATGCGGAGGGTGCGAGAGGTCTGGATGCGGGCGGTAATGAGGATGACACGGAAACTCACAATGCTGGGGTTGCGACTGGAAAGAGAGCGGTGACGCAAGGTGTTGGTGACAGGGTAATGCTCAAAGGGTGGTCTGCCTCGAGAGGTTACAAAGCGATAGTGACGTTTGTAATATGTTTACCATCGAGAAATGTACGTTGTATTTTCTGTGGTCGGTACCTCGAAAATGGTGAACATAAAAGTTTTGTATTTTTGATATATTTTTATTTTCCTTTTCAAATGCGAGATATGGAGACCTTGTTGCAGGGGAAATGACAGAACACAATAGACGGGAAAATGATACAGACCTTTGATATGATTATGACCTTCGACCGATTTGATATTGACCTTTGACGATTTTGATTTCAAGCTGTGTAGTGCTGGAAATTGTAGCACTGATGCGATATATTCTTTTACAATAAGGAATTAATTTTCAGGACGTTGTATTTCCTACGTTCACAGTAGCGGAGGTTCAGGTTCACTATAACCGAATCTTCTCATGCTAATTTGTAATGTAAGAGAAACGGGACCAGTGTCTTAAGTTCACTACGACCGACGGTTCACTACAAATATATTCGAGTTCACTATAATTGGAGTCGACTGTATTTACTATAATCATCAGAACATTTTCTGGCCATTATTGGGATGATTGACTTGATGGATAACGATGAAAATGATACGATTTCACAGAAAAGGAATCAGTGATGAGAGAATGAGAGACTGGGGAACAGGACAACCCCGGGAAAACCTGCTGCAAAACCGCATTGTCTATCACCAATTCCACAAGGGTCGATCGATATTTAAACCTAGGTGGGTCCTCTCTGCCATCCTAGAACGATTAACTTTCGAGATGGAACCGAAGACGAATTAACCTTCACTCATTATGTGCCGCGACGACTCTTTTCTCAATGGTCCATGAGCATGGGATCTGGTCACAACAAAGCCAGGGCCCAACAGAGGACAATCTTATACGAGACCCGGGCCCGAAGGTAATGTTCCCTACATTTACCTTCGCACTATCGACGTATCGGCGGAAATCCGAGCATTTGAGTGGGAGATTTCATTTCTTCCGCCAAAACTTTTATATGTGGGACTGCAACACAAGACTGCGGCTTCAATCCCGCCTGCGAGGTAAGAGTACAATGCCAATGAGTATAGAGCGGATGACGAGTACAGAGAGGATGAGGAATACAGAGCAGATGAAGAGAGCAGAACGGATCGCGAGTACAGAGCGGACGAAGTGTCAGAGTGGATCACGAGTACAGAGCAGACGAAGAGTGCAGAACAGATGAAGAGTACAGAGCGGATGACCATAACAGACCAGACGTCTAGTGCAGAGTGTATGACGAGTATAGAGCGGATCACGAGTACAGAGCGGATGAAGGGTGCAGAAGAGGTGAAGAGTACAGAGTGAATGACCATAACAGACCAGACGTCGAGTGCAGAGTGAATGAGGAGTATAGAACGGATGGCGAGTACAGAGCGGGTTTGGATTGCAGAGCTATGAAGCGCAAACGAAGACAATCCCTTCGTCGCTGCCCATGATGGTAGCCAGAGTGGTGAAAGCAGCAACAGCCGCCATCGCGGGGCGGTGGCGGTTGCTGGGGAGGGGTGGCGCGTGCATGGCACGTGTCTTCCGCCGTGGGGGGGGCGGCCCCCCTCGCTCCCTTTACCTCCCCAACCCCGGCCCGCCCCCTGCTCGCCCGCCCGCACAGCTGTTTCGTCTCCCCGAGCACCGCCTGCAGCGGGGCGAGGGCGGAGGGCGAGGGCGGAGGGGCGTGCGCGCGTGTGCGTGTGCGGGCGTAGGGGCCGCACGCGTGCGCTGACACGCACAGCTCGCGCTTCCCGATGCCTCCCGTTTCCTGAGCGATGCTATCGCACGTTTCCGCATGGAAACACGCCGCCGCACTTTGTCGCATTAAGGCGACACCCTGACGGAAAACTGCAGGTCGCCGCAGATGATTAGCAGGTGCAGCCTGTAGGCAAAAAGGGTTTATTTGGGAACTCCGCTCCAAACTTTTGTGTTTCCTATTTCCTGCGTGACGTTTTACGTAAACCGTTGAGTATTAAAGACGTATATAACTCACGCAAAAAAATGACCGGAAGTTGTCAAGCAATAGCACATTTTTTCCAACTGAATGGTTATGCAATTCTTGAAAGTTTGAAATGTATGAAAAACCGTAAAAAATGTTTCAAAGAACAAAAGAAAAACATATTTTATTGACATTATGTCGAGATCATACTAGTCACGAAAGAAGACAAAGCGAGAGAAGAATGTATGCAGCAAATGATAAGCAGGTGTAACGACGACAAGTAGAATGGGTATTTAGAAAATGAGGATGTATGTTTCTTATTTGCAGATTGTTTGTTTCCTATTTTCCTATATATCTTTTTCTGCAAATCCTATGCAATAATAATTTATCAAGAGAACATATCAAATTAAATAAAACATTAAGAATCAGGGTTAGGTTAGACACAGTCCTCAAATCTTATAAAGTTATGTCAGTTCCCACTTTTACGTATGTGTGCAGTGAGTTGTGAACTTCAAGGAATAAAGACTGGAGTCAGCTTCAGGCTACTGAAATGCAGTTTCTGAGATGACTGAACAGTGCAGGTGACAAGAACTAAAAAATAAAATCAGGAGTGAATTAAATAAATTTTCCCTTTATGATAAGATAGAACATTATAATGTACACTGGCAACAGTAGCCTATGTTGATAAGAACGAAGATAGCCGTTATACTAAAGGTATTATGTCTTACATACCGAGAGGAAGAAAAGGTGAGGGAATATTTCGAAGCCGATGGAAAGATAGTCAAGAGGCCGGAACAGGCAAGTGCCTAGACCATGAAGTGAAGACGATGCAAATGAATAGGAATTGGATACGTCATTAAGCATTTTATGGTGCAGCGACTTCTGACGGGTAGTTTTAACTAGTTAAAAACTACATTCATTGTCTACAAACATTCCTAGAACCGTCTCAGAATTCCTTGTGGAGAGTGTTGGAATTAGGAACAAAATTATGCGCTCAAGCTTTAAGACAAACACAAAAATCTCCGGAATGCATTGCCGTACTAAAGCAGATTTCTAAAATTATTTTTAATAAGTGATATTACAATTCTATTAAATCTGAAGAAATGTAAAAATCACACAACTTTATCAACAGTGCTTGAAAAATCACACTGAATATGAAGTGGTTGGGTGGCTTGCCCAAACCACCACGTTCTTCGTCCGAACGTCTTGTCCATAATAGCTGACCTATCATCATTCTCAATTCCTGATCAGCCTAATATTGTTCATTCACTGTAATGTAACGGTAAACCATTCCTCAGAAGAAAGCTGGGAGGCATAAAGGTGTAAGCCTCCCCCTCCTACTCATCATAACAAGCGAGTCACGACAGTCGACATGCGTTGCCCTTTTGTCCGCGTGGAGCTCCGACATTTGCTAGCGCTGAGCGGAGGCTGCGCGGCCGGCGACGAACGAGGCCAGGAGCCTCTCCCCCGTCCCCACACCACCTCGCCACACCTGCCGCTCCCACCGCGCCGCGCCACGCTCCCATTGCTGCTCCACCCCCCATAGCCAAGTGATGGGAAATTGAAGAGTGATACCAAGGATAAATACCATCCTTAAATTGTTTGTACATAGTGTAAATATCTTTGTAAATAGACTTTGTATACTGCAAAATGTTGAATAATGAGTACAAGATGCAAAATATTTATTAATTATTATGTATGTGTTAACTTATTGTTTATAATGCTGAATTGTTAGCGATCGGAATAACATGATAGGGGCTAATGCCCAGGAGCCTGTTATTCCGTCCGCATTCTGGTCGAAGTATTCGACTCATGTATAAAGAAGGTATCATAAATAAATACAAATATATGCTCCACCCCGCAATAGTAATGTAAAAATTGTATGTAACATTTGTGTAAATGTAAATTGCTACGTAAAATTTTGTAAAATGTAAAATTAAATGTAAAATTTTCATCGAATGTAATTTACGGGCTGTATTTCAATATTTACAATTATATTTGTCATTAATTTTAGCTTTTCTGTTTGTATAAAGAGTTTTGTACTATACCTTTTTTTCTCTCAAAGCGAATTTGTTAAGTAGAAATCTAGACTGGCATAGGGGCTAGCGCCCAGGTACCGGTCTTCCTACTACGGCTAGGCCGACGCTTCAGCCATGTACACTTTAAGTTACATAATAAACACATATACATATACTGCTCCACCCCGCAGGAGGGATCGTCATCGCCTAGGTGAGCGCGGTCTCTGGTGAAGAATCGTAGACGGCCACCCGTACCTTGAGTCTCGCGGCACCACTTAGGTAGTCAGGTAGGCAGTGAGTAGGCAATGCTAATCTCCTGGTTGTCGGTTTAACCCGGCAGCTCACCAGTTGGGCCCCTGGCGCGTCGATCTCAAGGCAGTGTTGGGTGAAGGAGACCCCTCGGGTAGCTCTGGATTCCTCAAATAGAAGCTCGGCGGTCAAATGACCAACCGCCAGGTTGGCCTGGTCACGGCCTCACCCAAGTCGGTAGCCTTACGTAGGCAGTGAGAAGACGGATTGCGGCCCCGAGCTGCCCGGACTTTGGTTCCGGTGGCCCCCAGTTGGGCACTTGGCTTCGTCGTGACAGTGGCACGATACTCTGGGCAAAGAGGAGGGACTCGGCGCCCCGGCGCACGTGAGTAGCGAGTTGCCATACAAGAGACACTGATTCCGACTGTAGCCTGGATAACTAGTAGCTCTGAGTTGGCAGGGCGACCCCATCCAGGTATTGAATGGAGAGGTTGCCGTGAGGACAAACTGGGTACCGGCCGGACCCGGTTACCTGCCCGTCTCGGCGTTCTTGTACGTCGTCGGAGGGTGAGGATAAAGGTCAAAGAGTCCAAGACGCCCACCCCGGAGAATTTCTCCTTGGTAGAACAAGAGCCAGCGGAAGTTGTAGGCCCGCAAGACTCAATGCTGCTCCACCTACAACACACGCCCACAACCTGCCTCGACCCCGCCATTCCCCAACAGGTGACACTGCAATGCCTCTCACCGGAAGGTTCCAGGTTCGACTCCCTACGGCGACAAGGTTTTCGAATCTGGGTACGTAGTTACGGTTCGTTCAGCCGCTGCCTGGAGAAGAATTCTAGCGGCCGGCTGCTCTGATCGGTAGTTTCCCATGGTTTCTCCTATCAACACAAGGCGAATGCCGGAGCAATACACTAAAAAACCGGCGCGATCTTTCCTCCCTCTTCTTTGTCCTATCCTCACCCCTTACACACACACACACAGACACAACACTAATATGCACTACACTACCACATATGCCGGGAGGCTAGTTGAGATCTTAGAGCTTGTCCCGACTGGGGCAGTGCCCCGTTGGTGGAAGATACCTGGTTGAGGGGAAAACTCTGCTAGTCGCTGGTAGGTCGGCGTCAGATCTCACCATCCAACGGGGAAAAGATTACAGCCACCGCCCGAGGTAAAACACGCACTACACTTACGGGACTAATGACTCCCGTAGTTGACGTGTAGGAATATGAACAATCAATCAACCTTCCCGCCTCGCCCCTGCCTCTCCCCCTTTCGCCCCAACGGAATATCCTGAAACCTCTCTTCCATCCCAGAACCGCCCTGCTCCTACCACCACTGCCTTCAGCCCCGCCCCCTTTCTCCACACTGCCTCTTGCCGCTCCCGGTTCCCACCTCCGCCCCCGCCCTCGTCACTGCCATCCCCCCTCAACCGCCGCTGCCCCCTCTCTCCCCGCATCATCACTTTTTTTTCGATTTTGCCCCTCACCAGTTGCCCTGGAGTGGCGGGAATTTATTCAGTTTAGGGAATACATGATCTCCAGCCGATTTGGCTTACGGAGAAAAGAGGAGGGCTGTAACTTAAATAAACTATTTAAAAACTATCTTATAACCAATTAAACTAATACAACATAGCCGCTCTTGAGCTTAGCCTAGTTTTATTTACAGATTTTTAAGGGAAATGTTACAAAGTTCTCTGAAATTGTTCTGATTGTTCTTCTCTCTTGCATCCTCTCTGGCCCCGCATCTTCCCATCACGTCAGCACCTCGCCCCCACCGTCGCCCCCTCCCTCCATCCCTCTTCCCTCACCACCGCCATGAGCACAACAGCTGTTGCGCGCAGCCGCGCGGGGGCCGCGCGCCGTCGCCTGGGGATAATTCCACTCGCGCGCCGCTAATGCAAGTGCAGCTTATTGCGACGGCTGCTGCGCCAGATTGAGAAATTAGTGGAGAGATATTATTGGCGGCAGCCTTGTGTTTGGGTCTTTGTTTGCGTAGAGGTCCTTTTGGTTTGCGTAATTTATCGTCCATTGAACGGTCGGTAATCGGTAATAGTTACTAATAGGGCTGAATTTTAATGAAATATAGTTGTTTTTTTTCAATTTAGAACAATGCCGTTTAGTGTAAAAAGTCATTTTAGGTTACTACAAAACAAAATTACCCACTTTTATGCGTATTTTTTTGTATTTTTCGTTGTTTTTGATTAATAAGTCATTTTTTTTTTACTTTTTACGTCATTTAAACACATTTTTGCTGATTTCGTCGATTTTAATATTATTTTAATCGGATTTGCTTCAAAAATATTTACGAGATGCAACAAATGTTCATAGTATTCCTGAGTAGCCTATTCGATTTCTTCGCTCGTATATGTAATGTCAGCCGTTGTGAGTACTATGAAATCTAAGGTTCCTGTGACGCCTCTATGCATCACTAATGCATCAGGTTTGTTTACAAAAAGTCTGAGCTATTATATTATGGAGGCGTTATTTTAATAGTGGTACAACTCCACTTTTTAGACAAATGGAGTTGACTCCATTTGCAGATCCGCGAAATTGGATTACACTTATTCACGTAGTAGTGCAAATCCAGGTTTCTTCTGTGGCCAATAAAGCGCATCACAATGCAAGCAAATTACTGGAGACCTCATTAAGTTTATTTTGATAGTGGTACACTTCACTTTACTTTGTGTCTCGTGATGGGTGCTTTTCGAGAGGTTTCTAGCGACAGTAGGGATATTGATGACAAAGATCTTTATCCAGATATTCTAGTAGATACAGGTACATTAAAATAAGATCACTGTTTCGCCAATATTTAGACTTATTCAGTGAAAGAAAAGTAAACGTGTAGGTTACGTGTTTACGGGATGGACTTCGCATTTATTGTTCACACGAAATAATGAATGCATGCATACATTTTCTGCTGGCTATTTATTAATTGTAACTTGCATATTGTAGGAATAAAAAAAATGTGTCGGTAACCCTTGTATGATGGACGTGTGTGTATGTGTATCTGTGTGAATTTATATACTGTATTGTCATTCACGCTGATAATTCAAACTAATCGACTACAGCATTGACTGAGATATCTTACTGCACTTTTAGACTCTGTTATCTCAGGCCTACACGAATTTGTGATGAAGATCCTATTGCGTCTTCTTCAAATGGTGGGAAATGGTCTAGTGCAGTTAGTGGTAAAGTAAAACGCGTTCGAAGTAAAAAGGGACAAAAAAGAAGATATGTATGAACAAAACATTTGAAAACTCAAAAGAAACTGTGAGAAAGAGTACGTTACAACAAGCAAAATTATTTTGAAGAAAACATTCGAAAATTTCGACTGCTCCTGTGATCGCAAATGATTAAGTAAGATAACGGAATGCGAAAGAAAAGAAAATGTTTGGGCATTGGGAAATTTTGATCTCCACAATAGCTATTTAAATGGATTATTATATATCATTCTGTTAAACACCATCGATCAAAGAACGGTTCAGGAAATAGGAAAGGGTGCATTGATGAATACCAACTGAAGATTGGTAACACAAGTATAAAAGTTTGCAAAACCCTTCTCCATACTTTCAACTTTACAATGGAAGACTTGGCAGAATTGCATCAAAAAGCGGAGAAGAAAGGTCAGCTCATCTTCATCGAAAGAGTAAACGTGAATCAAGAAAGTGTGTGCCTGAAGCAATGATTGATGATGTCAAAGAGCACATCAAAAGTTCTCCAGCATGTGAAAGTCTTCATGCCGGAGAGAATAATTCTAAAACGAAGTATTTAAACCCTGAGCTGAATGTTGCAAATATGTTTAGCTTATATTTAGATAAATTCCAGAGTGAAAATAAAACCTCTTTAGGGATATATATTTATCGTAAAGTTTTTAATGTTGACTTTGATCTCTCCTTTCATCTACCATGCAAGAATACTTGCAGTTTCAGTGATAAATTATTTTTCAAAATTGAAGCTGCCTCTAATCGGGAACAGAAAGGTGACTTAGTCTTGGAAAAGAAACTTCATCTCAGAAAAAATGAGACTCAGAAAACGATCAGAACAACTTGAAGGTGAGGAAGACTGAATGTGTCTGGTAAGACTGGAGTGTATGTAAAATAGTGACATTAAAATTCATATTTAATTTGGTTCAAGAAATCGATTTCTTTCATTTAAATTTTTTCTTTAAAATGGGCACCTCCCATATGCAATCATTTGGCACAACTAATTTTTATAGTAGTATACCTCCTTTACTATGCTTTATTTCGAGATACAGACAGATTTTTATTCATCAAATTTGCAGACAAACAAGTTCATCTATTGCAAGAAAAGGGAACACTGCATTTTTTTCTATTTCAATTCCCGATTGTTTCATAACCGTTTAATTTTACGGCTCAATATTTCAAACCGACTGTAAATGGAGTTATACCACTATTAAAATAAGTCAATTGAATCTCATATATCAATACAATCGATGAATTGGCCTCAACGAACGCACCGAACGAATGATTAGAGCAGTCTATTTCTAAAACATCCATTCAGGCAATGCCGTCGTCGGATCAAGCTACTTGCTGCTGTCGATAATATGCCACACCCGGGAATCGAAGCTAGAACGCCCAACCTACAATTAATTTAAGACCTAAAAATTATAGCATCTATCGCACCAGGTTTGTTTACCAACAGGTCCGCGCTATTATATGCCAATACAACAGGCCCCTGCGTTTGCCAACTGCTGTACGTATGGCGTGTAATGCCCCTGTGATGCGGCTACCCGCCTTACACCGCGTCTAAACTTCCGCACTTTAATGGGGGTGACAGCCCACTTCCTCTTACGATATGCATCAGCGAGAGTATGATACGATCAGCCCTTGTGGCAGTCATTGGGTGCCTTTCCCCACTCAAGTGGTCTCAAATATTAAAAACAGCCATCTTTAACACGCCGTCAACTCGAGCACGCGTGCACAGAGGCCAAGCAGGTGCGCAGGTTGGGAGGTCTCAATGGGGTCCGTGACATAAATTAAAATACCTCATTATTAAAACATTAGTTCAACGACCGCATATCTCTATAATCACATTAGTTGTGTGTGTGTGTGTGTGTGTGTGTGTGTGTGTGTGTGTGTGTGTGTGTGTGTGTGTGTGTGTGTGCGCGCGCGTGCGTGAGTACTCAGGTATTATTAAGTAATGAGAATTGGTAATATACGTTCGATGAATATCACACACTATAAGTGGCAAAGTAATCGCTCACGTCGTTGTTCTTCTCACATCTAAAAATGTAAAATATATTTCTGAAAGTATGGAAGGAATAACACAAAATGTATTACAAAGTCTATCAACAAAATAAATTGTAATGATAATTATTTAGTAATGGTATTTTATACAGTATAAAATGTTGCAAACAACTGAAACTTTCGGAAAGTCGCTTTATGACTGTGTTATGACACGTTTTATGATTGTGTTAAATTAATTCGACTTACTGTTGCACCGGAATAATTCCTAGAACATGTCACAATTTCTGATAAAAGTACTTGTCACATTTTGATTTAGTGCAAACTATTAGTAATCATTCTGAAAATTATTGCCTTTGATTCATGTGCTTTTCTTGCAGTTAGTGAGTTCAGAATAAGAAGAAAAACCTGCATCAGTCATGTTTACGTCGCAAACAGGTCAAGTAAATGTCAAGTGATTATTAGGGAGCGAATTTCTATGATTTTGCATATTTTCGTCCGTTGCTTCAGTGCATAGCAAAGTGAAATTTCTTGACATGTGGTTATAATATGATGCTATATAGATCAATGTGTTAGTGTATATTTGGCCTATTTTTCCTGTTAGAGCATATTCGTGCAGTTTAGGCGCAATTTTGCTTATTTAGTTGAAATAGAGACTTATCTATCACAACGTTTCATCTTTTCATAGAAAATATTTATTTGTGAGAAATCATTGATTTGAAAGAGCTTGTCACAGTTTGTTTGTCACAGTTTCAATATATGATAAAATACTTATGCAAATGTAGGATATTTTTTGATAACATATATTTTAAACCAGTCAGAAGAAATACAGTAAGACATACAATATACTTCATTAAGGTGAATATTTACTTCAATTATTTCTCTCGCGAAGTAGGGAAGATTATATTGTTTTCTCAAAAATGCAGTCTAACCTCGATAACTCGAACGTCTATAACTCGAAATTTTTATATGTCGAAGCAATTTTTCATTCATGACCGCGTTGTACATATGTACACGTAAGCTTTCGAGGCTCGAGTCCATGACTTCTTGCTGTCCGCGTCGTTGGCTGAGAAGCCGACGTTTCGCCTGTCATATCGCAGGCTTCCTCAGGGCAGTTACACTACGGGTAGTTTTTCGGCTTAGCCAAAGGTTAGTGTACTTTGTGGTAAGCTGTTCGCACGCATTTCGCGTTTTACTGCTATGTTTAAGTGGCTGGTGTGGGTTCGTGTCTGACCATGTGGTCAGTAGCCAAATCGGCTTTTGTGTTTAGTCATGTTAGTCACACTAAGTTTTGTTGTAGTGTGTTGCACTAGGCCCTCAAAATATCCGAGGGAAGTGCATGTCGTCTTTGTCCTATAGTAAGGACATGTCGAGCTAGTTTTTAAAGCGTCGCCGGTACTTCGCTGGATTGTAAGGCTTGATAGACTTCATTAAAAGATAACTTTCTCAATCATTCAGTGAAGGACTCGATATCGAGTTCCTTCCTGAGAACATTCAACCGTTGCCGAAACGGAGAGTGCGCTATGAGTCTCAGAACTCTGTTCTGCACGTCGATGCGTCGTAGGTGGCTACAGGACGGCAACACCATAAATCCAATTTAGAAAAAAAATCTTCTATCACGTGGTGTAACCAGACTCCATGTTTTGGGGGTCCTTGATACCGAAAATCGAATGACCGGAAAACGTCTGCCTGTCCGTCCGTCCGTCCGTCCATCAGTCCGTCTGTCTATCTGTGAACAAGGCTAGGGGCTAAACCATTCAGCCGATTTTCTCCGAAATTGTCATTCCTGAATTCCTGTTATTCCTGAATCGATCTGGCTGAGGTCGCGGCACCTTGAATTTGAAACAGTTATTTTAATTTTGAGGGGTACTTTACAAGAAGCACTTGGAACATTTTCCAAATTTTCAAAAAAAATAGCTCCATCGTTTTTTATTAAGTTTTGTTGTTGGATAGTGTGAAGGATGTTTGAGAGAATGGTATAGGTCTCATTTTCGTAGAACACCCTGATTTTTCGAAAATTGAAAAAATTCAAAAATTCTCGGCCTCTTACTACAACTACAATCATGAAGATAGAGACTTTTTCTCTTCATGAAATCTGTTCCTTAAAGAGAGATTTGGAATACGGTCATGAACAATTTTTCGAAAATTTGAGTACTTTTCGCGTAATATTGCTTGAATATACGGGCGAGAAAGTACGCGCTGTTTGAGCACCACTAGTTTTTTACAGAAAGAAAGAGAGAAAATAAGTGACAAGAGGGAGACTTAAAGGAAATATATTAATGAACGGAAATGACAGACACATGTGATGAAATATCAAATTTTGGATTTTGTTTTCAGAAAAATTGTAGCATGAATCGATTTCAGCATTCTGATGATTTTGCCTCACTATTTTTTAAGGTACGTGGCAGGTCGTTGTGTTTGTGTGTGAGATGGCAGAGTTATGGAGGCAATGAAAGAATTCGCGTGCTGGTAATAGCGGTTTTTACGAAAATTGCTGCGACATTCGCGTGAAAGATCCGCAAAAAGCACGAAACACTTGACAGAAATAGCAGATCTCAACTTGTCACTCTTAAAATCGCAGGTCAGCTCACCCAACGAGCCCATCAACCTTCTCGAAAGGAAAATTGGGAGCCTTGTAGAGCTGCTTGTTGGGAAATAAACTAATAAGGATTACACTGGCGTATATTTAGAAGAACGGACTTTGATGATTTCAAAGGCTGGTTGAGGGGCTTAGGACATCAACTGATGTCATTTCAGTGACTCTGAGAGCGAGGTCCTAGAGATCGAGTCCCAATGACGGCAGGATTTTCGTCACCAGCTAGGAAGCTAAGTCGAATTCAGCCACCGTCTGGACAAGAATTCTAGCAGTCGGCTGTCCTGTTATGTCGTTTTCCTTGGTGTCTCCGATCAATACCAGGCGATTTCAGGAACAGTACTCTAATAAACTGGCGACTTACCTTCATTCTTCTTCCTAGTTTGTTGACCTCTCCCCTCACACGCACACTTTCATGCATTACAATACCACTGTAATATACTCCTGCGGAATACGCCTGTTGGAAGACGAGTCTAGAGCTTAGAGCTGGTCCCGTCTGAGGCAGTGGGAGATATCTGGATGGGAAAACCCACGCAAGCCTGCGTTTAGGGCGGCGCCATCCAGAGGGGTAAGAACAACGGTCCCTTCCCGTGTTAAAGGCATGCACGACACGGAACTAATAATCATAGCATTAACGCGCCCGGAAAAACGCAATAATCAATCAAAGCGCAAAATAATCAATCATGAAAAGTAATAATACCATTAATATCCTTATGATATCAGGATAAGGAAAGATTCTTATAATCCTTATGATCCTTATAATACAAGGATCAATCAAAGAAAATAGCCAATCATGAAAATACCATTAATATTCTTATGATATCAGGATAAGGAAAGATTCCTATAATCCTTATGATCCTTATAATATAAGGATCAATCAAATAAAATAGCCAATCATGAAAAGTAATAATACCATTAATATCCTTATGGCATAAGGATAAGGAAAGATTCTTTTAATCATTGATCCTTATGATCCTTATAATATCAGGATCAATCAAATAAAATAGCCAATCATGAAAAGTAATAATACCATTAATATCCTTATAACTAATTAATATCTACTTCTATATTATAGTAATCGAGTAGTTTGCATCCGTCCGGCCATCACTCTCGGTGAGATGACTTTCGGCATCAATCGAAACAAATTAGAAGACATTTGACGCGACTCGACTCTTGATGCGGAACTGGCATTTTTTGTGGATCCATCTAGAAAATTCTAAGAAGTATCTCTTAAAAAAACTTTTTTACGCACCACTATTTTACAGGAAATATTTTATTGAATGGAAATGTCAAACAAATGTCATCAAATTGTCATGAAATTGAGTTGAAATGTCATGTCTCTTCGAAAAACTATTTTTTTTTTTTGCGTTTCTAAGCAATTCAAATGTGTTTTGGGTGACATACTGCACCTACAGAGGTAATCAACAGCTCGTTCAATGAAACGTAGATTGACACAATTCTTAACCATTTCCCACTAGGATATTCTGGAAGAACTCTACATAAACACATGTTCTTCAACATTTCAATGCACTTCCAATACATCCGTGAAAATCTGTGAATTACGATATCCTTTTTCTTTTTCATAAACCATTTCAACTTATTCATCATAATTAAAGAACATTTCGTAACAAACAAAAAATTAAAGCCGATCCCCGTTAGGCGAGATCGCTAAAACTGTAGTGTGGTAGCGATCTCGGACTGATGGATCGCGGGTTCGAGTCCCGCCTCGGGCATGGTTGTACTTGTCTTCGTCCTCTCAGCCCCTGTCATCATATCACGTCATCTTCACAGTTACCATAACATTAAACCCAACAGTGGTCGCTAATGACCTAGATGTTGATGTGACCTTAAATAACAACAAAAATTGAACAAGTGTTTTAATAGTTTTTCATTTTTCAGTCTAATTTTCTCTGCCCGAAAATAGACGTGCTGGTCAACTGTAATCTGAAACAGATTGAACGGATAATTTTTTTCTGGGGGAGAGCATCATAGATTTATTACTGAACTACTGAAATTTTCAAAAAATGTACATGACCTTAAAGAAAGAACTCACTATGAAGAACAAATTTTATTTGAAGGAAAAATCTCTATCTGGAATTTTATAATTGGAGGAAGACGCCGAATAAAATTCAAACTTTTTCAATTTTTGAAAATTCAGATTTAACCGTGGAAATCGGATTCATTCCACCTTAATAGGTGTATTTTACGCTATTCCTACAAGAAATTTAAAGACAAAATTTGGAGCTGTTTTTGAGAAAATTTCGGAAATGTCCGGGGGACTTCATGTAAATTACCCCCAAAAATTGTTTTCAAAATCGCACAGATTCGATTCATGCCAGATGGACTGGGTTTTCTTCAATTTGGAAAAAATCGTACACATAGTTTAGACGCTAATGTTATTCACATACACCGGACAGACAGACGGAAGGACGGATAGACGGACGGATGGACGGATGGACGGACGGACGGACAGACGGAGAGACGGATGGACGTTTTGCTTCCAATTGGTTTTTCGGTATTGAGGACCCACAAAACAGGGATTCTGGCTACACCACGTGTTAGAGGATTTTTTTCTTAATTTATCAACTGGATTTATCCACTTATTCGTTTTCAGGGCCCTGTAATAAGAGTTTTTCTACCGAAAATCCGCCGTTTTTTTTGCGCAGCATTACATAACTTTCCCTATACTACGTATATTACTCCATATATGTATGTTATCGGAAGAGTAAAAAAATGAAGATGTTAGTAAACTAAGGAGTTCAAGAATACAAATTGTAAATGAAGAGGTGTACTCTATAGAGAGACGCAGTGTCCTCAAATTATATACAATTAAAGATCAGTAAACACTCTTTCACTCCCTGCCTCCCCCCCTCTCTCTTTCTTTCTCCCTCTCTCTTTCAACACACACATTTACACATGCGCGAGTGCGCGCCCTAGTAAGTTGGTAGAAACTCAAGGCCATAACTTCAATTTACCAACGTTCTTTCGCATTTATCTGCCTTGTTACGCTCAACGCGCACTGGTGTTTAGCAGGTATAGGAAATCCCATTACGTGCGTCACGACGAATACCCAATAAACACGGTATATAGCTACTAAACAGGAGTAAACATGACATATGTAACTTCGTTTTACGAGATTTCCACCACATGCCCATTGGCAAAACGTGATCATCTGCGACATCCTAAAAGACATAGAAGTTCGTAACATTTATTCTGGGACATCCAGTATAGATAGGCTGTAATGCATTGTCTCCATTTCAATTCGCGGCATCCCTTGGCATCTGCTCGTCCCGTCGCCTCCCTCTGAGTGCCAGCGTCTGTCTCCGCCGCGGGGGCGCGGGAGTGGCACTTCCTGCACCGGGTGGCCGCTGGCGGGCGCGCGGCCCGCGCCGGGTGGCCCGCCAGCTCTACGACGCACCGAAGCCGCCGCCATCGCCGCCGCCCCCGCCGCCACCCCCCGCCGCCGCCACCACCGCCGCCACCGCCGCCGCCACCGCCGCCGTCACCGTCGCCGCCAACCCCGCCGCCTCCTCCACAACCATCGCCACCGCCCTCGCCAGCATCGCCATCGCCGCTGCCACCGCCGCCAACTCCGCCGCCTCAGTCGCCGCCGTCGCCACAGCCGCCAGCACCGCCCCCACCACCACCGCCGCCGCCGGCGTCCACGCGTCCGTCGTCCTGCCACCCCCGCCCGCGGCGGCCCATTTGCGATTAAACCGACGGCGTCGGGCGGGCGGGCGGAGGTGGACGCGCGCACGGGGGCGGCGGGGCGGCGGCGGCGGGGCGGCGCCGCCGTCATCGCCCGGCGCGGTGATTAATTATATGCGCGCGGGGGCGGTGGGAGGCGGGGCCGGGCCGGCGGCGGCGGGGGCGGGGGCTGACGGATGTCGCTGTCGATAGCACCGGCCCGCGCCGCCCCCCTCGGCCCCGCCTCGCCGCCGCCGCCGCCGCCGCCACGGCGACACCCGAGCGCCCCGTGCCCCTGCCCCCGCTGCTGCCCCACGGGAGATCGATTTTTGGCGGCGGCCGCGCCCCCCGCCCCCGGGAGGGTTTGCTGCTGGCGCCGGGGTGGCGCCCGCGCCCGCAGCCCCCTCGCACCCGCAGCGGGTGTCCCACAAGGCTCTGTGACGCGGCCCCCGGCGCGGGCGCCGCAGCAGCCAGCCAGCAGATGGACCAGCGGCGCTCCGTTAATTCGCTTGGTGGTGGTGGCGTTTTCGGTGTTGTCGGCGGTGACTTGTAACGGTAACGGGCAGTTCTTTGCATCTTGTGTTGAAAAAAAACATAACCTGATCAATAGAAGTATCGACATCAGATCCCTGTACCTTGTGGCTACAGATGGACCAGCGCCGCTCCGTTTAATTCGCTTGGCGGCGGTGGCGTTTTCGGTGTTGTCGGCGGTGACTTGTAACGGTAACGGGCAGTTCTTTGCATCTTGTGTTGAAAAAAACATAACCTGATCAATAGAATTATCGACATCAGATCCCTGTACCTTGTGGCTACAGATGGACCAGCGCCGCTCCGTTTAATTCGCTTGGCGGCGGTGGCGTTTTCGGTGTTGTCGGCGGTGACTTGTAACGGTAACGGGCAGTTCTTTGCATCTTGTGTTGAAAAAAACATAACCTGATCAATAGAATTATCGACATCAGATCCCTGTACGTTGTGGCTACAGATGGACCAGCGCCGCTCCGTTTAATTCGCTTGGCGGCGGTGGCGTTTTCGGTGTTGTCGGCGGTGACTTGTAACGGTAACGGGCAGTTCTTTGCATCTTGTGTTGAAAAAAACATAACCTGATCAATAGAAGTATCGACATCAGATCCCTGTACCTTGTGGCTACAGATGGACCAGCGCCGCTCCGTTTAATTCGCTTGGCGGCGGTGGCGTTTTCGGTGTTGTCGGCGGTGACTTGTAACGGTAACGGGCAGTTCGTTGTATCTTGGATTGAATAAACATAACCTAATCAATAGAATTATCGACATTAGATCCCTATACGTTGTGGCTGCAGATGGACCAGCGGCGATCCGTTTAATTTCCTTGGCGGCGATGGCGTTTTCGGTGTCGTCAGCGGTGACTTGTAACGATAAATGACAGTTCGTTGTATCGTGTCTTGAAAAAACATAACCTGATCAGTCGAATTACCGACATTAGTTTCTACTTTTGCAATTCAGTAGGTAAATTACTTTCAACATTTGCAATTGAGTAGTTAAGTGTTATCGTTTTCGTTATTGCCAGCGGTGACTTGAGACGGTAACGGGTAGTTCGTTACATCTTGTCTTGAAAAAACATTAGTAGAATTACCGATATTATTTGCAACATTCACAATTGAGTAACATGCTAGCGTTTTCATTCGCGTTCGTTACCGTGTCCGCGGTAACTTGTAATGGTAACCGTCAATTTCCTATACCTTGTTTTGATAAATCATAACCAAATCATTAAATTAACAAAATTGTTTTCAATAATTGCCAATGGGGTAGCGTTACGTTATATATTAACGTAAGCGTTTTCCTTCTTCTCAACGGTGACTTGTAACGGTAACAGACAGTTCGCTATATCTTGTTTTCAGAAACCATAACGAGATATGGTGGAGTTACCAGGATTGTATTCAACATTTTAAATTGAGGACGTCAATGGGGATAAGCATTTAGCTGTGCGTACAGCGTACATACGCGTTTTGAGAGTGTTTTCGTATTCTCCATGAATTACTTTTTAAGCCTTGCGGTAACGGCTTTTCGATATATCCCGTGATCCGAAAAATTGTTACCAGATCAGTGGAATAACCAAAATTATTTTCAACATTTTCAGCTGAGGGGGTCAATGTAATACAGGCGAATACGTGAAGACGCAGAGTTCATATTTTTATATTCGACACGATTTTCTTTGAAGTCTGCAAATTATTATTTAAATCTTTGTATCTCACTTTATTGAATTCAAATTCGGGAGGCCATGTGCCATGCACATGTTGCTTGTGAATGAGATTAGGCTACTTTGTTGTCAAACGATAATAAATTAATGTGTTGTATGCTGTCCAGTATTTCCAAATTCTGTTCTAACATTTAATATATTAAGCAAATCAGGTTTTGAAATACAAATTAAGCGATTAATTAATCATTAATATTTGTAACTTCAATAAAATAAAACTGTCTACCTATGTACAAAAGCCGTTTGGAATCGGTCGAATGTCATCTCTTTATTAAGTTCATACGACAATATTAGTTTAGCATTTCTTTATTAATTTGCAAAAATCAGAAGTTCGATATAAAATTCATATAGTATTCATTGCATTCAATATAATATTTCAATTTTTTTATCTCAGGAATATGAAATTAACTTTCAAAACCGTTTCTGATTTGTGTTCTAAATTCTTGGCCACAGCCATCTTCGGGGCTAGGGTTGCCAGGTGTGTTACGAGCTTTTTCTCCACCAATACTGTGAAATTTCCCCAATTAACCTCTCAAATGAAAGAAAAATCTCCAACTTTCAATAGAAAATATTCTCCAAATAATGGACAAACGACCTGAGCTGTTCAAACCTCTTACTACCTTTGTTTTTCTCACTTTTTCTTTCTCTAAGCCTGTCGTTTATTTGTCTCTTTTTGATACATAAAAATGAGAAAGAATAACGTCTGTTGTTTCTTTTTAATTCGTATTATTTGAGAGAATAATATTTCTATCTCGACTGCGGATGAAAATAATTTCCCGAAAAATTCCCCAAATATTTTCCTGCTTATTTACGTTCCCAGTTTTCCCCCATAATGAAAATATCCCCATTTTGGAGACAAAATTCCCCAATCTGGCATCCCTGTTCAGAGCAACTAGAGAGCTGTGCTGTCGAAGGCATTTGTTTGCCACCAACATTCCCCTTAGGTGAGTCAAAATCAATTATAAAATGACTTGGAAAAAGGGATTAATAAGGTGAATTCTACCAATGAGACAAACGCCGTTTTGAGATCAAAAATGGAGTCGAAGGATGAAAGAGCTCGTGCGTAATCTCTGCTCATTCTTTTCGCTAGTGGAATGATATCGGAAGATCTTAGAAGTAAAATATATCTAAAATAACATGTAAAGATATTAAATGATAGTGATATTTACACAAGTAGTTCAATTTTTTTTAACGAGGGGAAAAATGCATTATGCACCGTAAATAAATGCATTAGCCACCATAAGGTGGGCTATCCCTGGTGTGTGGGACCCTCCCCCACTAAAAAACCCCTCTCCTCTTGTGCCCATGCCTCTCTCCACGGAAACCGTCGCGAGACATTACTTCGTGGCAGAGAGACAGGCAGTTAGCTGGGCTGCAACCGCGCTTAGCTACGGAGCCTTTCTTCCTTCCTTTTCATAACGAAAGTGAGGAACTCTTGAATTATGCTCCACTGTTCGCTTGATTGGAGCATGAGTTCCACCAAGTTTGATGGGAGATATCCGCACGCAAGGCTTCGTTTAGGTGTCTTCTCTGGGTATCCCACGCCATGCAATTAAATATAGTGTGCATGACATCGTTGTCTTCATAACCGCAAAATTCACACTTGCGATCTGTCGCGATTTTCTTTTTGAAATCAGTTCCAAATGGGAATCAATATTTTGAGTAATGCATCAAACAATTTTTTGATGATATTCGAAGGAAGACGGGAATATGTGAACAAGATAGTTTTATACTACTATTAAGGATGATACGAGACAGTTTGCCTCTGTTACAGCATCACTAATTTCATATGTGGGGGAAAATATATTGAGATGCAAAGTGAGGAAAGCACAAACCGATTGCCTGGCTTGTCTGCCCGTCAAGTCGGTTTCCCATGCGGTTTCCGATGATAGCGCAACGGACTGCTGTACCCAAGTTCGCGGGTTCAAACCCGATCGAAGCCGTGGATTTTTAAGGGCGAAACAAATCCTTCGGTCGCCTTCCTTCGGAGGGGAAGTAAAGCCGGCTGTCCCATGTTAGTAGATTTACTTGCATGTAAAATATCCTAAATGAAGCCTCTGAGCTAAATTCAAATCGCCTGTCTCGTCGCCCGATTTAATACCTTCTTTCTCCGCTAGTTGGTGAAAGGAGTGTAGCAAAATTTGCGTGGTCAGACGGAAGAGCAGGCCTTATGGCCTGAGTCTCGCCACGTAAAGAGTAAGGCACGTAATAAATTCAGTTCGGTCTCCTCGCGTGCCGGAGGCCGCCGGGGTTGACCGTGCCGCCGCTTCGACGAAGGACCGACCACTCTCGGTTGATTAATGTTTCCGGGCGCGTCAACTACTTTGGTCATTAGTTCCGTAAGTGTAGTGCGTGTTTTTTTCTCGGGAAGTGGCGATCTTTCCCCGCAGGATGGCGAGATCTGGCGTCGACCTACTACTACGACTAGCGGGGTTTCCCCTCAACCAGGTGTCTTCCACCAGCGGGGCACCGCCACAGCCGGGACAATCTGTAAGGTCCCGACCGATCTCCCGGCATATGTGGTAGTGTAGTGCATGTTAGTGTGTGTGTGTGTGTGTGTGTGTGTGTGTAAGTGGAGAGGGTAGGACAAGGAATAGGAAGGAAAGATCGCTCGCGGTCCATGGCCCATGGCCCGTTTGTTAGGGTACTGTCCCGGCCTGGTGTTGATCGGAGGAACCACGGAAAACTACCGATCAGAGCAGCCGACCGCTAGAATTCTCCTCCAGACAGCGACTGAATTCGACCTAGCTGACCAGCTAGTGTCGAAAATCCAGCCGCCGCGGCGCGCCGTCGGGACTCGAACCTAGGACCTCCCGGTCAGAGGGACTGCAGTGACATCAGGTTGATGCACTGAGCCATCTCTCCCGGTACCACTCTCGGGGGACGCGGCGGCGTGGAGGGGGGACGGGGTGAGGTGTGTTTCCAAATTTGACTTTTCGACGCTCCTATTCATCCGATTTGCATTACTGACACATTACTGACATTACGTTGGATTCTGGAAGCTTGTCGCCATCGCTCTATAGGCCCAATTTTTTTTAAAATTGTTCTCGGAAATACAAGAAAAACTTTAAAAATCTAGTTTCTGCTAATTTTTGGAAAAAAGACTTCCTAGCGTAAATTATATTTTAAAAAGGATTCAAATGCCGTTTACAGATCTGAAATATTTATTCAGACGAAATCGGTAAAGTAAGTTCCCTTTGATAGGGCTGCGATCTATTGAACTTTCCTACAAGTATTTTTCGGTACATTGAGCCTTAACGGTGAGGATGTTAGACACCCAAGGTAACACCCACACGTATCTGATGTTTAGGATTAACGATACTCGATCACTAGAGTTGCTTTGTGCCGGGTGTGTTGCGTATATGACGACGTGTCCCGTTGCAGTATGAATAAACCACTAATTCTGTAACTTTCTCCGTTGAAAATAGTTTAAAAGTAATGTTCTAATAGAGCTAGATAGCAAAATTGTTGTTAATGTACTCAAGAGCTAAAAAAACAAATTATGATTCTTTATTAATTATAACTGTGATGGATAAATAAAATTTAATAATCCACTCCAATGTCATTTTTACACCAGATAACGTAAGTTATCCTTTCAGCGTCGTAGTTGATCAACAAACGTTGGCACCTAGAACGGTACACCACGCTTTTGTATGACGTACTGATCACACGATGCAGACAAATAGCACTCCGACTTTGAATCAGATAGTACTGCATTGCTGGAACTGCTGTCCGCTTTATCCTTTCAAGATAGCTAATCTTTGCTGGTGCATCGATCCATGAACCCACCTGTTCACATTTGAAGTAGTATAGAACACAGGAGAATCCACCTGTTATGCTATAAATTACATATTTCTTCTACAGAAATTTCTTCTTTTTTGGGACGATGTAATTAAAATTGAACCGCGTAAGCATTTTACTTTACTTGTGTTACCGAAAATAATTACAACTTTCAATTTTTTAAAAAGTATCTTACGGTTTTTATGTCAAGTGAAAAGAAGACGCACTCAATGAGGCGGTGGAATTCCAAAAAGTTTCTTTTTAAGAACGTGATTTCTGTGCCTCGCACGAATTTTTCAATCGTTTCTTAATGGATAAAATATACACAAGTGTAATGAAATACGATATTAATGAAAACATAATTACTGAACCATTTTAAAAGCATTAAGAATAAGAAATTGTTTCCAATATTCACAAAAAGAAATATTACTTTTTGCCTAGAAGAAACAAAAACATGTGATGCGACCAAATGGAGATATGCTGATTTTCCGCCAGTTATTTGTTTCCATTTTTTTGAACTTATAGTTTATTTCTATATTTATTAGAATGATCTACTAACTCCCGTTCCTGCGTTAGTAAGGTTGTCATTCTTTTAAGTCACTGAAATTCAGAGAGTTCCATGAAATATATTAAATGTATAGTACTCAATAAATTCTTACTTAGTAGTGACATCACAACCATTAAAAACTAACACAAGGCCACCATGATGGATATCTCTGATTGCTTTCATGTCTAAGGTTGCGTGCATTGTTATGTGCTTTGTATAGTTTTCTACCCAGTCTGCTTTATCGTCGCGAGATAACTAATCTCGGTAGCTGCATTGATCATGTCCGAATAGAGAATTTTGTACGGTAATATTTGTGTGAAATACGTCCATCACAACTCTCTTATTTTATTCCTCGTTAGAGAATTAGTTTTCACCACTTCACATGGTTCTAGAAAACTGAACACGATATCCGCGGAAGCACTCCAGGTAATAGTTTGCCGATTGATTTCGGTAACCTGAATTCACGAACAATATATTTCTTTGTGTTGGAAACTAAAGTGTTCTTATTTAAAATTACCTCCAGAGAGACGCGAACGTACAGCGACGTGTAAGTGAAAAAACAACGTCAGCTGAATTTATTGGAGATACCAACGATCGTGGATTCCTATTTATTTATTTATTTACGTCAAAAACAGTTAAAAACTGTGTGTGACGAGCTATGGGAAGAAGTGAACTATGTGCACGTTTTCATAATTCTGTGATCTCTATCCTAAACCATATTCTAGTCGAATTTTGAATACAGAAAAGAGCGATTTTTTTCAAGTTTTGTTGGCAAAATATTCACTCCTATATAATAAAATATATTTTCAAAGGTAAATTAGCTATAAATTCCTGCTGTGAACCCTCATGTTCTTCATGAAAGAATAATACTTCTTGTCGCGATAATATGGAAAACGATAATTTGAATAACTATATTTCCCACTGAAATTCAGAAGACGTGCACAAATAATGAAGTTACATTTATATTCCTACGAATGCATACGCTGTTTAACTATAAACCAACCCCAGGAGTAGGAAAATTCTCAAAATATACAATCCAAGGCCGCTTCGTGATTATTGAACGGCCGTTGCTATTTGTGAGATGTGTTTGGTAAGTTATTGTTGTCATATTGTTAAATGTATTCATATGTTATGTGTATTATGCAAGGCCCTATACGCCAATGTTAAGGAGATCCAACGAGTAACAAAAATTGAACGTTTCGCAGTCCGCCATGTTGATGGCAACAAGTATTACGCAAGCTGAGAAAATAAATACGGCGTTTCGAAAATAAAAGTTAGAATAAACCCTAAGTTAAATGTATTAATAAGAAAAAATCCGCAATAAAAATATTGTTTTCATTATATCAATGGGATTTCTCCACAAAGTTCAGAGAACACATTTTCTTGTTTTAAACAGAACATTTTATGACTAACCTCTACTGTAAATTACTGTAAATAAACTCTTTTGGTTTTTATTTACATAAAAATTGACTGGCACAATACCGTAGCTTCCTTAATGGTATTTGATGGAAAGAAAGAAGCAATCTTTCAGTTATTACAAATTTTCCTGTAAGAATATCACTTTGATTATATACAGGATTAAGATGGAATTTACGTCACAATTGCCATCAACATGGCGGATCGCGCAGTGTTCAATTTGCAGCGCTCTGAAGGACAGGAGGGTAGGTCTAGTTCTATATTCCAAAGCCTTTGGTATTATATTTGTACTTATTTGTGAAACGTTGTTACGTTCAAGTTATGCTCGCGCTTTCTAGCGCCATATACATGAACTACGCTAATGCCTTCTCCATGGACCTCTAAGCCAGTGATATTTTAATTATTTAATTTAAAATTCTTTACAAGTTTTATTTAAAAATTATATCACAGACCATCGCTTAATTAATTATAGGTTTTAGGTTTATTTGTAAGTTAATTATTCATTTTCTGTATAGAAATGAGTATTTTCTCGTTTTATTTCTAAATCCAACTTACATCTTACACTCTTAGCATAGTGCGCAATGACAAGAATGGCATTGCATGTCATAGTCAACATTAAATTTATTTCTATAGATGCGCATTTCTTTCAGTCACAGTTTCGTAACGAGAAGGCAGAAGTTATTAAATAGTGGTACGCTTATTTGTGCAAACTTACATAAATATTCAAATAAGCTCATTAAAAAGTCTTGAATTTCATTTATTTTTTTTAATTTTCTCAGGTAGTGTTGTAAACTACACAAATACATGAAGATAATGTTCAAATCTTACCAGTACGAGGAAAAGAAATATTTCTAAGAGTATGGTTTATATTCTCATGGGTTGCGAGAGGACTTTTCAATATCTTTTAAATGCACTATTCCCTCTTTACATTTTTTTCTCATTATTGTTACTGTAAGGAAGTATTTTGAATAAAAAATCGTTTGAGAAACTGTAGCAAGATAGAAATTTGAATTGTTTGTCTTTTCACAGTATTTATGGTTTAAGATGTTCTGTCAATTATTTTTTTGGATCGAACATTCTGAACAGCAATATAAAATGAAAATCTGTCGGGTTGCATTCAAATCACTGACCTAACTGAAGCAATTGGAAGGACATACACATTTTTGAAACTTGCCAGACGCAAATGGAACGTGGTTTGGTAGTTTCAATTAAGTTTGAGGTTACGAGCTCATGTAAACTCAAGGTGCGAATTGAAGGGGGGAGAGTGTAGAGGTAGTCCTACCTTGATAATTTGATGTTCCTTGATGGAAAGTAGTTCTTACCGTGAATACATTTTATCCATACTCAGGTGCTTTGTTTATGACTTCCACACGGAAATGTGCCAATAAATAAACCCAAATAAACGAAGTTACAAAAGCAAGCTTTTCCAACCACATTTTTAAGATTTTCTAATAATGCACTGAGTTATTGCTAAGCTGCGGATTTTTGCCCATTTGCCGATTTTTGTCCTTCAATTAAAAATACAGTATTTTAGTTTACTTATTCATTTTGAGGCATTAGAAGTATTATATTTTAATACATCTAATGCTTCAAAATGAATAAGTAACCTAAACTACTGCGTTTTTAATTGAAGGATAAAATCGGCAAATAGGCAACAATCCGCAGCATAGTTTTTGCTCTATTTATCAATACCGTGCTCGTTTTTCTTCTCAATTCATCGATTCATCACTCCGAGGAAATTTGAACCGTCTCCTGAAGATATTTGCCAAATTGCATCGTGTGGAGTCCGTTGACCATGAAAACCGTATCAGAAGAACTCAACTTCTATACTGCGATTTTCGTAACTTTGCCCCTGACAGGAATCAGCTGTTGACGGTTTCATCCAATCGTGAGCTTGAACGTCACCATAGTGACGTCACTGTCGCGAAATATAAGCTCCCGGTTGGATGGCAGCGAAACAGCTGATTTCTGTCAGGGGCAAACTTAGGAAAATCACAGTATACATAGGTAGACTTCTTTCAAAAGTACTGCTTTTGATGCGACTTTGAATGGCGAATATGTAAATATAATATGCGTGTCCAAACGCAGCAGAATATTCAAGATTTTAATGAAACTGCTATCAAGTATACATGGACAAATTGTTCCTAAATAACACGCAATTTCTTTGTAAATTTACTATGATTATGTTTGATGTGTTCTCATGTTTATTTACTGCACACAAAAACGTTCATTACACCTCCGAAAACACACATTACAGCGCTGTGAACGGAAGTCAGTGGACCAAGCTATCGACTAAGCGGGTGGTTTTAAAGAAATGCAAAAATTATAATGTTTTGGTAATGAAACTCGTTTTCAAGACATTTAGTAGGGAGATTGAGAAAATTTGTACAATAGTAAATGACGTTTATGACAATGACAATATAGTAAATGACGTTTTAAAATTAAAAGTAAATAACATAACTTTATCTTTAAAAACTGAAACGTTCTGAACGTATTAATTATAATTTTTCATGTGAATGTTTGATTTAGTCCTGTAATTATGGAAGTGTAATATACGTTTTATATACCTTGTTAAAATGTCGGCATTTAAAATATTAGCACGCTGGAGCCTCACCCTAGTAGTCCAATCGTTCCTAATCCGGAAACATCTTGTACAAAGAAAACAGGTTTGTTTCTGATTAAAAATTAAAAGAATACATAACATTCTGTTACAGATTCCATGTCAAAAGCCAGTGGAGTCATAGTAAGCAGATGTAGCAAGTGCAATTGATGTTTTTCATGAAAAGGGGAGTGTCTTGAAAAACAAACGAGAAAAGATTGAATTGTGTCTATGGCAACTCTAAAGGGGTTGCTAAAGGAAAAAAAGACAGAGCTCATTTTGGAAGCATCCCAACCATCTTTTTTCATTCATTTTTATCCATGTTTTAATGATTTTGCGGGCCCACATTTGTAAAATGTAATTCTCACTAATAAGAAAATGTTAATGTTTCAAAAAAAAATATTTTCCTGCAAATATTTTGATGAAATGTTTACAAAATTGAATTTTCAAACCTTAAAATAAAATGGGCGTCCTTTGCTGTTTAAAAAGAAATCAGGACTATTTCCGAGGCGAAATTGAGTTTGCGTGAGAGGCCAAGCACCACGCCTTCGTGCATAATATTCTTCGAATGCGTTACTTCTCTCGACACGATTTTCGTGACAGACCTACAAGAAACCTCTTCCGCAAACCTTGTGGACCACATGTCGACCTCCTGGTGATTGCGTTAGAGGCAGGCGAGATTGCTTCCTCTTTTCATATTCGTGTGTTGTGAATCTCAGCAAGGTTAGCTTCATAAAATATGTAAGGTAAGAGGGGGGAGATTAAAAAAATAGAGGTAAAAGTTTTTATTGAAGTTGAATTTAGTTGTGGTTGAAATCATTTAGATTATTTTCAACTTGTATATATTTTTTTTATTTTATAGAAAATTTTAGTGTAAAACACCTAAACGATAAATTTGACTAGTTTTTCTGCTGAAGAAAGGAGACGAAAAGGGGAATGGAGAATGTGGATAAAGAATAAGAAAGAATCTTCACTAAAGTGAATGTTGAAAATGAATTGTAATGGACGAATGCAACTCAGAAATTGCAAGTTGATAATTGCACTAACGCGAGCATTCACACCACAAGTTCCACTGATTCCACCTGCGTTAATTTAAACACGATATTCATTGTAGTTGAAGTTGGTTGATTAGTGATTCCTGTCGCGTCAACTGCTAAATCCCATACGTGTAGTGCATGTTTTATCGTGGGAGATGGCGGTAATCATTTCCCATTGGATGGTGAGATTCGGCGCCGTCCTACAGTCGGCTACAGGGGTTTTCTCCACCCAGGTATCTCCCCCAGCAGGGCACCGCCCCAACGGGGACAAAATCTATGCTCCCGAGCGATCTCCCGGCCAGTGTGTAAGTGTAGTTCATGCAAGAGTAAGTGTATATAAGTAAGGGGTAGGACAGGTCAGGGAGTGTGAAGGATAGATCGTGCACGGTTAGTATACTACACCAGCATTCGCCTGATATTGATGGGAGAAACCACAGAAAACCACCAACAGGACCGTGCTGCCGCTAGAATTCTCCTTCAGACCGAAGATGAATTCGACGCAGCTAACTACCCAGTGTGCCAGCGGCGGTGATGGTGTAGCGGTTAGCGTAATGTACTGTTCAAACCCGATCGAACCCGTGGATTTTTAAGGGTGAAACAAATCCTTCGTACGCCTTCCTTCGAAAGGGAAGTAAAGCCGGCTGTCCCATGTTAGTAGATTTACTTGCATGTAAAAGATCCTCAAGTCTAAATGAAGCCTCTGAGCTAAATTCAAATCCCCTGTTTCGTCGCCTCTGTAATACCTTCTTTCCACTAGTTGGTGAAAGGAGTGTAGCAAAATTTGCGTGGTCAGACGGAAGAGCAGGCCTCATGGCCTGAGTCTCACCACGTAAAATAAGGCATCCATTCAATTCAATTCAATTCGATTCGATTCGATTCGATTCAAGTCAAGTCAAGTCAATTCATTCGGTATCGAAATATTCTGTCACCGTCGGGATTCGAGCCCAAGGCGCTCCCGAAGAACGAGGAGCGAAGCGGTCAGCGGTGCATCACTTGGTGACACCACTTGTCCTGAGCCACCTAAGACGCTCCGACGTTTAGAAACATGGATGATTTGTTGGTCACGTCGCATCCTTAATCTGTGACATAATAACTTGACCCAGCGTTGCCTGAAAGTCCCGCGAAAGCGCCCAGGTGCTCCTCCCCGTGGGCCAGCACGGCGCCTCGTGAGCCGTGATTGCCGGCCGGCGGTGGCGGGAGGCAGGAGTGGGCGGTTTAATTAATAATCTCTATTTAATGTAAAAGGTATATTAAGTTTCAAGTACTAATGTACATTAAATGTACACTGATTTAATTTAAACTTTAAATTTAATGTACAGATACATTAATGTCCCTTTAATGTACAATATACATTAAGATTCGTGTACAGACATACATTAAATCTACATTAAAGTTAAAGTAATTTCTGAAATTAAAAACAAGAGGAGACAGCGATATGCATGTAAAAGAAGAAAAAGAAAATAAGGTGATGTAGATCAAGGAGAAGTAAAAGGAAATGCAGAATGTGGATGAAGAATTACTGTGACATAACAACTTGACCCAAAGTCGCTCAAAGTCCCGCGAAAGCGCCCAGGTGCTCCTCCCAGTGGGCCAGCCCGGCGCCTCGTGAGCCGTGATTGCCGGCCGGCGGTGGCGGGAGGCAGGAGTGGGCGGTTTAATTAATAATCTCTCTTTAATGTAAGAGGTATATTAAGTTTCAAGTACTGATGTACATTAAATGTACACTGATTTTAATTTAAACTTTAAATTTAATGTACAGATACATTAAGTTCCCTCTAATGTACAAGGTACATTAAGATTCAATTACCGACATACATTAAATCTACATTAAATTTAAAGTAATTTCTGACAGTGAAGTAAAGAAGAAGAGAAGGAGTCAACGAGATTCGTGTAAAAGAAGAAGAAAGTATGTAGATCAAGGAGAAGAAAAGAGGAATGGAGAATGTGGATGAAGAATTACTGTGACATAACAACTTGACCCAAAGTCGCCCAAAGTCCCGCGAAAGCGCCCAGGTGCCCCTCCCCGTGGGCCAGCCCGGCGCCTTGTGAGCCGTGATTGCCGGCCAGAGCGGTGGGGGGGGGGAGGCAGGGTGAGGGCGTGGGGGTGGGCGAAAACGCTTCCGTAAAACACCGGGTCGACCGCATGCCGCTGCCGGCCGCCCCCTTCCACGCCTGCGCCTCGGCGGCGGCGGCGGCGGAGGCGGCGGGGGCGGCGTGGGAACTCGGCGCCGGGGGCGGCGGAGGCGGCACGCATACGGCCCGCTCGCGTGCGCAGACGTGGGAACGGCCCCGCGCCGCCCCGCCCGGCCCGGCCCCCGCCCCGCCCGCCCACTCGCTGGACAGGGGTATAATTCGCCGCTAACCGAAGCTGCAGGTACACCGCGCCGGCCGCCGTCCAAAGACGCCACCTCCGAGAATGCACAGTAGGGCCATGTGGCTAATACAGTGGACCCTGCATGGAATGAACAAACTTATTTAGATCTCCTTTTTATCTCAAATATATATTATTTATATTTATAAAAATTATAAATATATATTATATTAATTATTTTAATTATAATAATTATTATTATTTTTGTATATTATATATATATATATATATGTAAAGAAAATATATTATCTTTAATTTGAATATACCGCGCTTCCCACTAATATCTTATATATATAAATTATTATTTATGATACGAGTGGTAAAATTACTTTTAGCACATTACTTTTTTGACAGCCTCACTGACTTTTCTTTGATTATAATTCAAGAACATAAATCAATTAATTGGGGACCATGTTACATTAAGATCAGTTGTAGCGGATCAGGCGAAAGTATTTTGTATTCTTTGTTGCATTCACAGTTTTATCTGAATATTTAAGTATTGTCTCACTTTTAGCACTAGTGGTAAAAATCGAGCTTTTAGCACGCTGTAAATGGTCGAAAGTGTCTGCTTTTATTTGCGGCTGACTAAAAATGAATTTATTACGTAAAGTTATATTCAAACATTGTTACTTTTCTACATTATTGCCGTAAAGGTACAGGAATTTGTCGAATCTGTGAATAGGAGTTTCTATTCCCTTTACGTCGGACATTGCCGTCAGTATGTGGGATGAACTTGAACGTCGCTTTGAAGTTCCGCGTTGGTCTGGAAGCTTTACCTTCCTAGGCATTTCTTCAATTCAGAAAGAGATGCAAATCACTCGCCGGTTTGTCGGGCTAATCGTCGAATGATTATGCAAGACCCATCTGCCCCAGACGTTTGGTTAATGGAACACTGTAAGGGTTGGCATTGTCACGATTGGCGTTGACATCTCCAGAAGTCAGCATTCATTTGTTTGAAAATGTACACCGTTTATTTAGCTCATTCTTTGGTGAATTTCCGCTGCACTATTCCCTTCATCTTCTTCTTAAAGTAAGTCAATACGCAGGACTACGCAGCTCGCACATGGTGGGAGTGTCAATCGTATCAGTCGTAATCACAGGCCTACAGTTCAGCTCAAATTGGTGATAAGGCGGTGTTGGCAGAGGTTGTGGTAAAAGAGATGCGCAATTGCTTCCTTCACATTCCTAAATCCCCCCACTTGTCTAGCGGTTTAAAGGCTCGATGGAAGGTTCAAGGAATCTGCCGTAATATATTCGGAATAACATATAATATGCATATAACACAAGCATTATCAAAAGCATTAATGATGTTGTTTGAAACTAGTAATTAAAGTATTGAAACCTGAAGATTGTATTTCAAATTCATCTTTCTGTAATGAATTTTGTGTAAGATTCAGCTACAATTTCCGCTCTTCTGAAACTGCACTGTTCTAGAAGCGAAAAATGTTTTCCAAAACTGCGGCTAAAGCAATGCGTCTAAATAGTATATTACATTCAATTTATATACAGATGTCTGATTTATAACCATCATGTCGTTTTGAATGTCACCCGGAAGATAAGAAATGATCTACCGAATTCTAAAAAAACATGTATCACAGATGTTAACTGGAAACTTGTCTGAGTCTTTTTTCTCTTCTGAAAAGTCTCAATTTTTGTGATAGATGAAGATGAATAAGAAGGAGAAGAGGAACAAAACGTAATGAAGAAAAATCAGAATGGGAGAGAAATTAAAAAAATATAAATACTTAATGAAGAATAAAGAAGAAACAGCATTAAAGCAAAGAAAATGTCATCTTCATGTGCTAGGTAGGAACAAATTATTGTATTTATATTTTTTATTTGTAATTATATATAAATTCATATTTCTGAACTCTGCCACCCGGCAAGATTGGTCCTAACGTAAAATAAAGTTTCTATCTCACTATATATGTACGTATCTATCCATCTATATATCTACCTTCCTATCTATCTATTTATCTGTCTATCTATTTATATATCTGTCTATCTACCTATTTGTAAATTTATCTGTCTACCCATCTATTTATCTATCTACCCATCTACCTATTTGTAAATTTATGTCTATCCATCTATTTATCTATCTGTCTATCCATCTATTTATCTATCTGTCTATCCACCTATTTATCTATCTGTCTATCCATCTGTCTATCTATTTCATTATCTATTCGCCTATCTACCTGTCTATCTATTTATCTAACAATTTACCTAAAGGGATGAAGAAGAGGAAGGAAAACCGGGAGGCGTGCAAGGACTGGGGCAGTTCGCGGCCACTGTGCGCTCCAGACCGCCTCTGGCTGTGCGTCGCGGGGGGGGCAGAGGGGGAGGCGCCGTCCCGGACCCGCATTCCGCGGCGTGAATGGAGGCGTTTATTTCGCGGGCGCCGCCGCCGCACGATACGGGTTCATTAGAAGGTAATGCGTGAGCGTACGCCCCGCTCTTCAAGCCCAGCGGCCTCCCGCCCGCCCGCCCGCGCTCCCAAACGCACGGCGGCGCGCCCGCCCAACCACCCAGTCTCCCGCCCAGCCGAGCGCCAAGCCGACTGTCCATCCGACCGCTTAGGAGAGCCCAGAGCCCATACACCCAGACGATGATGCAGCCGTTCCAGCTGACCGAACGGGCAATCAGTCATCCAGCCACCCATCCAGCCAACCAGCTGTCCACCCTGCCAACCGCCCAGCCAAGCGCCAAGCCGACTGTCCAGCGGACCGCTTAGCCCATAGCCCAGAGCCCATACAACGAGCCGATGATGCAGCCGTTCCAGTTGTCCAGTTGACCGAATGGGCGTTCAGTCATCCAGCCACCCCATCCAGCTGACCAGCTGTCCACCCTGAAAACCACCCAAGGTAGTCGTCCAAGGCGCACCAAGGGCCACCGTCCAGTCGTCCAAGGCGTCCAAACAGCCACTCGACCATCCAGCCGTCCACCTTGCCGACAGCCCAACCGTCCGTTCAGTCGTCCTGCCGGTCGTCAATCCAAACGTCCCATCATTCGAAATCGCAGCCGACCAACCGACTGCTCAGTCGTCCAGTTAGTTATTCATTCAACCGTCGGCTCAGTCGAACTCCCAACCGACTGTCCTGCCGACCGCCTACGCATCCAGTAACCGAGCCGATCATCCAGCTGTCCAGTCGCCCATCTAGACACCCAGTCAACCATCCAACCGTCCACCCAACTCACCTTCCAACCGACCGACCAATCCTTCAGTTATCCTTCCAACCAGGCGCTTAATCGAACTCCTAGCCGACCGTCCAGTCGACCTCCCAGCATGACCACCCAGCCGCCCGCAACCGCACAGCCCTCACTGCCCCCATGCCCACTCAGCGTCCCGCCGCCCGCCGGCGCGGTGCTCCGTTGCTCCTGCCTTCATACGCCACCTCACGCCCCACCGACCGTTCAGCCGTCCATCCAAACCTTCATTCGAGCACCTATCCACCCAACCGACCTTCCAGACCCCAAGCCGACTACCCAACCGTCCAGCCAACCGTTTAGCCATTCAGGCGCCCAACCCACTGCCCAGCCAACCAATTGACGTAGTCGAATCCGCACAGCCCTCCGTCCAGTCGTCCGCCGAGGCGCCCAGTCACCCAGCCGACCAGACGTCAGCCTAGCCGACCGCTCAGTCCGATCATGCAGCAAGCCCTCACCGCCCCATGCCCCCATAGCCTCCCGCGGCCCGCCGGCGCGGTGCTCCGTTGTCTCGTCCTTTCACACACTTCCTCACGCCCCACCGATCGTACAGTCGTCCATCCAAACCCTCATTCAAGCACCTATCCACCCAACCGACTGTCCAGACACCCAGCCGACCACCCAACCGTCCAGTCAACCGTTCAGCCATCCAATCACCTAACCAACTGCCCAGCCAACCAGTTGCCAGCCGTCCGCCCAGCCCGACCTCCCAGCTATCCCCATGCACCCACAGCCCTCACCGCCCCCATGCGCCCACAGCTTCCAGCCGTCAACCATCCAGCCGTCCACTCTACCGACCGACCAGTCCTCCAGCCGTCCTTCCAACCGTACCCTTAGTCGACCCCGACCAGCCGTCCGTTCAGTCGTCCGTCTAGTCGTCCGCCAAGACGCCCAGTCACCCAGCCGACCAGACGTCAGCCTAGCCGACCGCCCAGCCGACCAGGCGTCAGCCTAGCCGACCGCCCAGCCGACCAGACGTCAGCCTAGCCGACCTCTCAGCCGACCAGACGTCAGCCTAGCCGCCCGCCCAGCCCGACCACGCAGCCACCCCCATGCACCACAGCCTCCCGCCGCCCGCCGCCGGCGCGGTGCTCCGTTGTCTCGTCCCTTCACACGCCACCTCACGCGGCGGCCGCCGCCGCCGCGGACACGAGAGATTCCTGGCATTCTGGCGGTGGGATGGGGGGCGGCGTGCGGAATGCGCGGCGCGTTTTCACCTGTTGCGGGCGCTTTGGGCGCGGGGCGCTAATCGCCCGACCAGAGCCAACACGCACGTCGAATTTTGTCGGTTTGTTAGTTTTAATTGGCCTCCCGTGAAGTTTACCTGAAATTCGATACCCATCGATGCTGTTTGGTGTGCGCCTTTTGTTGCAAATAAGCAAATTCTTTTTGTTGTCGAAAAAAAGCGTTCTGGGCATGCCGACACGATCTAATGAGTGTTTCCTGTCCGATGAATTGCTATGGGAATGGAAGTGAAAGGGATAATTGACCTGCAATGAAAATTGATCGAAACAAATCACGTAATAAGTAGGGGCGGATCCAGCCGATCATTTTGGAGGCATCATAGATTTTTGTTGAATGATAAATGTTTTTTATTATATTGTATATTATTTTTGTAGTGTATGTATGATACTATACGACATTATCTTTTAAATAATTACATAATTTTAACGTAAATAATTATTGAAATAAATTTTTCCAAATAATAAAGGTAACAAATGAAAACTTTAGGCCTTTGGGGGGGGGCATGGCCTCCATGGCTCCCTTCTGGATCGGCCACTGATAATAACCATGGAATAATTCTTGTAGTGGTTTCGATTTCATTCTGATGTACTGAAACTAAATCGTCTTACGGAACAAGAAACGTGTCAATTTTACTACCAATTGAACAAGGATAATTTCATAAGCAATGTACCAAATGGTGCGTCCCTTTGTAATGTATTTCATCGTTCTCTCGTTCATTTTATGTGCTGAAAAATTTATCTGAATCTAAATAATTTATAACAGCTTTTTCGAAGTGTGTATTTTGTTGGCTTCACACGCACCGCGAACTAGTTTGAATGATTCATTGCATTCTCTTGAAATCCTCTAGGAGGGGATATTGTGTTGCCAGAAGTTTGCTTGGTGTTACTAAGCATGGGAAGAGAGCGATGCTTCAATGAAGTCCAATACACGATAAGCATACAAAGAGTGTGACTGTTTTGTCCTTAGGTATTTCTGTAATTTGATTTACTCAGGTTTGTTAATAATTTTGAAAATATTCTTGTATTGTAGAAAATGGTTAATAACTTACAGGTTTCATCACAAAAAAATTAAGACTATGAAGATATTCACACTGTAAAGTGTGATTCCGCCGCCCTGGATGGCCGAGGTGGCTAAAAGCTTGTACCGACCCATTGCTGCTGTTCGAAAGGTCGCGGGTTCGAGTCCCGCTTTGAGCACGGTTGTTTGCCCTATGTCTCTCGTATACGTGTTGTAGTTTTTGAGGGACACGCGTTCTGCTGAGTCCAGATGAGAGGAGCCCGTAATTGTGTTGGTGTATACTGTGTAATCGAATATGCGTCCCGCCGGGACGTAATGGATAACCGACTGTGGGCTGGCCCAGACGAGAAAAGTATAATTCCTTCTATCACTCCCTTTCTCTAAATATGTATCAGTGGAAAAGAGATTGCCTAAGTCTAAAAAAGTTCTTCCAATGCGTCCATACACCTTCCTTTTTCGTTCCATTGAACAAATTCGTTTTTCAGAACATGAGCAGGGTTGCAAAAACAATTTCTATGTACTGGCCTCATATTTTAATCCAATGCAGAAAGCCTAATTCATAGGAGAAGTGTTCATTTAAATTCATATTTTATCTCAACAATTTTCGACCTCATGTTCCATATAACATTTTGTTTGCTTCGTCACCTTCCAAGCTACATCATGAAGAGAATAGAATAAAGACATTCTCGTTTCGATGTTCCCCTCTGGAATGGTATCCTAAAGGCTCTAATTAATCAAGTAATAATTCTGAAGGAAATTCATGAAATCCTCCAAAATGTGTAGTTTTCTTTCAATTTAGATATATATATATATATATATATATATATATATATATATATATGAGGTTTAAATAATAATATCCTATTATCTTCAAATTCATTCGTGTTTCGCAACACAGTTCCAAAGATCAAAAAATTTCAACACTACAAAATATGTGTCCGTTCCTTAGATGGAAATTGGTAGATGGCTGTTAGGCACCAATACAACAACATTATTTGTATACTTGAAAATCGTATCCAAAGTGACAAAACATTTTAAAAATACAAGCTAGTTTCTAATTTTCTGTACAATTTTTTTCTTATCTTAGATACACATCTTTTCTCAAGCTTCTCGTACTTCACTGTACGTTGCATGAAAAATAATGAGAGTTTTCGATTTCCTAATCCGAGATTACACATTTTTGAGTGATTTTTTTAATAATTAAGCTTTCGGTACTATATAAATAACACCGACAATAGTACATTATGAAACGATGATGTAATGACGGGTATGAATACACGAGTCCGTTTTCCGACGTCCGTATTTTCGAATTTCCTCTCATTTCTGGAAACGTCAACACCATCAGAAAGAACCACCAGTCACTAAATATTTTAAACTAAAGAACTGGCTGGTTTTTAAGGACAACCACACGTCAGCAGCAAATAACGCAAAATGACTAGCGTTCAGATCTTAACCTCACTGAAAGTTCTCTTCAATAACTACCACTGCCCTAGTCAAATAGGATCAAAGTGAAATTACGATCCAATTTATTTTTAATAATATTTCACGTAAAAATTATCACTAAAAAAATAAATGAAAACTGAGAAGCTTAATATAATATTAAATGCAATTTTAATACACACACTCGAACGAAACATTTACTGCAACGATTCTCAGTGATTAATGAAGTGACAATACTTGGTTTGTAAGCGTCTCTGTGATTGATCAAGAACCTGTATGATAATGAAAACTGTATCGAAATGACCATCATTATGCAACTGGTTGCACCCATCCAAAGACAGCGTTATACAATGGGCGTAGAAAAAAAGTGTTAGTGTTAACCCTTCAGTGCACTTAATGGGCCACAGAGGCCGGCTCTGTTTATTAATGCTGTAAATATTTTTCCGTTAACATTGCAAGCGTGTCCTTTCATGATACTCTCTGTTGTTATGTTTCTTTTCTTATAGCAAAGAATGGTCCAGTAAGTCAAGAAATTTTTCCATATATTTCAACTTTTCTGCGGGTAGTCGTGCTTTCCACTAAGAGGGCCTCCGAGGTCTGGTAGTGTGTTTTCCCTTTAAGGATCTTTTAATGCATAAGAAACACATTTATGTTGCAGGAATTTATTCCCTATCATTCCAGACTTCATTGTAGAGAAACAAATCATGACCACATAGATATGAAAGAGAGTTTTTAGTGCAAGGATTCGAGGAACGGATTTATACCAACTGGCAAAATATGTTATGGAAAAAGGAAAGACGAACCTTTTGCAAAAGATTTTTGCGTCGAAAATGATAAAGAATAGTACAGTCATAATTCGCCGACGATTATAACTTTACAACTGATAACTTTTTTGAGTTTCTAAAAGCTTCAAGTGATAACTTTTTACGTCCACGTTCATGGGTGAATTTTTAATGGAGAAGAATCAAACATTATGAGCTATTACGCATGAAATACTATCTGAACTGTGAGATTATAACGGTTGTTAATAATGTTCTAAACTTTTTGGAGACTATGGAAATCTTTGATTTTTTATATAAGTCAAAACAACAAAATTACCTAAATTTCTTCTTAGCACAATACATCAGACCAAGACCAAGTAACGACGAAAAAGAAACCATCAATTATTCTTGCATACTATAACAAAGCAAAGATTAGAGTTGGCCTCACGGATCAAATGGTTGACAATTACACATCATGAAGGCATACTCGTCAATGACCAATGAAGTTATGCTATTACAATATTGAGGGAGCTACTTTGAGCGTACGTAAGCTTTAGAAAAAAATTTAAGACTAATGCCAGTGGGAAAGCGCTATGTGTAACTGACAAAAGGATTTTCCTGTGCTAATATGAAAACATGAGTGAGAAACCCCAATTTCCTCAAAAGAACCGTAATTGTTCTTCAAGTCTTGGGAATTCAGCGACAAAAGTTTGGAAGACATATAAATCATTTCCAAAGAAAAAAAAAGAGGTAAGGCGAATATTTACGAATGTTAATACCGTGGTAAAATTGTTTAACTTTTTCTATTGAGATCGTTACTGTCTTTCCAGATGATATTTATGCCTCTTCGAGACATATTTATACCTCTTCGAAGACAAAAAAAAAAAAACAAATTCACAGTGCTTCGTGTTCGAAAACAAACTTTTACTAGAACATTAAAAAGTTGCTACAGTTGCAAATAAAATGTATGAAATTCCTTATTATGCGTTAAAAGTGTAGAATAGAAGTTTATTTAATAATAAAAATCATTGCATTCCTTACTTCTTCATTACGGCCCCAAATTAGTGTTTTATTCAGACCGGGCCTCTCAGGCCCATCAAGTCGAAAGCCGCAAGATACGAACACCGTGCATGAAGGGTTAAACATGTTTTGTTAAACATTATAACAGTGTTAAACACGTTAGTGTTAAACATGTTTTCGAGAATTAATGCGCTAAAAATATCTAATACAATTAGCATTCAAATTAGCATCCACGCTGAAAAATTAAAACACAATGTGTTAGAGGAAGTAATTTACTTCATATTTATAATACGTTTATCCAGATTTTCTGTATGAGGACCCCAGAATATCAATTTTGCTGTTGAAAAATCGCCGGTTTTTGCCGCAGCATTGCAAAATGTCTCTATACTACTCACGTAATATGCGAGAAAGTGAAACTGTCGACAATATGATTAATCAAGTTTTTTTTAATATTCTTGCTCGGCATGGGAGAGAATATAGTAATGTTCAGAGTTTCACCAAACTAACACTCAGCAATAAGCATTTTTCTGTCAAAAATTCTCCGTTTTTCGACGGTCGATTACAATACTTTCTCTTCTTACGAAAAACGTGCGACTAAGTTTTGTTTGTTTTCAATTTGTTAATCCTTGTTCGACTTATTTAGTCTTTCAAGAGTTTTTATATATACATAATTGTTTTCCATACAGACTTTATGCATATGGAAATTATATACATTGTTTTACATTGTACAATTACACATGAACGTTTCGAAGGTTAGCTCTTTTGGGGATCTCTAAGATACATACAATAATTTTTCTATTTTTATATACATTTAACAATTTGAATTGATACAGGTTTGTAATTTGAATAATTCTGTGTACGGTTTGAAATAATCGTGGAGGATGTAACAAGTCTTTAGTATGACGGATTCTAATTCTTGGTTGTGGGTAGGCTGATTTTCCGAGTAAATATGTCTTAGTCGCAGGACATAAGGGTAAGTTAGTATACAATTTTGATGCTAATTTGAGAATTATTGTCCATTATTTAATAGTGTTGTAAATTTTGTGTATTTGTGAAACTAATATGTTTATTTCTTGAGATGTTATAATTGAAATTGTGGAATTGTAATTAGTTGTCTGAGGTGATGAAATTGAATGTGTTCCCGAGGACATTTTGTGATTCTAATGGTACCGTTGGTAAATTTGGAAAGTTTATTTTATTATTTATGTTTGGGGGGGTGTACTTGAAAAGCCTGTTATTTGAGAATTTGATTTGGGTTGAGAATTAGATTGAATAGACATTTCTGCTGAGGAGGCCTTCGAAGAATCATAAGAGTTGGAACTTTTAGTTTTAAAATAAGCACACCCCCTATAATTTGTGTGTACCCACGTCGCTAGCCTAAAGATGCAGGCAGTGTGGAGATGGGATTTGGGCTCCGAACCGCCCGAACCTCAGTTCGGGTGCCCCCAGTTGGGCTCTTGGCTTCGTCGTGGCTGTGGCCCAATACTCTGGGCATAGAGGAGGGACTTGATGTCCCGGCGCATGTGAGTGGCGCGTTGTCATTAGGCAACATTGACTCTGGTACTAACCCGGAACGCTAGTAGCTCTGAGCTGGCAGGCCGGCCCTAGACCCTGGCATTGAATGGGGAGGTTGCCGCGAGGGCTAACTGCGTCCCGGCGAGATCCGGATAACAAGCCCAAGGGAGTACTTGTATCCAAAAGGGGTGTGTCGATAGAGGCTAGCGCCCTGGCGCCCACCCCGGGGTTTCAGTCCCCTGATAAAGTACCAGTGCAAGGGATACTATTCAGTACGCACGTCGAAAGGTAACGAATGAGTGCTTCTCATTCTCCAAGCAAAGATATTTCTTATTTAAACGACATTTTTAATCCATTAGAGTCCTTTGTTTCAAAAACGGAGAAGTCAATTTCAATTTTGTTTTCTCAAATATTATTTTGCGAATTTTATCTCTTCAATAGACGGAAACATCCTAAATGAAACAAATAAGCAAGTTGCATTGAAGTTCAACCCAATATCAATGTACGGTGGTACATGGTAAAGAAAATGACTTCCACATCGAAGATTCCTTTCTGTCCGGGTCTCCAGACGTCTGTCACACGCACGCATTGTAAAATCACCCAGCAGGTGTCTGAGTAGTAGCGAATGGTACCGAATAAGTACTTCTCATTCTCATAGAAAATATATTTCTTATTTGTACGACTGTTTTAACCCATTAGAGCCCATTTTACTAAAAACGAACAGTCAATTCTAATTTTTGTTTCTCAAATATTCTTTTGCGAATTTTATCTCTTCAATAGACGGAGACATTCCAAATGAAACATATAACCAAGTTTCACAAAATTTCAATCCCATCAGGATGCATAGAAGTACATAGTAACAGAAATGATCCCCCTCATTGAAGATTCCCTCTTCCCCGTGTTCATCATCCCACACAGCGCGAAGTCACCCAGCAGGTATTGGAGTAGAAGCGAAAGGTACCGAAAGAGTACTTCTCACTCTCAGACCAAAGATATTTCTTACTTTTAGGATACTTTTAATCCATTAGAGTCCATTGCTCCAGAAATGAAACAGTCGATTTCAATTTATCTTCTTATCTCAAATATTCTTTTGCGAATTTTATCTCTTCAGTAGACGGAGACATTCCAAATGAAACACGTTTGAAGCACGTTCCAAGCAACACACAATGAAGCATGTTTCATAAACTTTCAGCCCCATCACAATGCACGGTAGTACATGGTGACAGAAATTATTCCCCTCACTGAAAATTCCCTCTTCCCCGTGTCCATCATCCGTACACAAAGAGAAATCTCCCAGCAGATGTCCGAGCAGGAGCGAAACGTATCAAATGAGTACTTTTCATTCTCTGAGCAGAGATACGAGTGTTTCTTATTTTTATATTTTTAATCCATTAGAGCAAATTGTTCCAAAAGTGGAAAAATCTATTTCAATTTTTGTTATTTTCTCAATTGTTCTTTTCCGAATCTTATCTCGTCAATAGACGGAGACATTCTAAATATAAGAAAGTTTCATAAAATTTCAACCCAATCGCGATGTACAGAAGTACATGGTGACAAAAAATGTTCCCCTCTCATTGAAGATTCCCTCTTCCCCGTGGCCATCATCCGCACGCAGCGCGAAATCACCCAGCAGGTGTCGCTCAGGACGGCCGTCGTGATTACAGAGCGCGCCGGCGGGGCGGCTGGGCGGCGTTCGCTTCCAACTGGCAGGCAGGGCGATGCAGCACGCGGATGGCCCGGTTAGCAAGCCGTCACCGCATCAGCCGCGGCGGCGGCGGCGACGCGGGGGCGGCGGGGGCGGCGGAGGCGGCGGGGGCGCGGGGGCGGCGCCACAAATCGGCGCCCACTGCAGCTGCGGGCGCCAGGTGACGAGGCGGCGGATAATTTATCGGGCCCGCCGCCCCCGGCCCCGCCCCCGCCCCCGCCGCGGGCTGCGTGCGAGCGGGCACCGCCACCGCCGCCGCCGCTGGGAGCTATCGACCCATAAAAATCGACCACCCCGGCCCCCGCGCCCCGGAGGTGGCGGGGGTGGTGGTGACGGGGCGTTGGGGTGGTGGCGGACGGGAGGCGGTGGATGTGAGGACGGGAGGTGCCGCACGGGAGGTGGAGGACGTGGTGTTGGAGAAGGATGGCGGTGGAGTTGGATGTGTTGAGGGTGGGGGAGGCGTCGGGGTAGCGGGGTATGCGGGGGCGGTGTGGACGATGGTGAGGATGGTGGCGACAGAGGAAGCAAATGAGGTGGAGATAACGCTTGCGACAGGGTTTGGGGGTGTCGTGGCGTTGGGGCGGCGGGAGCGGCGAGGGCCCGGTGTGGCGAGGACGGTTAAGACGTGGGTGATGGCGGGGGTATAATGGCCGTGAAGACGGGAAAGGCGGTGGAGGCGACGCTAGGGGTAGGATAGGATCATTGCGGGGGCGGGACCGGCGGGGCGGCGAGGGCGGTGGTCATGGCGGGTGGCGGTGTCGGCGGGACAGGGTGAGTGGGTGGGGGGTAGTGGAGGCAGGGCATGGTCCATTTGCGGCGGAGTGGTGGCAGCGGAGTGGGGGCGGCGGGGGCGGCCGGGGCGGCTGGGGCGGTGCAGGCGGCGGGGCGGCCGGGGCGGCTGGGGCGGTGCAGGTGGCGGGGCGGCGCGGCGAGGGGGGCGGCGGGGAGGCGGGGCGGCGGGGGCGGCAGGGCGGCGGGAGCGGTGGGGCGGCGGGGGCGGCGGGGGCGGCGGGGGGCGGCGGGGCGGCGGAGCGACGGGGCAGCGGGGGAGGCTGGGCGACAAGGGCGGGGGCGGGAGACGGTGTCGTAAGGGATGTTGGGGCGGGGGCGGCGGGGCGGCGGGGGCGGGGCCGACGGGAGACGGTGTCGTTAGGGCGGGGTGTTGTGGGCGGGGCGGTGGCGGGGCTGGCCGTGTGAACGGCGCCAGGGTGGCCTCTGGCTGCGGGGGTGGCGCTGGAGGTGGCCGTTCGCACGGCCGATGGGCGAGAGGCCGCTGGGGACGCGGCGCGCGCAGAGCAGAGCATTGCCCGATTCACCGCTAGGCCCAATTCGCGCCAGCCCAGGGAAGCGATCTTCGGGGGTTGCAGAAATATTCCTATTCCACAACTGTAGTACCCTTTGAGGAATAGCGCACCACTTAGGCTATCTGAGATCATTTTGTGTACCATCGGAACCTAATGAATATTGGGGTTTTCATGACAAAAAGTCTTGTCGTACATTCTTAGTAATTAATAAATAATTACTATTATAATTATGTAAAATAATAGTGTAAGTATGATTTTCATTCAATCTTTTTAATTTGAAAAAGTCATTAATAATTGTGACTAAAAGTCACAATTAGTCACAATAAAAGACGATACTAATAAAAGTCACTTTAATAGTGTCTTCCAATTTGGACTTGAATATTTACGTCACAGGACCCCAAACCCATCGCATACTTTGTAGATGTCAATGCTTCAAATAATCTGGTATACAGTTTTTCAAATTCTCAAACGTTTTCGAGAATAAATATTTCTAATATTACTTCTAAATTTAGTCTTCGTGTGCTAGCGGTTTCGTTGTCTTACCACTCCGAAGGGCGAGGTTCGATTCGCAGAGTATTTTTCATTCTTTAAAGTTTTTCCTTGAATAAAGCAAAAGCTTACAAGGATGTAATTTGGGCATTCTCTAAAATATCTGAATTTCGAAACTTGTTATCTTCAAAAATTGTCAATTCATATGTTCCGTTTATTTGCTAAAAGAGTTTTTGAAGAATTTTTGGAATAACGCTGAAGAATTTGTAAGATATACGTTGCAATGTTGTTATATAATGTAACGTTTACAAATAATACAATGTGCTGTTATATCACTTAAATTTTGAAGAATGTTATTATTGTATATTGTGAAGTATACAAATATTGGAGACTACATTATACTCTGATCCCTGGTGGCCGAGATCGCAAAGCAGTGGAGTCGTAGCGATATCGGACCCAACGATCGCGTGTTTGAGTCTCGCGTCGGGCATGTTTGTATTTGTGTTCGTCCTTCCCCCCATCATCACCATATCATGGAATCTTCAGTTACATAACGTTAAAACCCAATAGTGATCGCTAATGACCTTGAAATGATGCGACCTTATATAACAAAAAAAAAACGACTACATTATCGTATACTACGAGGGAAATTCAAAAGCTTTTAAGCCATTCTAAAGTCTACATCCTACAATACTCTAAACTTTCGAATCCTGCTTTTCATCCCAGATGGCCGCTCAGTAACCTGAAAGCCTGGGAGAGGTTTATTTATACAGTACGACCCAGGGGAAAAATACCTGTAGGGAAATTACCCGCCGTCAGAAGATGAAGACACACTAAACCTCCAACTTCTTACTATACTAATTATATTAAGACGAGAACGTAACTTATGTTGTTCTTCTACGATGTGTGTTTTTAAAGGAAGTACCGTTTTGGAAAAAAACATAAAAATTTGTTTTTCAAAACAAAATTTATTTTTACATGAAATACCATTTCTTAATCTATTTTTCTACATATTTGTCACCTTTGGTCAGACATTTATCACAGCGGGAAACCAACCTTTCTATGCTCTCATCATAAAAAGATCTCCGAGTGAAGAAGCCACTTCTGAACACTGTTTTTGACTCCAAATAATGTTAAGCTAGCTGAAATTCTCCACTCTCTTGTAGAGATTTATGGTGAAAACGTAATGAGTGATGGAATGATGAGAAAGTGGGTTAAACCATTTATTGTTTGATGAGCCAATTTTCATGGCGAAGGAGAGAGTGGGTGGCCTTTGTTGTCAATGATGGGTTGATTGAAAAAGTCAACGAAAAAATCGTGAAAACAGACGGTTCACAATAAGAATGCTTGGTGATGAGAGTTTGAGAAATTGCAAAACTGTTTTTTTTAAAAAAACTGTGTTCAGAAGTGTCTGTCGTCACTTGCGGCATTTTTCTAAGGCATAGAAAAGTTGATTTCCCACTCGACAAATGTCGGAAAAATGATGACAACTGTGCAAAAAATAGTTCAAGAAATGCTCTTTCAGCACTACTGTATTTATTTTTAATTAGTTTCGGCTTTGCTTCCTAATCCATTATCTAATACACTCTGCTTACTACTAACCTATTATCTATGCTACTAATTCCCAATGTGAAAAGAAATTTAAAGAAAACTACGCCGCCTCCAGCCATGTAAGAGCTATCTATGGTTTAGTTAGATACCCAAAACTTGATAAAAATCCAAAACCAATGAAACAGTTGAGATTTTGTCTAATAAATGTAAACATTTGAATGTGTTGTTGCGCCCAATCGCATTCTATGGATAAAAATTTACTGTTAAATTATCTTGGTTCATCAAACTTCTCACTTAGTTTGACACGCCATTCTTCTCTCCTGGGTTTTTACTTATGACAACCTGCAACAAACAATTGGTCATACATGTGCCTATTGAACATTGACAATTCTACTCCCAATCTATAATAATAAGAAGAAGTGATTTCGTGGCATAAGAGATTTAATTTTCGTTCATTTTTGTTAATCTATTTGCATTATCGCAATTTACCTTGCAGATGTTTCGTAATCGTCACCCGATTGCGTTCTCAACGCATCGGCTGACGATTACGAAAAGTGTACATTTTCTATTACAATCACGTGCATCAACAAATCTTAAGAATGAACCAGATTTAACTACAATAGACCCTCATTAACACGCATTCCAAGGGACCGAAATCATCGGAGTACGTGTATAAATATTCGTGTTATCAGAGTTTAATAAATGTCCGTATTACCGTAGTCTCTTACCGGGAGTTTTGTTCGGGACCGAAGTTTTGTTCATGTTAAGCGAGTTCGTGCTAACGACGGTTTACCGTATTTCAATCCGTTATGACCAGAAGAATCGTCTTTTTTTCTTACCTCAACATTCAGTTTCTATTGTCAGCGGTGCCGTAGCACGCATTCCATAATGTCTCCGAGGGTTGGCGTTCAGGGCGGACGGGTCTGAGAGCAGGTGCATGGGGGAGACCAGTTGCTTCGCAGTGTGATTTTTTTTAACCTACATGATCTATTTATGCCAATTATGTGTGAATAATTCATCGGACGTTTGTGAAAAATCTTTTAAACTAAAAATAGAAAATATATGATCAAATATACTGTATATTGGGGTATCAAACACTCCATCTCATTCGCGAAACCGCGTCCTTCCACCTTGTTCCCTGAGACTTAAAACATAGGAGTTGATTACTCAGAATTACGGTTGGACGGAAACACGGTAAGACATTTGGTCTTACCTATGGCTATTGAACATTTACAGTAATACATAACCTCTAACAATGAATAGAAGAAATGAATTTAGGTTCTAAGGGATTCTAATAATTCTAGTTCATCGGTTTGGTTAATTCAGGCGCGGCTCGTCATTAAAGGCTGTAAGGCGGAGCCTCTCCTAGAGAAATCGCCGTCCAAAAGAAATTTAAAAATATGTTTACAAATGTATTTATTTATTAATAATGGAATTCTGAGTTGTATTATGTTACAATCATATCAAAATTTTTCTTTGTCGGTTCGATAACGGCCGTCCGTAACGCATTTAAAGCTGTTGACAGGGAAGAGTGAAGCGTTAGGCTCCCACTTTATTCTCCCATAAGGTCTGTATAAAACGAGGAGGCGTGACGTCATGTATTCACTGCAGACGCTTACCAGCGGACGAAGGCTGCGGCGAGACAGCCTTCGGTGGAGTCTAGGGTTTGAAGAACGGCGGGCTCACCAGATAGCATTACTGTGCAGCTCCGCGAGTAGCATTGCCCTTCAACTAGTTTTCCCAGTATGCGGTAGGAGCGCTATACTTGGGTTTTTCTTTCTTGGCGCATGAGGTCTTGTCTTCTGGGACCCGGCAAAATCGTTGTGAAACAGAACTTACGAGTACTTGTGATTACTAGTACTAGTAACTTGTAACTTGTAACCTTTGTGAAACGGGCCCCAGGATGGAATATCTCACGGTATTTCGCGTCGTTCTCAATCGTCTGTATCAAACTTCTTATTAATAGAAATACAAAACAGGCAATGCAATGCACTGTAATGTAATGCAATGCATTTGCAGCCTTCCCCATTTATAAAACCACGAGCCGCGACTGGGTTAATTCATAACCTTGACCATAGTACAAAATACAGATGTTCCATTTTCGTGAACTATTGCACATTATCAGCCCATCGGTTGATGTTTACGAGACGTCCCAATTTTCTATTACGATCAAGTCAATGAATTAATCAAGCGAATGAACCAGATTTAATTGCAGTAAACCCTCGTTAGCACGAACTCGCTTAACACGAATTTCCCCGTAACACGAACAAAACGTCGGTCCCGGCAAGGAATTACAGTAATATGGACATTTATAATACTCGAATAACACGAATTTTTATAACACGAACTCCGATTATTTCGGTCTTTTAGAATTCGTGTTAACGTGGGTTTACTGCATTTCAATCCGTGCTAACTAGAGGAATACTTTTCTTCCTGCCTCAACATTGAGTTCCTATTGTCAGCGGTGCAGTAGCGCGCATTCCGGAATGTCCCCGAGGGTTGGCGGTTGGGGGGGGGGGAGATGTGATGGTGTGGGTCGGCCAGCTGCGACGCAGTGCGTGGCGTCCCACCCTCGGCAGATCGTATGACGCAGACGCCGCCTTGAGTGCTGGGGGAGGCGGCCAGCAAGCACTGCCGCTCCCAGGATTCGGTTCCCCCCACCCCCACCCCTCACCCACCCACGCGCACGACGAACGCCGCGCGCCGGCTCTCTTGCCGCTTATACTGCGATTTTCTTAACTCTGACCCTGACAGGAATCAGCAGTTTCGCTGCCATCCAATCGGGAGCGTATTTGTCGCTATAGTGACGGCACGATGGTGACGTTCAAGCTCCCGATTGGATGAAACCGTCAACAGCTGATTCCTGTCAGGGCCAGAGTTAAGAAAATCGCAGTATAAGACAGGGCAAAGTCACGTATGCGTCTCAGGACCCAGTTCATAGGGGCACTTAAATGAGTGGCTCTAGTCCTCGGAATTTAGGACAAATGCCTACTTAGTTCCTTTAGGATGTGAAAACTAATTGCAGGTATTTACGAAGCCTGAAAAAAGAGATCTATGGTAAGCGTCCAATAGTGCCTAAAATGTTCTAAAAGGGTGATTGATGCCTATTTTAAAACGTTTTTGCCTAAAACTGACTAAACAAGTCATTTGCAAGAATGATCATATTTTGAATGCTAACCTTTGAAATTCGTTTTACTGAATCGTAAAAAATTTCCCTGCTTTTCCGAAACGCAAATATTATGCGATCGAATTCGCAATGGGCTATGCATCGAAATCTCTCACCCAAAACAGCGAACACGAGGAGCCAGGCAATTCAACATTAAAAGGGGGTCTCACGCTCTCTCCGATCAGCACGCACTTCTTGGGCAATTGCACCCATTCCTGATGCAGCTGTGCTGTTGACAGGTTGAGGTTTATCGCCGCAGCGCGTCTTCTTCGAAATCCAGGCGAGGAAAGCCACAGCTAGGGCAAAAGCCTACTGATGGAAACGCGAAGCATACAAAAGACTGTCCAATGGTTAAATGGGTCGTGTGTACAAGTTTTTTTTTGAGAGGGGGTGAAGAATTTCCAGAAGTGAGCATAAGCAATGTGACTAAACTTGTTTGCTCCTATAAATATGTGTCAGTGCAAAGTTCATTTTCAGCTTTCAAAATTATTATAACAGATGACATAGTCTTACTGTAGAAAATTTGGAGAAAATACTGATTATATGCTATACTGCTAATATTGAAAGTGAATAAAATGTAATTAATCTCTCTCAAAAATGTAAAACTACGTAACATCCTGTATTATAAAATTTGCCTCATTTAATCCTTTTGTGATCAGTTTTACATGCCAGAAGCATAACTTTTTCATATCTAATGTTTTTGCTTTGCCTGGTTTAGTCATTTGTAACATATTTTAGGTGCCTAAGATAAAGGTCTACTCACAAGTAGGAGAACTTTGATAACCTAAAACATTTCCAAAAATGATCAATAAAATGCTTTTGAAATGACTTTACAAAGCCCTAAAAGCAAAGAAATTGAAAATTTTTATCAAAACCGGTTCAGATAAACAAATCAAGCTCTTGGAAATATTACTGATGTAATCGAACCTTCTTCCTTTCGTTCAAGTAAACGCAGTTTGCAAACGTTTGGTTTGGACTGTTTCTCTACCAGGAAATCTGTCTTTAGTTATTCTGAAATCGGTCGAAGGGACAATGGCGCTGATAGACATCACAGAAATCTTAGATTACATACAACGGCAGATATTACAATTTCTAAGCGAAGAATTCGAATAGGCTACTCAGGAATTCTGTGGCATTTGTTGAATCTTCTTAATATTGTTTGAAGCAAGTACCATTAAAATGATATTAATGTTAATGAACTCAGCGAAAAATGCTTTAAAAATGACGGGAAAGGTTTAAAAATACTTATTGGTCGAAATTGACAAAACATTGTTCATGATGAAAAGGAAAATAATGATGCACTGTTCTAAGTGAAAAGAAAAACTGACATTTCATTAAAATCCTTCCTCTAGTCATAAACATTCCAACCTTAGTTATGAAGAAGTGAAATAATGACAAAACGTTGATTCTAGAGAATCGAACAACCACTGCTTGTCCTTTTCTCTGTGTACTCTTGTATGGTAACGCTTCTCAGCTGCTGAGTCTAGCTGAGAGTTACCTCTGTTTCTGATGCAATTTTAACCGGGAGATCCGACGTTGGCGGATTGCCGACACTGGCTTTACTATAGTTGGGCCAAATTCTCCCGCTGTCTGAAGGAGAATTGTGGTCACCGGCCGCTCTGACCGCTCTGGACCGCTCGCAACCTTACCTTCATTTTCCTTGTCCTATCCTCATCTCTCACTCTTTACACGCATTACATTACCACACATGTCGGGAGCTTTGAGCCTGACCCGGCTGCAGCGGTGCCCTGCTGGGGGAGGTACCTGCAAGGGGAATCAGAAAAGTCGAAGTGTATGTCGGTGCTGAGTATAACTATCCATCAGTAAGGAACACCGCCACATCCTGAGATAAAACATTCACTACACTTAGATTCTATTCACCATAGCCGTCAATACGTCCGGAAACATCAATCAGTCTAATACTGCATACCTACAGTAGTGCTCAAAGAAACCGCATCACCTAAAGAAAATGGGCATTCTGTATTTTCCTTATCCAATATGCTCTCAAAAATTGGTAAACATATATTTTGTGTAAATTGTATTATGTTTATGGTAGCATTACCTTCATAACTCACTCGATTTTTGCAAACCAAGTGGTGTATTTTGAGGATTATATTGCAGATTATATCTGTTAGTGAGGTGATGTGGGTTTTTTTAGCACTACTGTAATTACGCATTAAACATTTGTGATGAAGTGAAGCATCGTCAAAATCTTTATTTCTTGAGACGAACTCTGCTTGTTATTTTCGTGCGCCATCCGTGCGCTCTTATTTTTGTTCTGCAACTCTTTTTTTTTATTTATTTAAGGTCGCATCAACATCTAGGTCATAAGCGACCATTATGAGATTTAATGTTATGGTAACTATGAAGATGAAATGATGTGGTGATGATGATAGGGAGTGAAAGGACGAACACAAGTACAACCATGCCCGAAGCAGGACTCGAACCCGCGACCATTCGGTCCGAGATCGCTTCGACACCACTGCCTTAACGATCTCGGTCACCGAATCGGCTACCCTACTCTTTCTTTTCCTTCTTTTTCATATTTCTTATTTCGTTATTGTTTCTTATTGGTTTCAAATTTTGTTTATTCTTCTTTACCTTATTCATTAGCATTAGTGGCTGCCATAAAGAGAGCGGCTGGACGGCTGACAGGAGGCACTCGCAGTAAGCATTTGGGTTGTAGAAAAGTGTGCGGAAAATCTAATCCTACGAGTCTCTTTTGGCAGTGTGGACATGGAGTAATAGGATTTATGGATATGAACAATCGTATACTCGGCAAAATAGATAACGATGGCGGGGAAAACTTGTTTTATTTTAAGCAAATCTTTTATTTGAAAAAGAAGCTGCTTTTGTGTGTTTGAGTCAATACCCCTTATAGTGCGATTTTTCTAACTCTGCCTCTCAAGCTCCTACGGCACCGATGGAATATCACTCGGCATTTCGCATCGTCCTCGTTCGTGTCGCTAGAAGTGGCCTGATCGCAAGCACTGCTTGATACGGTCGCAATCATGCGATGTCTTGCGGCACGACTACATGCAGTTTACATGCATGATTTACATACAGTAAATCTACTAACATGAGACAGCCGTCTTTACTTCCCCTCCGAAGGAAGGCGTAGGAAGGATTTTTTCGCCCTTAAAAATCCACGGCTTCAATTGAGTTTGAATCCGCGAACTTGGGTAACAATCCTATACGCTAACATTACACCATCAACGCCAACCGTTACATCATCGACGTGACGATTACATGCGGGAAGACTTACAAAACCATTTAAGAGATGTTTTGTTTTGAGTGGAGGAAGACGGGAGTCGAAGCGCGGAGGAGGCCATCTTCCGGCGCGGGGAGCCGTTGGGAGTGAATGGGAGCGTGAGCGTGGGCGAGGCGACGCAAGGGCAGCGATTGCGGCGGCCCCGGTCACGGTCGCCGCCAGGGCGCGCGGCGCGCCGCGGCGCCGAGGCTGCTTCGCTCCACATGCGCAGCCAGGGACGGCCTTGCGATTGGCAACACGCGACCTCTCCAACACGTGACGGACGTTACCATATTGCTTCCGAACGTCTATATTCTGGGTGTCTTGCGGCGCAACAACCACTGACCAAGGTTGGGCCTACCACCACCACCACCACCAGCGGCCTACCACCGGCGTCCCAGCAGGAGAGATGCGGATTCGACGGTGTAACGGTTAGCGTACCGGACTGTCATACCCAAGTTCGCGGGTTTAAAACACGTGGATTTTGAAGGGCGAAAAAAATCCTTCGTTCGGAGGGGAAGTAAAGCCGGCTGTCCCATGTTAGTAGATTTACTTGCATGTAAAAGATCCTCAAGCCTAAATGACGCCTCTGAGCTAAATTCAAATCGCCTGTTTCCTCGCCCGAGCCTTCTTTCTCCGCTAGTTGATGAAAGGAGCGTAGTGAAATGAGCGTGGTCAGACGGAAAAGAGGGCCTGATGGCCCGAGTCACGCCACGTAAAATAAGGCATTAACTAACTAACTAACTAGAGATGGTCCAGTGCATCAACTGATGTGACTGCAGTCCCTCAGACCGGGAGGTCCTTGAGTTACACTCCCGACGGCGACAGGATTTTCGACACTAGTTTTTCAGCTAGGTCGAATTCAGTCGCTTTCTGGAAGAGAATTCTAGCGGCCGGCTGCTCTGATTGGTAGTTTTCAGTGGTTTCTCCGATCAACACCAGGCGAATGCCGGAGCAGTACCCTAATAAACGGGCCACAGACCGCGCGCGATCTTTCCTTCCTCTTCCTTGTCCTATCCTCACCGCTTACACACACACATTAACATGCACTACACTACCACACATGCCGGGAGACCAGTCGGGAGCTTACAGCTTCTCCCGGCTGGGGCGGTGCCTCGCTGGTGGGAGATACCTGGTTGAAGGGAAAACCCGGCTAGTCGACGGAAGGTCAGCGCCGATCTTGCCATCCAGCGAGGAAAAGATCACGGTCACCTTCCGAGAAAAAAGACGCACTACACTTACGGGACTAATGACCTCTGTAGTTGACGTCCCCGGAAAAACCAACAGTCAATCAATCAACCAGCGGCGTTCCCACAGGCCTTGTGGACACGGGTTAAAGCGTACGTGTGGTTAGCACGTAGACACCCCACGCCGTATTCCGGTCTTCTCAACCTAAGAAGTGAATTTTCTCATCGTCACACAGTAACATATACAGGGACATTGCAAGGAAAACGCACCAATGGCGAAGCTGACGGGTAGTCTGGGAGCCTTAGAATACCCAAATTATTTTTCAACAAAATCTGTCGTTGTGGGTGCCATTTTTTAAATTTTTTTTTACTGAATTGTTAAAGAAAATTATTTTTTCGGACTCATTTTCCCCCGCTTATGCGCGAGGGAATTAGTGGGACCCGTAGCTAAGCGGGGAGCCTGCAGTGGATAGACACCGGCTGGGTCTGTCGCGCATGCGCACAAGAAGGCGCGCGATATCTCCTTCTCTATCGCACTGACTGGGCAAAGAGACTAAGGCTCCCAGATTACCCTTCAGCTTCGTCACTGAAAAGCGCATTAGGCCTATACTTTTGCCTCGGCCGGGAATCGAACCCGGGGTCGCGCCATGGAAAGCGAGCATGCTAACCAAAGAGTCAAGCCATCAGGGCGAACGTGCATATTACTCGTACTAATTTCCAATAAGTGCAGAAATTGAAAGAAAACCATGCAATCTCTAATCATACGAGAGGTGTATAAGTTTTCTTAGGTGTGCAGGATCTCGGGAATAATACACAAATTTCTGATATTTTCTGAAATTTTCAACTATTTGGTTGTGTATATGGTTAATCATTCATTGTGATCCTTCATTAATCCTAATCCATCTATTCTAATTATGCGCTTAAAGACTGAATTCTTTTACTCATTGCACTCACTTAAAACTGACGTCATACGACAGCAAGGATTCAAGGAATAGGTGACCCGCCAGTAAATATTTGCTATTAAACATGCTCCCTTATGTAACTGCAATTTTTTTGGTATTCTTCGTATGCACGAAACGTACGTTGTACTGTATAAACGTAATACAAGGGCTTGAATTCTGGCGGAACGGCATTATAATAATTTTAAAATTATTAAATTATTTTATAAATATTTAACCGTTTCTATTAAATTAATAATTAATTTGGGGCGCGTTCCGAGACCAAACATTTTGTAAATTTAGTACTGATGATATTAATAATGATATTATGAAAAAGAAGAAGAAGAAGAAGAAGAAGAAGAAGAAGATGGGGAACACAAGAAAGGGGACGGTAAGAAACATTAGAATGAATGGACGAGTACTTGGAAAAGGAGGAAAGCGTTCGTGATATTCTTTACAAAATCAACATTTTGTCAGTGCTTCCCTTCTTCACAACCGCTCGACTCCCATTAACCGACTTGCATATATTAAAAAAAAAATACAAAGACAGTGTCAAAGCGAAACTTTACCTAGGGTTAAGAAAAATAAAAAATAAGAATTTTCGTTTAAGTTAGATATGCCAAAGTAACTAGTAAATTATATTTAAACTAAAATTAAGTTAGTTAATAGAACGTTAAGTTAGTAGTTAGTTAAGTTAATAGAAAAAACCCTCCCTCTGAGCTGCTCAAGCCGCAAGGCAGCAGCACACTTTACATCCATTGCGACAAATACATTCCCGCCGCCTCAGGGGTACTGTAAATTGAATTGAATTGCCGTATTTTACGAAAAGAGACTCAGGCCATGAGGCCTGCTCTTCCGTCTGACCACGCAAATTTCGCTACACTCCTTTCACCAACTAGCGGAGAAAGAAGGTATTCTTTGGGCGACGAAACAGGCGATTGCCTAAGGCGACTATCATGGGACAGCCGGCTTCACTTCTCCTCCGAAGGAAGCCGTACGAAGGATTTTTTCGCCCCCCAAAAAAATCCACGATCGGGTTTGAACCCGCGAACTTGGGTATAACAGAACCATACGCTAACCGTTACACCATCACCGCCGCAAAGGGGAAATGGAAACAATAAAAAAAAAGAATTTGCATATTGCCCAGCGAGCCTCCCCAGAGCTCGTCCCAGCCCTTTCTGCAGCCCAGATGCACCGCGGCCTCGCCGCCACCGCTTGCCTGCCTGCCTGCCGGCCGGCCGCTCCCTTTATGGGCTGCGCGAACGCCGCTGCATGTGGGCCTGACTCACGCGGATGCGCGGCAGATGTTTTTAATTTGCAGATTAACATGGCGCCTACCGCCGGCGCTTCGGGCGAGGGGGGGCCGTGGGTGCGGTCCCTCGTGCAGGAGGCCTGGGGTCATCTGCCGGCGGCTGCGTCGTTAAGGATCTCTTACCATCCCTAGTTCCATTAAATACGAAGGGCGTTCAGTGACGTGTCTAATAGGGATGCGATGTAGCCATCATAATATCAATGTTTCTAAACATTGATATTCAAAAATTAAAAATCGACGATAATAAAACATCGTCTGCACAACATCGATATCAAGACAGCAATGTTTTTAAAACTGGATTGGTAATAATTCATGTTCAAGTCGGATGGATTAATTTTGAAGGTGGTCGCGCGCTTTTGAAAAAAATTCTTTCGGTTGCTCTACAAACCATGCTGTTACTGCTGCCTTGATATCTTAATAGCTCGACGAATGCTATTTTAGTTTTTTTTTTTTTTTTTTTTTCATTTTTCGGAACTATAAATAAATCGGATACGGCCAGACTAGTACTGTAGGGTGAATGATCTGCTGCAACGGGCAGGCTGGGATGGTGGCTGGCTTATGCAGATTTTGCTGGCATGTGCACCGGTGCATTGTTGTGAAGGAGCAGCACGTTTGGTGTGGCTCACACATCAATGCACAAACCATAGTCTCACTGCCAATGGTATAAATGCGCTGCGTTGAATCAACGTATGTGCTCTGTTAAGACTTGAAGCAAAACTTAAGGCTTGAAGCAACCCGAGGGCCAGAGGCCCTAGGGTTTGGGGATTGCCCCCCCCCCTCGCAGGCATTTACTTAGCGCCCTAGATACATAAATAACTATTGTATTATTTGTAATTGTATAATACTTTCAACATTCTTAATTGTATCAATATTGGGATTACTCGTGAATTATTAATTATTGTATTATTAATATTATTGTTGAATTTATTATTATAATCATTACTATTGCATTATTAATATTATTGTTGATATTATTGCCACAATCGTTTACTATTGTTTTACTATTGTATTACATTTGGAATATTGTCTAAGATTATTGTATTTGTAACTTGCCACCGGACAACAGTCCACTTGCAAGGAAATAAAATTATGATTATTATTATTATTATTATTATTATTATTATTATTATTATTATTATTATTATTATATTAAAACTCACAGACTTGTTCCGAACTGCCTATTGACTCGAGGAGGCGGGAATTTATTTGTCGTAATGGATATACAGTGTGCTGCTGCCTTGCAGCTTAAGCAGCTCACAGGGAGGGTTTTTTCTATTAACTAAAATTAACTAAAACTAACTTAATTTTAGCTTCAATCTAGTTTACTAGTTACTAACGTAGCACTTGTGCATACCTAACTTAAACCAACATTTTTATTTTTTATTTTTCTTAACACTAACTAAAGTTTCTCTTTGGCACTGTCTTGGTATTTTTTTTTTTTGTATATTTCTTTATTTTCATTCACGCATCATTCATTCTTGTTTCATTAACCGCCTAATGTTGGGCATCGAAATAAGATAAAGGAATCTTAAATACACAGCTTTTTTATGTGGAGTGAATAAATAAGAAACTATCCGAAATATATGCAACGAATTTATTTCCTAAGAAAAAGATTTCAAATCTTCATTGATGTCTTTTTTTAAGTATAATCACAAAGAAACTTATCTGTGCATTCAAACCTTTCATTCTAATTGAACACAGTGATGAGTAGCTGCAACTAGAAATTCATGGAGGTAAAACAGCGAGCTGGTATGGCATGAAAATGAGCGACATGACAGAAAGATTGATGGCCAAGCGAGAAAGTGATATTGTGTGGTGTCATCTAATACACTTGTACTAATTACATGTAAATAAATCATTCTTGATGTGCTCTCTCCATCGAATTTTAATGACTTGTGCATGAAGACGGAAGTTAAAATTATTGGCAACTTGCTAATTTACAGGAACATTCTTTATATAATAACGATACGCAACGACGCAATGATGTAATATGATGTGATTTGTTTAAAGCAGGAGACAAGCAATATTTGAGAAAGGAAATGGTTGGAAGATTAAGAAAGCCTTTCAGCTCTTCCTTACGCTGTTTGCTTAATTACCCGACTGCGTGAATGCAATGACGTTTGGCTGAGGATCGTGCACTCAAGAAACTGACCATTTATGACTCGATAAAGTCAAAATTGTTCCGTAATGTCCTGGGTAACCTAGACCAGGTGTTATCGCTAATACATTCGAAGATAATGTTAATTTAAATAAAATGCCATATTATATTGCAGGCTGCCAATTAGCAGGCGCTATTTTATCTTTAGCAGGCGCTATTTCTTTTTATGTATACCTGGGACAATCAGTTTCATTCCACAACAGTAAAAACAAAGAACTTAATGGAAGAATATCACAAGCTTGGGCAAAGTTTTGAAGTCTGAATTTAATTTTATTGGACAAAACACAAACGATAAAAATTAAAAAGAGATATCCTCAACAGTTGTGTTCTCCCTGTACTAATTTATGGCGCTCAGTCATGGTCAATAACCGTGCAACAAAAGAAAGCATTGCAAGTAACTCTAAAGTAAATGGAAAGGAAAATACTAAGAATATTGCTGAATGAGAACGTAAGAAACACGGAAATCAGAAGAAAAACGGAAATAAAAGATGCAGTACACTGTGCCCAAATACTGAAGTAGAGACGGGCGCGGCATATGGTAAGTATGAGACATGACCGCTGGGTTGGCATCACAACGGCAGGCAACTTGGAGAGGACAACTTGGAGAGGCCTTTGCCCTGTATGTGATTCCACTGGCCTTATTATTATTATTTTATCTTTCATAGATATGCATTCACTTGCCAGGTCAACTATCAATTCAGTGTACACACAACTTCACGAAACTTCACACCACTTCATTTTCAATGTTCACACATTTATTGTATTACGCTAAAATTTGCGTGGTTACACACAAACAAACGTAGAAACACACACACCGAAATCGAAAAACCTAGGAATACTTTTTTTTAAATCTTGGTCTTTAAAACAACTAATAGGTATCCGCTTTAACCTAACAATAGAGATGATTTAATTAGACCTGCCTAGCAACTTCCGGGAAATTAGGATAGATATTTGTGAAAGATTAATTCAACTTCTGAATAATTGATCCTTAACTACTTTAAAGCCATTAGCAATGAATTCTTCAAAGCAGGGGTTTCAAATTTCGAAGGACATTGGGACAACTCGTAGGTAAGTTTCAGTGGCGTAACGTCAGGGGACGCTAAGAAGCTGAGCATCCCCACGTGAAATATTAATCAAAGAAGCCTAAATATTGTATTGATCATCTTCCAAGTGAGTGAAACACATTCAGCGAAACACGTTTTGTATTAATTTTAAAGTGATTTCCTATGATTGAATTCCGCGCGTTTATACAAGCTAGCCTCCGATTGCTTGGACGCTAAAATGCTTCTAGCGTCTGCCGCGAGATTGCGACGAGCAATGATACATACGCAGACGGCGAGGTTCTCCCCTCCCCTCGTCACCCCTGCCTCAGGATTCTCGAGTCCCGACAAGCTAGCATACGGTTACGGGCAGCATACGGCTGGTGAGAAAGCACCGTGTGAGAAAGGCTTATGAGAGCAAGTTGCTCGTTAGTGCACGAAAGCGCAACATACGTGAGGTTGTCAGAGAAATAGTTTTCTTTCTCACTCGTGATTCCGTGCTTGCTCATGAGCACAAACAGTAGATATAGGGCTTGCTTACTAATTCTCAATTAATATCTAAGAAGTTGAATTCTGACTTAAATATATTAAATTTTATTTTGGTTCGAAATATATCAATTCACAAGTGATCTCATTGTCAATCGCGCGTGAGAACTAAAGCGGAGCAATTTCATAATTTGCTTTCAAGAAGTCTCCTGATATAAATCTGTTGAAGTAGTGTAACATTTGTTTCAATAACTTCGATTCTAGAGAACATTAAGAATCATGATGTCTTCAGCTCGCGAAATTGTTGAGCATCCCCAAACGAACGAGACACGCTACGCCGCTGTTAAGCTTATAGAAAAAACGAAAGGCGCACACTCGAACGATTTACAAAACGGTGGGTATAAAAATGAACGCGCATGTTCAACCTGTAACTCGCTTGTCAATCAACCTGTCAAAATCCGCCACGCGGGTAAGGAACGCCGTGTATCTCGCGGTGGCATTCAACGCCGAACGAACGAAGCGCATGGCGGCGAGAGTTGCGCACCGCAGATAGCTGCAGTGCTGCACAAAGTGCCTATCGACACAGATGCGCGGCCGGCGCGGGTGGGCAGGGAGGGGTGGAGTGGGGGGAGGGGGGAGGGGTGGTTGGCGAGGCGACGCGGGTTGTCACACGAGGCCAAAGCCGACGGCTGGCGCTGACGCACCCGCGCGCGTGCCGGCGCAAGCGACAACGCCCGGCCCCCCTCCCCGCCCCGCCCACTCCGCTCCCCCCCGGCAGGAATCACCCCATCCGCAGTCCCTCCCTGAGCCGCAACCACAGCCTCCCAGGGACGGATCCAGCCGATCATTGGGGGGGGGCATAATCGATTTTTGTAATAAATATATTAAATATATTATATAAATAATAAAACATATTAAAAAAGGGGGTAATTATTTGTATTAAAATTATTTTATTACATTTAAATTTATTGAAATATTTATTTATATAAAAATTATGTAATTATTTAAACAATAATATTGTATATTATCTTATATACACTACAAACATAACATACAATATAATAAAATGTTGTATATTGCATATTATTTTTTGTAGTATATAAGATAATATACAATGTGATTGTTGTAATAATTACATAATTGTAATATAAATTAATATTTAAATCAATTGCGCCATAGAAGAGAAGGTAATTAACGAAAATTCTAAGCCCTAGGGGGGGGGCATGGCCCCCATGGCACCCCCCTGCATCCGACACAGAGCCACGCCATGTTACTTCTTTCCCTTTCCCTCCGCACCCATTACCCTCTCCACTCAACTCGAATCCTCCCAACTGCCATCTCCCCATTTTGCTGCATCCTCGCTTCACCCTCCTTCCTCCTCAGCCCCTCATCCCACTTTCGCTACTTTTGGGACTTTCTGACCCTCAGCATAGAGTAAAGATGTATCTTATATATTATTTCTCAAAGGGCTGTTTGGTCTTTTCAATAAATTGGGCGACATACGAAACCGATCTGTATAAAGAAGCAATGGATTGAAAAATCGTGTTTCTTTTCACCTGCACATGGGACATTCGTATTGAAAAAGGGCGTTAAACATACCTAAATATTAAAAAAAGTAGTAATTCGGGATCTGTAATATCTGATTGCCGCGCGATCTATCGGAAGAAAATTACACTCGGACGGTGGCGGGAAATGCAATCTCAAGCATTTTTGTTTGTTTCAATTTAGTGTAGGTTGTATAAGCACGTGAACGTGATTTTCTACATTGAATAGAAATCTTGAAATATGAGAGGTTAGTGATCTTAGTGAGGTTAGGTCGTTTATAATGCTGGAATACAAAAAAAGAATTTATTTAAGCAGAAAACAGTTTGGTTATTTGACTAACCGTGCGATTTAATCGCACGGGTTCTCACTAGTCATCATTAGTCTATGCCCTCAGACACCCTCTCCGTGCCCTCCGCTTGTCCACTCCTCTGTCCATCCCCCTTCCACTGCCGTACCCACCCTCTCCGCGCCACCCCCCGTACGAATAGCCCCTATCCGCAACTCTCCCCCTCCGCAACCACATCTATGAAATGCCTAGTTGTAAATACGTATCTCAGAACCGTACCGTTGACAATAATGTACGACACCGCGCATCCCGTTTGCGGGAGCAACTCAACTGCAAAAATGACATAAATTCGTAATATGTCACTTAACACTCTTGCAATTACAGGTAAACAGTTGTTAGTTATCCTTGTCTTGTTTTTGTTAGCAAATGTTGTTTCAACACGCCAGTTCTCTTATGTCATTATAAATCATATTAACCAATTGCACTACCTGTATATTTCTCTTGTATTCTTATTGTATATTTATAGCTCTGAAACAGGCCAAATAAATGGCCGAAACGTTGGAAACGACGAAACGAACGATAGCCGACTTTCATTGACCCACCCTCACGAGTATCCGCACTGTATTTATAATACGAGGTCAAGATCAACAGTATAATTATGCCATGTTGTTTCATCCCCTTTCACTCGACGCTTTTGACCAGTCCTATGCACACCTCAGATTTTCTTCCAAATGAAAGGCCCTTGATTCAGAAACGTACTTTCTTAAAAGTACCTCTTTTAAGTGTATCAGTATATGTTAGAATAAAAAATGTAAATATATTAATATACTTTATGTATTTATTTAAAACAGAAAATTTTTGTAAAGATTAGAACATTTGCTTGTAAATCTTATTATGATTAAAATCCTATAAAAACTGAGAAACAAAATCTACAAATTTGTGAGCCCCCAAATGTTCCGGGCCCTAGGGTGCAGCCTAGTCAGCCTAGTGGATACAATGGCTCTGACCACAACCGATTCACCTTTTCACCCCCGTAACCACAACCTCACCCCTTCATCACCACCTCATCCTTCACCACACCACTTCACTCGCATCAACTGAAGACACTGGCCGACTGCTCTGATCGGTAGTTTTCTGTGGTTTCTCTGATCAACACCTGGCGAATACCCGAGCAGTACCCTAAAAAACGGGCCACGGACCGCGCGTGATCTTTCCTCCCTCTTTCTAGTCCTATCACCACCCTTTACTTACTATCACGTAAATTCACATGCACTACACTACAACATATGGCGGGAGACCAGTCAGGAGCTTAGAGTTTGACCCGACTGGTGCAGAGCCACGCTGGTACCTGGTTTTGGCAATACCTGGTTTGGGAAAACCCCCGCAAGCCGACGTAAGTGGGCGTCTGATATCGCCAGCCAGCGGGGGAAGTTCAACGGCATACAATATACACTACACTTACGGGACTAATGACCTTTGCCGTTGACGCGCTCGGAATCATTAATCAATGAATCAATCAATCAAACCCAAACTCCTACCTCCTTCAAGGGGCAGTCCATAAATTACGTAACACATTTTTTTTTGTATTTTGAATATTTTGAGTATTTTGAATACCCCCTCTGCCCCCTATAACGCACCCGTAACGCGTGCTTGAACCCCCCTGAATAAGTACGTAACGCCTGCGCCCCCCCACTTGTGAATAATGAAGAGAGGGCAAGTTGTGAGTGAAGGAAGGATCCACAGGTGAGAACAGTTATAATTACAACCCATCACACGCCATCATGGGTGAGAATCAACTGCGCCAATTTAAATGGATTTTAGAATTAACTACATATCAATTTTTAATATTTTCTTAACAGTCTAAAGTTTCAATAAGAAATTAATGAAAAAAGATCTCCATTTGTGACAATTTACATCTTATAACTTTAATTTATTTTTGTTTCTAAATTAATTACTTAATATTTTAATGTTTTAGTACAATTCTCAAAAAAAGAAATTGTTTCCAATGTTGAAAAATGAAAAGAAAAATCAATGTTACGTAACAATAAATCAATACTCTCTATCCCTATGTAACGCAGCGTAACGCTGCCTCTAACTCCCTCCCCCCTTTAGCTATACGTAATTTATGGACGACCCCAACACCACCACCACTACCTCACCGCTTCCACCGCTTTCGTATAAATGTGTGAAAAAGGTAATATAATAAGCTATGTGGCACAGTCTGCAATATGGGAAAACTCAAACTTGAAATCTTCGCAAGGAAGATATTCACTTCCCCCTACAAATCTACTGCGAACATTTCAGAGTATGTGTTTCATAGACTGAGAACTGTTCTAGAACATGTAGCAATCTGCTTACAGAAGATATTCTTAAAAGAGATTATCAGGGTCAGTGAAAGTCGATTTAATAGATCCTGGGTCGTAATCTCTCGGTTGAAGTACTAGTGTAAACACTGTATCTCTTTCTCAAAAGCACGCACTTTTTCTTTTTTAATTTTTTTTTTTATTTCTTTTGCATCGTTGATTTATGTTTTCTTCGAAATGTCTGGAAAGCTTCCACATTTACACCAAGTAATTGATTGCTTCAAACTATTATATTTATTTTTTATATAAAAATATTTAATGAATAAAGTAATTATTTTTAATAATTAAGTATACATTTGGATATTTCTAGGAATAATCGTTGATGCCGCATACAAACAAGATAATTCAAGCTTCATAACAACTGCGTTGGCAGCAGAAATGAGCTATTCAATTCTTGTAAAATTCCTATCAAAGAAGGATCATCTCTCCGCTTATTTTAACTGCGGGGGCAAATCTGATCGTGACGTTTTGCTAATTTGACAGTACCGAGTTCTTCCATGGCTTTGACATTCGATTGCTCTTCTTTCATAACTTGATAGCAACAATTTACAACCTAAGTGACCCGTGAAGGTAGGCAGTATTGGAGATTGATCGGTTGATTCATGAGTTATTCCGGGCTATTTCAACTGCTAAGGTTATTAAGGTTAAGTCCGTAAGTGTAGTGCGTGTTTTCATTGGGGGGGTGAACCTTCTGATGCTGATGAGATGCGGTGTCCCGTGGCGAACAGAGGTGGTGTAGTGCAGAGTAATGTAGTGCAGTGCAGTTGATGTGAATGACTAGAATCAATGGCTTTGTATGTAATGAAACAGGATTGAATGATGCCTGAATGAAAATAAACAAATAAAAAGAAAAAATACCAAGACGTAGCCAGAACAAAACATTAATTAAGAGAGAATTTTCTTTTTGTTTAAGTTAGGTATGCCGATGTGCTACGTTGGTAACTAGAAAATTACATTTAAGCTAAAATTAGGTTCATTTTAGTTAATTTTAGTTAATCGTTAAGAAAATTCCCCCCTTTCAGCTGCTTAGGCCTCAAGGCAGCAGTCTATATCTACACCTAGAACGAAAATAAAATCCTGCATTCCCAGGAGTACTGCACAGGGGAAATAATAGTGGCTACAGAATGGCACAGACTTTCCCGTATTAGTTTTCTATTTCCTTTGGTCTCGGTTAGCTATTCGGACTTGCCACATATTCTTGGCAGCTGCCATCAATCGCCGCCCAAAATACGGTTTTTTAACATTTTCTTAATTAATCGGTTTCCTAATGGTAGAACGAAAATATTATTTTAAGAATAAAAGTAAAACCTCGTCCTAAGTAGCAATTTTCTTTGAAAAATTTGGAGTCGTTTTCAAGAAAATGGTATTTAAGCCTTACTGTAAATGCAAAAATTGAAACTTTTTTTTCTCTGAAAATTTTTGAGTTTTCGAAAAAGTTCGTTAAAAGTTATTTGAAGCACTTTAACTCACAAATACAAAAGTGTTTACAAATTGCTGGAAATGTGCATATTAACGGTGTAAGAGATCTTTCAAAAAAATTACATTGGTGTAATTTTTGAAAAAATATCCCAAAATGAAGTTTAAGTCATATTAATAAGTGTAATTTCCACTATCCGTTTGAGAACTTTGAAGAAAAAATTTAAAGCCATTTTTGAGAAAATGACGTTTGAGCGTTTCTGAAAATGATGGATTTTGAGCTAGTTTTTACAAAAAACAGTTGAGTTGTCGAGAAACTTTACATGAAATTATTTAAAACACATATATTCATCAATATAACAAAGTGAATAAATCGACGCTAATGTAAATATTAACGGCGCGAGAAACAAGTAAAAAAAATACATTTTTGTAATTTTTGAAAAAACAAAAGAATAGAGCAATATGACATTTATGTCATCTCAGAGTACATTTTGCACTATCCTTACCAAAAGTTTAAAGAAAAAATTTGGAGCAGTTTTTGAGAAAATCTAGTTTTTGTAATTTTTTTAAAATTGCAAATATTTCGCGCAAAATTGCCAGAAAAGTACTAAAATTTTCAAAAGTACTAAAATTTTCACTATCACGGAAGAACTCGTTTTGGAGAACAAATTTTATTTCAACGAAAAATCTCTATCTTCAATTTTGTATCTGAAGAACACGAACAAATACAAAGTTTTGCAATTTTCGAAAATTCAAAGTTAACCGTGAAAATTGGACGTATGCCACCTTTGTAAGTGTATTTTATTTATATTCTTACAAGAAATTTAAAGAAAAAAATTGGAGCGGTTTTTGAGAAATTTTTGAAAATGTCTGGGGACCTTCATGACAAGTACCGCCAAATTTTGAAGAATCTTTTTCAAAATCTCAATGCTTCGACTATCAAGGACCCATAAAACTACATCACGTGTTAGGGGATTTTTTTCTTAATTTAGCAACTGGATGTATCCAATTTTTCGTTATTAGGGCCCGGCAACGAATTTTTTCTGCCGAAAATCCACCGTTTTTCGCGCAGCATTACACAAATTTCCCTAAACAACGTATATTACTCCTTATATCCGTATATATACGGGTAAGTAAAAAAGTGAGATGCAGTGCCAATCGGATGATCTTGGCTGTCCGGGTGACGCCGCGTCGAAGGCTGTGTTGCCGAAGGCTGCGAATGCTATTCCAGCCCTGAGGAAGACCACCAGCACTGAGGATCGTCGAAACGTCGGCAACACAGCTTTCGACGCGGCGTCACCCGGACAGCCAAGATCACCCACATGACTCCGGCCGCGGAAGCCTACGACTTCGCAGTGCCAATCGTGTCTACTGGGGAGTTTCCCCAGACAGGGATCTCCCACCAGCGCAGCGGGGTACCGCCCCAGCCGGGCCAAGCTGATCCTACATACACTGATTATTAGGGAGCGGATTTCTGTGATTTTGCATATTTTTCCTTTGCTTCAGGGCATAGCTATGTGAAATTTCTTGACATTTGGTTAGAATTGGATGCTATGTAGATTCGTATGTTAGTGCGTATTTGGCCAATTTTTCCTGTTGGTGCATATTCCTGTAATTACAGGACCATATTTTGCATATTTTGTTAAAATACAGACTTATCTATGAAACGTTTCAAGTTTTCATAGAATCTATTTATTTGTGAGCGTTCATTGACTAGAAAGAGCCTGTCACAGTTTCAGTTTTCTGTTCCCTTCTAGAAATGATAAAATACTTGTGCGAATGTGGATATTTCTTGATATCATATATTTTAAATCAGGCAGAAAGAATGAAACAAGACATACAATGTACTTCACTAGCGTGCATATTTACTTCAATTATTTCTCCCGTGAAATAAGCTAGAAGGTATTGTTTACACAAAAATATATATTTTTATTCCAAGCATGCTTCTCCTGAATTTTATCAAGAAAGATTTATACAGGAAATGAATTATTCTTAATTTTAATTGCATATTAAAATGTATATTAGAGAATTTTTAGGTTATAAATGCATATTTTTAAAAGCACATTTCAATATATTTTAGGGCATAAAAATTCTGCCTCTAGTATCATCAAGGATTAGACCTCTTAATTTGTTCGTCCCAAAATTGTTCACACCGTCTCTTCAGAGGACGGTCTATACATTTATCTTCCCTCTTGTAAGACTTTTACTTTTCTCTTCCATTTTCTGGACATGAACTTTACAATTTTCTTAGTATCTTTTAAGTAGGAGTGTGGCACACTCAATATTTAGTTCTGCTGTGTCCTCACTTGTTTGTTGTCAGCTAGTGAATATCATGCCAGAAATCGGAGCAATTTCATTTCTAAAGACTTAATTCTCTGCAACAGGTCTAGTGTATATGTCCAGCTCTGACATTCATTGAATAACAGTTGCAAAGTTATAACTATACAAATCATACGTTGTGTTTCCTTTGGCATATTACACTTTTGCTATGTCTTCCAAAAACGTGTGAACATTTGTTCACTTTTGTTTCCATCTCTCTTGATCTAACATCATTTAATTTATATCCAAGATATTTAAATTCATTTATTTGTTCAAATATTTCAGCTTTTAAAATAACCTTCATCCAAAGATCATTAAATGTCATAACATTCGTTTTCTTTAGTGAAATTATCATTTCTTTCTGGCATAATTTGCGATCTATTATCTGAGTTTCATTTTTAGAATTGCTTAAGGAGTATATCGGATTAAAAGGGAACAATACACGTTCGCGACACAGTAATAAAAACAAATCGTAGTGGTTATTCTTTCCAAAAACAATTAGCGAAACGGAAATGAAACGCATCTTCGCACACACAATGACGAGACATAAAAATGAACCTTATCGCTCCGTCTCTAGCATGCAGAGTTGTGTCGTAGACTATAAATTTACTTCTGCGTGTGTTTTCTACACGTAATCTACATGTACTCTACATGACTCTTTTTACGTGTACACTACGTAGACAATGTAATCTGCGTAGACTATTTATTTTCTCACATCAAATAACCCAAAAAAGTTTTTAATAAGTAGTAATAGTAGAAATATGCTGAAATGTAATATTAATTTTCGATTCAATAAGTCAAACAAAATATACCACTCCTGATGAGGAAAAGACAACTCCTGTAACCATTTCAAGAAACCAATAGGAACTACTTTCAACTTGCACATCAGTTCACTCTGCATTCGAATCTTTCCCTCTGTGTGCAGTGTCACCAAACCGGTGCGCAGAAATATTGTGCAGATCTCTGAACGTGTCGCCAACTTCTTCGCCCCCTCAAGAGAGACGGACCCAAAAAGTGTTTCACAGAGGAGGAAGGCAATTCCAATCATGACAGTCACCCGCCCCATAAATATTTTTGAAGCAAAATAATGTTACCTTAAAAAAATGTTTATTCATTATGGTAAAACTCCTTTGGATATCACTCAATCAATATGTAGTATTCCTTTCGATAAGTGTAATAATTATACCCAATGTATAAAAAATTAATTATTGTAAATAAATGTCGGCATTGGGGGCTGAGCCTGACCCTCTTCGATGCGCCCCTGCCCCACAAAGAAGGTAGATTAGCATTATCTACATATATTACCAACGCAGTGTACTTTGTCTACGCGATGTTTACGTGTAGATGACTCTGATTCTTTACGCGTAGACGCACATCACTGCCAGCATGTCGCAACTCCTGTTTACGTGGTGATTTTCATTTTGTTTCAGCTACCTACTCTCTAAATTTCCCCGAATAGCCCAAATTCCCGTCGGCGTCTTCTCCCCCTGGGACTAGGCGCTGGGTGGGGCTTGTGGATTCCTGACGGGTTTAGGGTCAAACAGGAAACGCCTAATCGGCTTCTGGGACGGGGTGGCCGGCGACCTGAGCTAAAAATGGCACAAGTACCCCGCTTTCCAGTAAGCACCCCGAAACCGAGTTCAATGACCAGTGAGTCACAGCCCAACGGGAACAACGGCTGAGGACCACCGAGGATATTTCAAGAATGCTTGACGTCTTCAAGCAAACACAAAAATAAGAATTTGAAGAAATACGTACATTTCAATTTAAAATTTCAGCGGTTCGTGACTTGAGGACAACAGTGTTGTTTTAAGCTGTCGATGTTTTATTTTTTTTTGTTTCGTCTTGTTGAAATTTAATGGACAGACTTATCCTCCTACAATAAAAATAAATCAGAGATGAAACGTTCATAATGAGATAAAGGAAGTCAGTAATTTATAAGTTTAGTACGTAGTATATCGGAGTGAATATTTTGTTAACAATTCTTTCCAAAAACGCTCATTGCTTTCTGTATTCAGAATTCAACTTGCACTTTGTTTAGGGGAGGAATTCCTGAATTAATAAAACGTGCACAGAAACTCCCCATAGAAGACGTGCACACTTCTCCCCGTTGCACGTCACACAGTTTTTAACAGTTTTTGACGTAAAATAAAATTAAATCAAATAAAAAATAAAATAAAATACTAAGTTTACTGCGTTAAAAGTGTAATTTAAATGCCAGAATCTATTGTATATATCCTCCTTTCAATAAACAATTTTAACCATCTTCGAGAAAGAGGTTTTGAAAACTCATTTTGTAAACCAAGGCCACGAAGTCCCTTTTTCTTTAGAATAACGTGAACATTATACTTAATAAATAATTAATCAAAAATAGGAAATATCGTTCACTATAAACGTTCTTTAATTTTTCTGTGAATTCACCCTAGTTTATGACTCACTAAGCATCACTTTTCAAAAAAATAAATATTATGTAATTATTTATTATACTTAACAGGTTCAAATATTGAAAGTATTCCAAAAATTATTCCGATTCAATCAAGAATGGATATTTAGAAAATGTTAATACCACGATTGTCAAAATTTGTTTGTTTCAATAAATCATTGCAGAATCAATTAAAACATAAATCCAGAATTTTTATGTGACAAAACAGAAATGAACTGTTGTTTCATATGCCTCCTGAGGCAATGCTTAAAGTTAGTTTTTGAGAAGCTGCTTACATTTGTTATGTTCATTTATCTCTAACTGATTATTAGCTACATGAAAATATTTAAGTATCGATTTCAGAAATTACAATAAGGTGGAAGTAATTATCATAGTTTAGATTAGTGTTGTGACTCGAGTCGTCAGTGCAACCGTTGACATCCAGTAACATTTGGTTAATACTCCAGAATTGATTTTTACTTCTAATAACGTCTGGTAACTGGAATTGGTTTCAAGTCCTTTTGACGTTTGTCTCCCTAATTTTGGTGTTAGCGTCTTTACAGGTTTACGCCAATAACAAATTGTGTAGGCCTAGGCAGAAAAAATCAATTTACGGACAATAAACAGGTCAAAAAATTCAGAGGTATAAACAAAGTATTTATGTTCACAATTATTTTCGAGTATTTCAAATACTGTAATTATTTTGTATTGTCGTTATTGTGATACGCAGTTTCTTGGAGGTTAATTTTTGTCACTAATTTGCCACATTCTTCCAAATCCTCCACTTCCATTTACAAAACACACTCATTTCACACCTTTTTTTCATAAGTTAAAAGCACACAGAAAATGTATTATTGACTTTTAGAAAAAGCAAAACAGGTGTCCATTATAATTGCCTAATGAATTTTATATTGTTTTCCAGAAAATTGAAGTAGTTTCCAGATAATTGAAGAAATCAATTAATATTTCCAAAACTCAATAATTTTTATTTAAAAGATAATAAATCACATGCACCAAGTTTTATGTTCAGATACGTCACATCGTCATCTATGAGTCCCATTAGTAAATAAAATTTAATAGAAAAGTCATAAAAACAAAAAGGAAAAATATTGAATAATGACGCAAGAACATACCAATTCAAAAAAAGTTATGAACGAATCAAACGGAGCAAAATGTTGACCTGTGCATGTCATTGTAATGTATTTGCAACAATGCATTAGTGTATATCAGAAATTTGGCGGAGAGTCCTCTTCGGCGAACATTTAGACCCCGTGTTATCAATGAATCAAACGGAGCAATATGTTGACCTGCATACGTCAGAGTTTATTTACAATAATGAGTTATTGCATATCTGAAATGTGTCGGAGAGTCCTGTTCGGCGTACATTTAGATCTGCCGTTGATCGGACCGCTGCACCCCACCCACTTCCAGTAGCACTGGCTGGCAAGTTTGCAGCCCCGTCTTTCGGGACCGCAGGCATCCCGCAAGGTGGACTGCCACCTTGCACCGTGCCACCTGACTTGCGACCTGCGCCTGCCTGCCTGCCCGCCCGCCTACCGCGCCACGGCCGTGCCGCGTCGCGCCGCGGCGTGCCCGCGTCTGCAGGCGGCGGCAGCGCACTTCCTCGATGGGCGGCGGCGCCGGCGCCGGCTGAGCCCGCGGCGCATTCCACCTCCCCTCTCCCTCCCCTCTTGCTCCCCCTCCCCCTCCGCGCCGCTCGCTCCCTCTCCGTCGGCGGCCGTCGGAGCACATCTGTTCCCGGCGCCGCCACCGCCTCCGCCGCCGCCGGCCGCCAGCCAGCCGCGCTCCCCCTCCCGCCCGCCCGCTCCGCGACCCCTGCGCCGCGCCTCGCCCTCCCCCCTCCCGCTCGCTCGCTGGCTCCCCCTCCCCTCGCCCGCGCCGGCGCCGGCCGGGCGGCGCCGCAGACCCCAGGCACGTGCGGCCGGCGCGGCGCGGCGCGGCGCGGCGCAGCCCAGCCCCCGCCCGCCTCCGCCGCCACCGCCACCGCGCCGCCAGACATGCTGCAGCCGCCGTCGCAGCAGCGTCAGCAGCTCCCCCCGACAGCGGCAGCACCGTCGCCAACGCCTCCGCCGCCCGCGAGGAGCTCCTTCGGCTGGCAGCGTGCGCCTTGGGCTGGCGCGCCGCAGAAACAAGTGACGGCGCCCCGCGACCTGCGCGCGCCGCCGAGGGATCTCGATGCTGCGTTGTCCGCTGGCGCGATGCGGCGTTGTTTTGACGAGTGACAGTCGCTTGGATTGTTGTGACAGTTGACCGATGTGGCCGTGCGAAGTTGGCGATTAGTCTGCGAAACTGTGGTGTTTGTTGATGGTGCCGAATGATATTATGGCTGTGGAGAACAATGTGTGGCAACCTGCCGTTCAAGATTATTAGAAATTATTGTTGCATGAAAATGCAATATTTTCTGTGCGAATAAGTTGTCGTGTGCAAGTTTTTGTTTTCTCAATTATGATATTAATTTCTTGATATTAAATACGAACATCATACTGTCCAAAGTATACGTGAATGCATTGCTGCGTTGACACGCCATAGTTAGTGTTAAATATTGTCGAGACAATCGAAACTTTTTATAATACTCAAGAAACCATGTGGGATTGTTTATGTGTTTACCGTACTGTTTCTTAGTACATATAATTGGAGTTCCGAACTAGTGGAAGAGGTTGCATCTATTGAAGACCTTCCAGTAGTTACGTGGTACCCATGTGGCCTGTGGTGACTGAAGACACGGTGGAAGACCGTGGTTCGATTACCGGCAAAGGTGAGTTTATCTTATTCTCAACTAGTTTCGAAACAGTTGCTCGAAAATGTTAACGACAGAGTTATTGACGGTTGATCTTTCTGTCACCAAAATAACTTGCCGAGTTTGCATTATATACCCCAAGAATTGGGCCTGAAGTTCTCAAATTCTGATCCGGATCCAAAAGTTAGAAATAGTTAATATATGTTAATATAGATTTAATGAGTGTTTATTAATAGTAGCAATACCATACTAATCTCAGTTTTGAAGTTGTACTTGAATAACTGTATTTTCTTGAGGATTTTCAAATGAAAAAAATCAGTAAACAATTGATTTTCAGTTGCAGCATATGAATATACGTTGTAGACGTGGTCTTTGATTTGTAAGCATAATCGACGAATTAAAATTTATTATTTATAATTTTGAACTAAGTCAAAAAGCATATTATGTCCTTATGGATAATTAGCAAACGCATTTGCTAGTGTTAAAATGGTGCTTTTTTTTCTCGTCCGAAACTTGAACTTAACGCTTATGAGAACAATACACGTATATAAAATGTATTAATGTTCTAAACTTTAAATAGTTGATGTGTTGATTAAAATGTTGATGTAGCATTTAATTTCTCGTGTTTAACAATTTAGGTATATATTAAGTAAGATATCACGGAATTGTTATAAAGAAAATTATGAGGCATATAAAACAACAGATGTAATCCGATGAATTTGAATATAATGAATTTTCTTACATTGATGCCCTTCATTTATCACTACCCTCATTCCAAATTCATCAGAAAGTTCAAAACAACGCCAATCAAGATTAATTTAATGTATTGTTCACGTTTCTATTCTGTTATTTATAATCTTTGATTACAATTACTTTCGCAAAGTTACATTCGCATCCCCACATGAATTAATACTTTTCAATGAAATGTTTAGCAAAGATTTTAAAATAAGTTTTGATGGGACACGGGTACTTCTGAATCTATCTTTACTTTCCATCGGTATCTTATTAAAACTACCTAGTTACATTTGAATCTTTGAACGCTGAAAAAATTGGTTCTGTGTACGTAAAAGTTTTTGTTCGATTTTTCCATTAATCGAATCCCGCATATTGAAAGTTATTCTCTCCGATTCTCTCCAAACATTCAGGTGTTTTCAGTTGCTTAGGTTTCCTTACCTCACATGCTAATCCAAAAAATTACTGTCAATATCATTACTTACAAAGGAATCGAGGATTCTGATTATCTAATAGAATTCGATTAGAGAAATTCAGAATTAGGATTTACGGAATATTATTATTTGTCCAATATATTATTCTAGACGGAAAATATAATTGCTTTTGTTTATTTAAATTCGTGAAAATATAGGATTTGTATTCGAATTTAAGAAAGGGTAGGATTCATGCCACCTCTACTTCGAATGAGTGTTAAAAATTCCCGCAGCTTTTGTTTCCTTCTCGAACACTAAACCAAGTGCATTCCTATCAATGCCATTAGATACAAAGGAGTCAAGGGTTATTATTTTGCTAACTGCATTCGACAGGAGAAAATTCTGAATTAGTATTTACTGAAAACTATTATTTGTTTAACTTTTGACTCTGGTGGACGAATTCATTCTCTCGAGGATTCGATTGCAAAAAAAAAAAATGGATTCGGATTAGGATTTACGAAAGTGTAGGATTCCTCCCACCTCTAATTCCAATGGCTGAAAATTCTGAATTAGGATTTTTAAAAAACTGCGATTTGTCCAACTTCTAGTGGACGAGATTCCTCGGGGATTCGATAGTGAGTGAATTTTGAATTCGGATTGGGATTTACGAAAGTGTAGGATTCCTCCCACCTCTAATTCCAATGGGGAAAATTCTGAATTAGGATTTTTGGTTGGTCCAACTTCTAGTCAACGAGAACCCGCAGGGATTCGAGAGTGAGTGAATTTTGAATTCGGATTGGGATTTACGAAAGCGTAGGGTTGGCCCCACCGCTAATCCTAATGGGTGAAATAACACCCCCCGCAGCCGAGTCCATCCGCAGCGAGCAGCACCCAGGCGGCCGGCCGCCTCGCCGCTGCCGCATCTGTGCACGCGGAGGCCGTAAGCCTATCGATGCGGCGGCGGTTTCGCCATCTGTTGGAGGCGTAATCTTCTTGACGCCCCGGCACGGCACGGCACGGCGCGGCACCCGCGCAGCGGCAGGGCGATGCGCGATTGTCCGCGGCAACTGTCGTGGATGTCGCGGTAATTTTTCATACGCCGCCGCCGCCGCCGCCGCCACCGCCGCGTTACGATGCAGAAACAGTTGAACGTGCGGAACGTGATGTGGCAGCTGCGCTCTACGAGCAGAGGGCGCGGTGTGGCCGTTTTCACATCTTCCTCCATTCTCGCGAAGCACATTTTCGCTTGCGGATGATGGCAGAGGTGTGTGGTGGTGGCAGGCGCGTCGTATTTTTCGATTGCTCCACGTAATTCTCTTTTCCCTTTTGGCGGACTTCTTGCCGCAAACTACTCGTACGTTAAACGCATTTACTCGCCAGGAACATCCGCGTAATGTAACTGTCCGAATTACTTCAAAATGTTGACTTCTTAACGTAAAAAATAACAACAAATCGGGAAGAGTTTAGTTCGGACGCAAATCCTGTAAGAATTTTTTAAAAGTGTTTTCACAAGTAAAACAGAAGTCGCACGATAATGCCAATGCCGAAATTTAGAGATTTATAAAAAAAATAATAAATAACGCCAGTATTTAATTTTAGAAAACAATAAACTTTTTTTTTTGATTTTCATGTGTTATATTTTCATATATTAGGCGTGAAAGAACATCTGCAAAACTCTCAAGCGCCGTTACCGACGCTTACTACTTAATACCAAGTCCGTTGTCTAGTTGTCGTACTTTCCGATAGTTGTCATACTTTCCGATGCCTTTCGCTTTGCGTTAAAGGAAAGAAAAAAACAAAAAAATGTTTTCGATCTATTCCTGAAGGTTTCTGCAACTTTCATAAAATGCCTTTGATGGTTTGAACAATAGTAAGTAGTAAAATTTTGAAGGAATTCATATTTAGAAATTCAGAAGGAAGGGATTCGGAAAAGTTAGGAGGAACTCGATTCCGCGGTTGACACTTGCCTGAATCAATGCAAATTTGGTTATTCATTAGAAGAATATTTTTTATTCAATATTAACTATTAAACAACTTTATCGTCAGTTATAATTACGCTTCTTGCAGTTTCGGATGATGATTGTACACCATCTGTGATTCTTTTTGTAAAGTGTTTCATTCGTTGTTTTGTTCACGAAATGGTCGTTTACTTCAATGACATTCGCATTTGTAATTTTCTATTATGACTTTCATTTTATTCTTTTCCCTTCATTGGAAATGCATGTTTCTAGAAATTTGGTGTTCCGTGCTGCCGAGAATGTTGAATTCAGAAACTATGACGTTGTCATAGTCATTCAAGCACATTTCGAAAAGTTGGAAGGAGGATATTGTATCCCTAATACTTCTAACATATGCAGTTTGCTAAGGGTCCGAATTTTGTGTTCGATAAAATATAATGTGAGATATTCAGCTATATTAGGAGTACTATTTTCATGTGTCAATAGGATTTTTATTGCCCAAATAGTTTTTTGATCAGTAATGCACTTGAAAATTTCGATCGGAAGCAACGACTCACACTGATTAACCAAACATCTTTCTGCTAGAGCGCACATGGGTCTCATTAAATATTCTATAAGTTATACAAAATCTTTGGATTGAGGCATTTGATTATCACTGGATGCTTTGCGATATTTCGCTGTAATCCCATTCCCCGCTGTTCGCGACTTTGTAACGGACACAATGAAAAACTAGTGTTGCTAGAATAGCATGTACTATCTCCCCCGTATTTTCACGCAAAATTACGCAAAAAGTACTCACATTTTCGAAAAATTGTGCATGACCTTGTTTCAAAATCTATCTTTACGGAAGAGATTTCGTTACGGGAAAAAAATCTCTCTCTTTAATATTTTAGTTATAGGAAGACGCCGAAAAATTTGTGAATTTTTGCAATTTTCAAATAATCAGAGTTTTCAACGAAAATGAGACCTGCACCATTCTCTTAAACTTCCTTAACACTATCCAAAAACGAAATTTAATCCAAAACGAAGGAGCCATTTTTTCGAAAATTTTAAAAATGTTCCAGGGACTTCGTGGAAAGTACCTCCAAAAATTAAAATATCAGTTTCAAATTCAAGGGCCTGCGACATCAGTCAAACCGATTGGTTAATACCAAGATTGGAGAATATGGGCTTATCGGTTTAGCCGCTAGAGTTGTTCACAGACAGAGGGACGACAGGTGGACGCACGGACGGACGTTTTGCCGTCAATCGATTTTTCGGAATCAAGGACCCACAAAACATGGATTCTGGCGACACCACGTGTTAGAGGATTTTTTTCTCAAGTAATCATCTGGATTTATCCACTTTGTCGTTACCAGGACCCTGTAATAAGAGTTTTTCTGCCGAAAATTCGCCGTTTTTTTCGCGTAGCATTACATAACTTTCTCTCGACCACATAGCAAGAAAGTAATTAGTTTGTGGATTTAAAAGCACTTTAACGGAAACGTCAATGAGAATGACAAATTTCAGGTAGTTGATATTTGACGGCCTGAATGGGATTCGAAGAGACAATTTTCGTTCATTGAATCTCAACAGATGTACTCACCAAGTCCGTGTTTCTATGTAATCATTTCGACATGCGAAAAATTTCACGTTTTGAAATGCATTTGGCACAGCTTCCTTTGTATTACAACTTCGCTAAAGCTCTTATTCCTGAAGTTGTTTCAGGGTTTGAAGGAGTTGATGATTGATGGACCGTTTTGTCCCAGAGTTTCTCGTAAAGAAGAATTTATTTGAGCATTTATTTACCTAATATCCTCTTCCATCATCAATTCTCGACCAATTTTGTGACATAGTACCTGAATACGATCTTCGATATCATGGAATGTAAGTAAGGGAAAGGCCAGGGACTCTAAATTATGTTTTTTCGAAATTTAAACAATCCCGCCCAATGAGAAATATCTGGGTGAACACTTCGTATAACAGTTATCTAAAAGCAAGTTTTATGTGAACTTATTTCATACCGAAGATCATATAAAATCTTTCCCATTTCCTTGCCACAAAAATGTGTCACAATTTCGTAACCGAGCTTCGCGAAATTTTATGGAAAAATGCGACCTTGTTGAATTTGAATGTTGTTGTTCTGTTGAATGAATGTTCTTGGAGAATATATCCATTTGAAGAGCAACTAATGAAAACACATATTGCCCACTGGTGGAAAAAATTGAGTTTGATATGAAATTGTATAGTTTTTAATACGATCTACACTGCTGCTGTCAGATTTCTTCAAAATGCATTTAATTTAATGTGTTGAAATGCGTTTTGAAGAAATCTAAAAGTAGGAACGAGTATAACTCCACGATTTCATATCAAACTCAATTTTTCTCACCAGTAGACAATATGCGTTTTGATTAGTTGCTCCTCATTTGTCGAGCTACACCTAAGAGCAATTCCGAATATCACACTGATCGCAGAACACACTTCTCCGACTGATATTCGATGATAAGTAAAACAGCAAGTATACCACATTCAAGTTTCGTACTTCATTGACTAGCATCTCTTCGTCAAAATACATACGTTCATACGTAAGAACAAGTGAGAATGAAGTTAAAGAGGTGTGGCGAAAATGACTGGCAGATTTAGAGGAGTTTGTTCCGACCGTGCACGTCTTTTTCTGCTTTGCGTTCGAAGTAACGACACCAAACGTTGGTTTATGTTGGAGAATATGTTTTCATAATAAATATTTCTTTTACTCCCCTATTATATTGAAGCTTTTCGAAACATTGAATTGGAAAATACAGTTTCAAATTTGTCAAGAAGTAGCAATAACTCATTTATCCCCCTCAAATATTAGATTTTTCTGTCCTCGATTATGCAGTTGCGCCTTGTTGAAACTATCATTTGTTTCTGTTGTATTTCAAGAAGAAACTACATAGCATGCACAGAATAAGGGTCTGATCCAACATGTTTAGTTCTGATCTTGTTTGAGTCAAATTGAGTATGAGCGAGATGGTTCGGAGAACCCTACTTGTTCCGCGTTATTTGGAGGCGAGAGTGAGACAGGAAATGTTTCCAGGATTGGAAGTGGCTGGATTATAACCAGGGAAAGGACCTAAAGAAGGACTTTCCAACTGGCGGCCTACGGGCCGCTTGATCTTTTTGTGTGGCCTGCGACTCCTTTGAAAACTTATTATACCAACTTTGAAAACTTATTATATTATGAATATAGAATCTTGTGGAATATGAAGGTTGTCAAGTAAATTGAAAAATATGTTGTTTTATTTTCGCTACTTGTATGTTCGATAAACTATCGCTACATTTGAAGTTGGGTCGATTTAGAGAACATAAGATAGAACTAAAAGCGCCACAACTATAACAAATTCGCACATTTGTGAATTCGTGAACAACAAAACAAACACTTGCAAAAAATGGGTCATTTTTAAGTCTTAGTCTCGAAATATCCAATAATAATATTGAATTCATTGCTTGTTAGGTCCTACACGATTTGGAAAATATAATTTTAAAAATGTTTTAGTTATTTCGCTGTAAAGTACATAAAAAAAATTAAAAAATGTTTAAAATTAGCAGGGCAACGAGTGCGGCCAGACCGATCTGGGAATATGCATTTCGAAGATACCCTGTCAACGCGACGTTAGTATTGTCGATAGATGGCCCGGGACGTACACACTATCAGAGAAGATGGACTGAAGGGCAGACTGACGGACAGATGGATGGACGGACTAACTGACTTACAGACGGACTGGACCGACTGACGAACGGACGGACGGACTGACGGACAGTCTCACGGACGGAAGGACGAACGGTTTTCGGACGAACTGACGGACGGTCTTACGGACGGATGGCGGATGGTCTGACGGACAGAAAGACTAGCGCACTGACGGACAGATGAACGGACTGGCTGACTTACGAACTGACGGACGCACTGACTGACTTAACGGGCGAACTGACGGTGTAACGGACGGGCTGACAGACGCACCGACGGCATTTTTTTAAAAACACCCACACACTTCTCCATATTCAGGGACCCTCCAACTCATATGTTTCCATCAAAATCTCGACATCGATTTTTTTGTAGGATCACAATACTTTCTCTATTCTTCTTTTACCAGAAAGTAAAAAAGTATAGTTCTGTAAATACTCACTTTCAGTCACAATAAAAAAACATGTGCGATAATTACGTATGTTTCCATGCGACTCGCGACCTCGGATGGCGCCACTGGCGCCGCAGGCCGTCGCTTTGCAACACCGACGCCGACTGTGGTGACTCACGCCGCTCGCAAAATTTATATTCAATAATAGTTATTTTTTTGAATTCATATTTTTATAAAAACGTTCGTGGAGCTTATGCTTTCTAAGGGAGAGGATCAGAACGCTGATAATTTATTTACTTTCCTTCATGTCTAAAGAATAAGCTGAAAACATCTTATAAATATTGACATCGCCGTATTGCAATATGTGACACGAACCGATACTTTTTTGGCGTCAAACATGTTAAGGGGGTATTATTAAACATTACTACATCGATTAAATGGCCCCTATTAAATTTACCATTTTTTACTTTACCATTTCTGGATTAAAATCGGGGTTTGGAAATAAAAAAATTCAACAAATTAATTACAAAGTGCCATTTTGTGGTAATGAAGCAGGAATTGCTAAACCACGTTGAGTTTCACATGACGAATTAAGTGCTGTAGACTAGGTTTTTTGCGATAATTTCGAAAGTGTTGGTAACTGTGCCCACTCCTGGTGCTTTTACCCTCTGAATGTTTCCCTCGGCGACCTCCGCAGGCGTCAACGGCCCTGCAGGCCACCGCGACACTCCGCCGCCAACTTCGGTGACTCACGCGACGCGGCAACATTTAAAAAACTAGTGGCGCCACAACAGCACGCACTTTCTCTCGATATTGTTAATGGCTATGTAATATTATGCGAAATTACGCGAAAAGTACTGAAATTTTCGAAAAATTGTACATGACCTTATTTCAAAATCTATCTTTAAGGAACAGATTTCATTTAAGGGAAAAAAATTGCATCTTTAGTATTTTATTTGAAGGAAGACTCCGACAAAATTGTGAACATTCGCAATTTTCGAAAAGTCAGTGTTTTTAACGAACACGAGACCTACACCATTCTCTTAAACTTCCTTCACACTATCTGACAACAAAATTTAATCAACAACTTTGGCGCCATTTTTTTTTTTGAAAATTTCAAAAATGTCCTAGGGGCTTCATGTAAAGTACCCCCTAAATTAAAATATGTTTTAAACTCAAGGGTTCCCGACATCAGCCAGATAGATTGGGGAATATCAATTTTGGACCAAATGGGCTGTACGGTTTAGCCGCTAGCGTTGTTGACGGACTGACAGACGTTTTGCCGTCAATCGATTTTTCGGTATCAAGGGCCCACGAAACATGGATTCGGGTTATAGAATCTGCATTTTTCCACTTTTTCGTTATCAGGGCCGGCAATAAACGTTTTTTTGTACCGAAAATTCGCCGCTTTTCCCCGAAGAATTACACAACTTTCTCTTTTTAAGAAGTACCTTCTTAAGGACGACAAAGTAGAAAGAAAATTACAAGGCTTGAAAAGTGGCGATTTTCGGAAAGTGATCTATTCGGAAAGAGAAATTCTAAAAGCCAATTGAGTTTGATGTTACGTACTTAGTATAGTAGGCTAACGGTTTGAAGGAAACCACGAAAATGTTGTTAATTGGTGTTATTGCTCTGCGCATGTCTCTACGTACTTGCTCTGTGACCTCGCAAGGCGCCACCGGTCCCGCAGGCCTCCTCGACGCGACGCCGCGACGCCGACTCGGTGACTCACGTGGCACGGCAGAATTGAAAACAATAAAAAACTGCAACAAATTGAAAGTTAGCCATTTCTAGGCAAGGGATGTACTGAGAAAGAGATAAACTAGTTGTCGTTTGAGTGTCACAGTTTGATTGATTGTAGCTGGGCAGGTGCACGGCTAGGGTCATTAGTTGCAGTGAATGTTTCATCTTAGGAGGTGATAGCGTTCCTCTTCACCTGTGGATGGTGAGAACCGACACCGACTTGCGCGCCCTCTCGAGCAGATTTCCCCGTGAAAGTATCTCCCCCGTGCGAGGCAACATACCAGGGGATCGGGGGGTAAGTTTTCGACTGGTCTCCCGTCATTTGTGGTATTGTAGTGTGTGTGTGTGTGTGTGTGTGTGTGTGTGTGTGTGTGTGTGTGTGTGTGTGTGTGTGTGAATGAGGGGAGAGGATAGGACTAGGAAGAGAATGCGCGCTGTTAATGGCCTCTTTGGTAAGATTATTGCTCCGGTATTCGCCTGGTGTGGATCGGAGTAACTACGGAAAACCACCGTAGAGAGCAGCCTGCCAATAGAATTTTCCTCTAGACAGCAGCTGAATTCGACCTAGCTATGTAGCTAGTGTCGAAAAACCGTGGAAAACAGTCAGGACTCAAACTTAGGACCTCCCGGTCAGAGTAGTTTCCCATTCCAAATTCAGTTCTGTAGCTCAAGCGTCTTGCGATAATCCGGAAATGTTCTTAACAACCATCACGCTACAGTAGTACACAAAGAAACCGCATCACCTAAACAAAATCGGCATTCCGTAATTTCGTAATCCAATTTGCTCTCAAAAATTGGTAATCCATATTTTATGTGGATTGTATGATGTTTCTGATTCCTTTACTTTCATAACTCATTCGATTATTGCAATTCAAGTAATGTATTTTCAGGATCATATCGCAGATTACATCTGTGGGCGAGGTGATGCGGTTTTTTTTTAGCACTCCTGTACGAACAGTTTCGTATTTTGTTGTCCAGGCTATCCGGGATGAGCCACGTCGTCGATTTGATGGCTGACGTTTCGGCCAACATATTGTGGCCTTCCTCAGAGCGTACTGCTGAGGAAGGCCACACTATGTTGGCCGCAACGTCAGCCACCAAATCGACGACGTGGCTCATCCGGGATAGCCTGGACAACATGAATTCCGGCCGCGGAAGCCTACGCAATCATAGTTTCGTATTTTCTCAAGCCGCATGAAGTAGTGTGACCACCGCTGCTGCGTTTACCCTGCGGATCTCTCTCCGTGCACGGGCGCGGCGACCTCGGGCAGGCGCCACCGGCCCCGCAGGCCACCGCGTCGCGACGCCGCCGCCGCCGCCGCCGCCGTCGCCGTCTTCGGTGACTCACGCGGCGCGGCGCGGCGCTTGCACGCAGGGCGTCGGCGACGGCGTTGGCGTCGGCGGCAGGTGGACACGCCTCGCGCGCCGCGCGCCGGCGCCGATGCCGCTCGCGGCGACCGTCGCAACGCGGCGCCCGCCCACTGGCGTTGCGAACCTACTACGTAGCGATTAACCCTATAGATTAACAAACGTACTGGTTAACCCTATAGATTAACCAACGTAGTGGTTAACCCTATAGATTAACCAACGTAGTGGTTAACCCTATAGATTAACCAACGTAGTGGTTAACCCTATAGATTAACAAACGTAGTGGTTAACCCTATAGATTAACCAACGTAGTGGTTAACCCTATAGATTAAGAAACGTAGTGATTAACCCTATAGATTAACAAACGTAGTGGTTAACCCTATAGATTAACAAACGAAGTGATTAACTCTATAGATTAACAAGCATAGTGATTAACCATGTAGATTAACAAGTATAGTGACTAACCCTACAGATTAAAAAACGTATCCTATATATTAACAAACGAATCCTACATATTAACATTCGTAATGAGTAACCCTATAGATTAATAGACTTATCCTGTAGTAACAAACGTGTCCTGTATCTTAACAAAAGTAGTGATTAACCCAATAGATTAACAAACGTATCCCATAGATTAACAAACGCAGTGATTAACCTTATAGATTAACAATCCTACGTAGTGACCCATTATGTGCCATGACCCCAAATGGGGATCTCAGACCTTTTTCATTTTTGCGTGATATTGTGTAATATAATTTGCGACTTTTATTTCTTCAATAAACGTAAACAACCCAAACGAAACATACAAGCGAGATTTTTCATTCCTGAATGCCAGATGTCGATTTCGCCCCGATCTCTAAACCGTTGTACTCTCCCGGTCAGGGTGTACATATGACTTGCGTCGGTTGGAATCTTCATCTAAAACCGTGCTCTTCCTGCTTTATGTCTGTGGTTACGTCGGCGGGAGAGGCCGGTGTAAAACAAACGGTGGTTGGTCCGCTCCGAAGTTGGCGAGGCATATGCAGCTAAGTTCTACCGTTTTTTGCTTTTTCTTATAGAAATAGAATGCCCATGTTTGGCTCTTTGGAGCGCTCTTGTAGTTTTAACATTAATTTAGCAACGTAACAAGGGATTAGCACTAAAAGTTGCACGCAGGCGCATGCACGCAGGGCGTCGAGAACGGCATCGGCGTCGGCGTCGGCGGCAGTTGGTCACGTCTCGCGCGTTGCCCGCCGGCGCCCGACGACTTGCGTTGCGAACACTTGCGTTACGTAGTGATTAACTCTAGATTATAAAGGCGGCCGGTACCAAGCGCTATTACAAAGGCGTATCCCCACCGACTACTTTGAGTAAAAATAAAGAAAAACTCACTTTTACAATGAAACGCTAAATTTAATGGATTGAACGGGGATGGTACGGAGTTACAAAATATATTGTAAAGGTTTTTATAGATATACCTAAATAACTTGACTCTCACCGCACACACTCGTTTGGTACTGTCCACACATGACCTTTGAGAAACGTTCGCAGTAGTACCTCGTCGTGTGACCTTTGTTATGATCGCCGTCGTCTCTTGATTGCTAAATGTTTAGAACAACACTTAAAATGCTACAAGACAAGGAATTCATTATTCATTTTCGTATTTCTTATTTACAATATAGGGAAATATGGCGCCAAAAAAAAAGCTGACGTTAATTACGAAGGCGTAATCTACTGGACGACGCATATTGGCTTACACCGGAAATTGCATACACCGGAAATACGCACGCGCACAAGTTTATGTGTATTTCATTGGCTTGTCACACAATGAAGGTGCCTTGAGTTTCAGAAACGGGGAGTGACGGGAAGGGGGTAAAGAAGCTTTCGGCAATAGTCTGACAGACGACGCCTTTGTAATCTGGGGTTAAACCGCACAGGGGTTTTCTTTTGCAACACCCGCGGGGAAATTGTGAACAATGTTTAAATGCGATTATCTGATATTTCCCGGCACGTCGACTGCTGTGGTCGTTGTGCCGTTGGTGTAGTGAGTGTTTCATCACGAGCGGTGGCGGTGTGTCTCCCAGCTGGATGTGATCCGACACTGACCTACACATTGGTTTCCGGGGATTTCCTTAGCCAGGTATCTCTCTCAGTGAGGTTCTGCTTCAGCAAGGACACGCTTTAAGGTCCCGTCTAAGGGGAGTGTACTGTATATGATTGCGTGCGTGTTTGCGCGCGCATCTGTGAACGGGAAAGGATAGGACGCAAATTTTATGCTAAAAACACATATTGTTTTTACTATATTGTAGGGTAATAAATAAGGTAATCATTGTAAAAATACTTTTAACAAGCCTTGGATTATGGTAAAAGTAGTGTATACGTAAGTCTCAGTAAAGCAAAAGTGTATATTCTGTGTAAAAGCCGATGGCAAGCATAAACAGCGGTTGGAGCAAATAGTATATCATTATTATATTTCTTAGTTAATGCGAATATGAAAGTGAAAGCTCTTGCTTGCGCAACGCACAGTTTTTTGACGTTGCCCTGGGAGCGGTCCCAGGGCAATCGTGACTGGTTTCGAAGATAGCCTCCCACGGTTCGTCATAATGACTGCTGCTCCTAAGCGCTAGTCGTTCTGGTATGGTTGACCTAAGACCGCAAAGGCAAGACTTGGTTAACTTCGTTTCAGTGCGTTGTCTTGCGCGAAAGGAGCCAAGTTTTCCCCTAGGTTTGGATTAGCATATGAAGAGGGTTTCTGAGACTCGTTGCAGAAAGTACTGTAGAAAATTACGATTTTTTTCCTGTTGATCTTGATCGTAATTGAAAAAAATTAAAGTATTACCCTAGGTATATAATAACCGTATTATTTATATTTAATAAGAACATAGTTTTTTGCCGTCCTGAAAATATAAATACGTGTCTAGTTTTTCCATGAGGTTTCTGTAGTATTTTCTTCGACACCACGATATTACTCATCCGGGATTTTCTAAATCGACACTAGAGATTTGGATAACAAAAGTATGTACTCTGCAAGTTTGTGGTCACGGGGTAAAAGTTCTTAAGTCAAAAATTTTTGTTTGGAGAAAACGAGGGTTAGATTATTGAGCCAACGGTTTTTCCCAACACTTTTTTTTTCGTTAAGGAGGCAACATTATAATTCGGTATTGTACTAAAATAAAATATTGATACTTAACTCGTAATTTCAGCACTTAACCCGATTTCGCGACAAATTGACCTAAGGACTTTTACCCCGTGACCACAGAAGTGTGGAAAGTGTCGCAGCATGGTTGGGTGAGACGTTAACTGTCGCGTGAACCGCTGGCGAGCGTTCCCGCCGGCACCACGTGCCCAGCGGAGCGGGGCGGGGCGGGGCGGGGCGGGGCGGGGCGGGGCGGAGCGGGGAGGGGCGGAGCGGGGCGGGGCAGGGCGGGGCGGGGAGGGGCGAGGCGGGGAGGGGCGAGGCGGGGAGGGGCGAGGCGGGGAGGGGCGAGGCGGGGAGGGGCGAGGCGGGGCGAGGCGGGGCGAGGCGGCGGCTGCGGCGGCGACTGCCAGCGCCGAGAGTCGCAGCTGGACCCTCGCGCCTCCTCCCCTCAGCGCTGATTCATCGTGACCTCCCTGCCGCCCGCCGCTCGCCCGCGGTCCACCATGCTCGCCGACCGGCCCGACCGCCGTCTACTCCGACCAGTGATGGCAAATTGTAACAATACATCGATTCGTCGATGTTTTGATACATGGATGTTTTCATACATCACTAAAGGGTTTTCGATATCGATGAAAACATCGCCATAAAAACATCAATGTTTAAAAATTCAATGTATTAAATATAGGCTAATCAACATGCTATTTTCCTATCCATTTTTAATTCACGTACGGAATTGGGATATACGTATTTTACTGTTTGGTTAGCAGCATATTGGTAGTAGGCTACTATGGTAATAAAATTATTATTGAATATAAAGAAGAAAATAAAGTTAAAGAATATAGTGCTTCGCTATTTAACCATCTTAATCTTTTAATCAATATTCTACATATAGCATACACAATACCATAAAAATAACATTCCTTGAAAAACATAATAAAGCATTGCATGAATAATAAACACAAACATCGAAGTTTTTGCAACAAAATATCGATGTGAAGAAAACATCCAAAGCAAAATATTGATGTAAATATATCGATGTTTCTTGGGGAAAACATCTACGTTTTTTTGCCATCCTTATCTTCGACCGCTCTCCAACATGCCCGCCGTCCGCCCTCCCCGCCGTCCAGTCCGTCTGCCGACCACCCTGCTCGCCATCCACCCTGCCCGCGTTGCAGCCCGCCCCTGACTAGAAACTGAGTTATTGTACGATTTTAATAATTATGCCTCTCAAGGCCCGTCTTCACAATGGAATATGTCACGGTATTTCACATCTTTCTCAGTCGTGCCACTAGATATTGCATGATCGCGACCGTATGAAACAGTGATTGTGATCAAGCAACATCTAGAGGCAGGACCGAGAATGATGCGAAATGCCGTTTGATATTCCATTGTGGCCATAAGGGCTTCTATCCCGCCCGCCGTCTGCCGTTTTGCCTCTTCCCCGCCCGTCGTCTACCTCGCCTGCTCTTCAGCACGCCTGCCAAACAGCGTGCCCGTCATCTATCCAGGCCGCTCACCAACCGTCCACCATGCTCGCTGTCTATCCCGTGCGCTCTAAATCACGACCGCCGACCGAACTGCCCTTCGTCCACCCCGTCCGCTGTCCACCCCGTCGGCCGTGCATCCACCCCCACTCCCCCGACTGGACACTCAGCTACCACACCTGTCGTCCAGCTTGCCCTCCCGACGACCACTTAGCCTACGGCAGCAGCGGCGGCGGCGGCGGCGGCGGCGGCGGTGGTGGCGGTGGTGGTGGTGGCGGCGGCGGCGGCGGCGGCGGCGGCGGCGGCGGCGGCAGCGGCTGCAGCTCCGCTTTCCATCGCGACGCCTCCAGCCTCTGCTCCGCCCCACCCGGGCGTCGAAGCGGCGGCCCCGCCGGGTTAATTGCTGCGTGGCGCCGCACTTGTCGCTTGCGGGGACGCCGCCCCCACCTCTTCTCGCCCCGCTCCGCCCCGTTCCACACGACCGAGCCCCCGCAGCGTTCCATTCTCGCCACGGCCCACCCCACCCCACCCCGACACGATGGCTCCGGGCCCACTCTGTATGCCCCGCCGCCAACCAACGTTGTTCAACCAACTGCCCCTCCATCCCTGATCCGCTTCGCCGGTCCTGCTCTACCTGCGGATGGGGCTTCATTAGATTTGATGGAACATATATTGACATTGTCGAAACTAATGAACCAATACATGCCTTACAGAATAGAAAATAAGATGTATATTTCGAAAAGAATCTGAGAATTTTCTGAAGAGTATTGATTAAGTGGTTTTACTGGCAATCATTGCTAAAATTCGTTCTCTCTTCTTCTTCTTCTTCTTCTTCTTCTTCTTCTTCTTCTTCTTATTATTATTATTATTATTATTATTATTATTATTTTCCATGCAATTATTTTATTCCGTTAATTCAGATAAATATATTGTCACATTTGTATTGTAACAATTGTCGCCCCCGGCTGCGAGCGGTCGCAGGCTACGTCCACACGACGCGTTCAATTGTCCGTCCCAATTGTCCAATGAATATATTTCGTTGCAATAATTACTACATATTGAGTTTTGCCGACAGTTGACGTAAACAATGCCATTTTCACTACCTCTCCACATGTTTCTCCACAAAAAAGGCAATTATGTTGTCCCGGGAGGAGATAAGCTGGACAATCATAAGCGTGGGTACATTTGGGGGGGGGGGAAGGGCCGGTGACCCTCTAAAAAGGACCCCGTACCTTTCTGAAAGAAAATATTTCATTGCCGTTCATGTGTTCACTCTCTGGTGAAAATATCTTGTAGACATAATGGAAAGATACATTTACAAATTTACAATGATGACTATCGAATGGACACATTAGTATATTTTTATATTATTACCGTATGTATGTTTGAGTAATATTATTGCCGTATAGCATAGTGATAGAAAATTTGAAAAATATCGGCGTTGTACTTAATGGTAAAAGTCAACGCTTGTTGTGTTGTATAGTTTTTAACTCTGACTCTATATTTTCATTCTATCTACCCATGATTAATTCCAAAACCAACATTAATTTTTAATTAACGGAAGCAAAAATAGTGAATGAATGAAGAGCCCAGGCCTGGGTACAAGGCTAGTTGGCAAAAGTGGGATTAACCCGACCCTACTCTCTCAGTCTGAATCAGTGAAAAACTACTGATTGACAGTAACTATTCACTGATGGTGTCAGTTACTACCCTGCCGCTGACAATCAGTGAATTGAACTGAACAAATCAGTGAAAATCTGGCGCACTTTTTGAATCAGTGAAACTTCTTTGTTTGAATCAGTGAAATCTATGACAACTAGCTCAACGTGACGACTGAACGATGAGTGAAGGATGGTGGCGCGGCACTTTTACCACTGACGACCAGTGAAATACTGGCGTCATTATGAAAAGGTCCGCATATTCGCTGGTTGTCAGCGAAACTACACATTTCGACTGAAGATATCAGTGACTTCGGCTCTCACTGATTGAATCAGCGACAATTTCACTGATTCAGATTCAGAGAGTAAAATGCCAAATACGCTTATGTGTACACTTATGGGGTGCGAGCGGGTGGGCGAGGGTGGGTGGGGGACGTTGGTCACTCGGGGCGGTGGCGCCACGAGGCGCCGCTTTCTCTTTCGTCACACGGCGCTCGCGGGGAAAGTCCACGGGGCTGCCTGCTCGGCCGGGACGCTCGCGCCCCCCCCTGCGGGCGGTCGCAGGCTACGACCACACGGCGCGGCCCTTGCGTCCAATTGTCCGTTTGATTGATTGGTTCGTGTTTCCGGGCGCGTCAACTACTTAGGTCATTAGTCCCGTAAGTGTAGTGCGTGTTTTTTCTCGGAAGGTGGCGATGATCTTTTCCCCGCTGGATGGCGAAATCTGGCGCCGACCTACCGTCGACTAGCGGGGTTTACCCCCCAACCAGGTATCTCCCACCAGCGGGGCACCGCCTCAGCCGGGACAAGATGTAAGCTCCCGACCGGTCTCCCGGCATGTGTGGTAGTATAGAGTATGTGAGTGTAAGTGTGTGTGTAAGAGGAAAGGATAGGACAAGGAAGAGGAAGGAAAGATTGCGCCCGTCCGTGGCCCGTTTGTTAGTGTACAGCTCCGGCATTCGCCTGGTGTTGGTCGGAGAAACCACGGAAAACTGCCGATCAGAGCAGCCGGCCGCTAGAATTCTCCTCCAGACAGGGACTGAATTCGACCTAGCTGACAAGCTAGAGTCGAAAATCCTGCCGCCGTCGAGAGTCGAACCTAGGATCTCCCGGTCAGAGGGACTGCAGTGACATCAGGCTGATCTTTCCCGGTCAATTGTCCGTCCCAATTGTCCAAACGCTTATGCGCACATGCGCAAGAAGCACTTGTCGCTTTTCTTCAGAACGAACAACGCATGCTCGTTTGATTGTTGCGTCTTTCCGAGCGCTTCAACACCTAAGGTTTTCAATCCCGTAAGTGTAGTACATGTCTTTGCCACGGGCGTGGCGGTGTTCTACCCTCGGTGGATGGCGAGATTCCGCACCGACCTATACGTCGGCTTGGGGGAGTCCCCCCAGCGGAGCACAGCCTCAGCCGGAACAAGCTCAAAGTTCCCGATTGGTCTTCCGACAGGTATGGTAGTGTTGTGGATGTAAGTGCAAAGATGCGTAAGTAACGGGGAGGATAGGACAAGAAAGAGAAAGAAAAGATTGCGCGCGGTTCGTGGCCGTTTGTTAGGGTACTACTCCGGCATTCGCCTGGTGTTGATTGGAGAAACCACGGACAACCGCCGATCAGAGCACCCAGCCGCTAGAATTCTCCTCCACAGAGCGGCTGAATAGGAACTAGCTATCCAGCCAGTGTAGAAAATCCTGCCAACGTCTGGACTCGAACCGTAGGACCTCCCGGTCAGAGGCCCTGCTCTCTGAATATGAATCAGTGAATTTGCCAATCAACGAGAACCGAAGACACTGATATCTTCAGTCGAAATGGGTAGTTTCGCTGACAATCAGCGAATATGCGAACCTTTTCGTAATGACCGCCAGCATTTCACTGGTCGTCAGTGGTAAACGTGCCGCGCCACCATCGCTCACTGATCGTTCAGTCGTCACGTTCAATTAGCGCAGATTTCACTGATTCAAACAGTGAAGTTTCACTGATTCAAACAGTGAACTCAATTTTCATTGATTTGTTCAGTTCAAGTAACTGATTGTCAGTGGCAGGGTTATAACTGACACCATCAGTGAATAGTCACTGTCAATCAATAGTTTTTCACTGATTCCGACTGAGAGAGTGCAGTGACATCGGTTGACGCTATCTCAACCGGTTTAAGCAAGGCGATATCCATGCATCGACTTCCATCCGAGCAGCGACGCGTCCTCGGCGTGTCCGTTCCCCGACAATGCGCCTCCGTTGCTTCGCACAGCGCGTCTCTCCGCGTTTTTCTCCGTGGGGGCGGGCGTCATGGTTCCCGTCATGCCCCGGCCCCTCTCGGTTAACCGCAACCCCTTCTTTCGTTGCCCCTGCCCCCCCCCCGTGGGGTGCCCGCGGAGAGTGCGTTCAAAAACCTCTTGTTGGGGGTGGGGGGGGTGCGACTCCCAGCGGCAAAGCGGAAACTCGCACACACTGGGCTGCGTCGGGCTAAAACACGCGCTTTGAGCAAATTTTCTTTATTCGTCCTGGCAAATTCGGCAAACGGATAATTGTAAAGATTCTCTCCTTCTGGCGGGCGCGTCCCATCATTTCCCGCCAGCAGACGCGTGTGCACTGCATTCATCATCTTCGATTTTCACGTCGTAGTTATATTACTTTTGTTAGGGAATGTGAATGAAATATTCTTTATTTATGTTTTTATACATTTTATTTCATAGTAACTAAGTAAATACCAAACGAAATAGCAGTATTAATAAGAGTCTGATGCATCACTCGTTTCCTCCGTGTCTTGGCATGTGTTACATGCCCGGAAATAAATACGGGGCAAACGTGCCTTCCAACGTTTCTTCAGAAACAATGCATTTAAATTTGAATTAGTAGTTCGTACTCCAAAATTTGTGTCATAAGGCTGAATAACAAAACAGCAGTAAGTATTCTAATGGATGAAACACGCAAATAATATACTTACATGACTAGGCGCATGCGGTACGGAGTGCCGCAACGGTTGCTACGTTCGGATTACTAATTAGTAAGCAGTGTTTAGAATCGTCATTTGAGTGTCATCAGTTTGAAAATATAATCAACGAAGAATAACTATGAGCTCAATAGTGCCACACCAATTATTTACACGAAATCAACACAAACATAAGAATGCGGCATTGAGTGCCGCTACGCACCCGCCGGAGGGTTACCGATATACGAGTACATTGAACAGTTTTCGTGCAGAATGGACGTACAGAAAACGTGCAGTCCAGATTGTACGATTTCTGCATGTAAAGTTTTGAGCATGTTCGTACTTTTTCATGCAGGAAGCTTATAGTTGGACTCAAGCGCCTCTAGTGCCAGAGTCGTTCACTGAAGGATTTCTGTTCCCGACGCGACGGTAATCGGCCATTTCGATTTTGTGGCTAGGTGTGTCAAGGTGCGATTGTGTGAAGTGACATTGTGATAAACTATCTCTTTTCCTATTCCTTCCTGCCTATTTTTTGTTTCTACGCTCCCCATGATTAATTAATATTTATTAAAGATTTTAACCTTATAGCATGAGTACATGGTTTGAAAACGTGGGACATTGGGAGTAAGTTTTCAAGTTCGTACTAATAAAATGAAGCAACATTATAAACGAGTTGCGTACGTTATATTTTTGTACAACAGCATTATAGATTTATAAGAGAATCAAAGTTAATTTTTGGAAACAACTTTATTGTGACATGTGTATTTTACACCTGTGCGGAAAAACGATAGACAGTTTGTCTGTTTACCACTATCATCCACGATTCTCGCGCAGGGATTGGCTAAATGTGTGAAGACGCAATTATTCGTGTCACAAACGGCAAATACGTCATCATCTGTAAGATGATGTAAGATGTCCTTTTATGAACTATTTCGTGTAACAAAAGAGTTCGATTATAGTGCTGGAAAACAAAAAAAAATAACAATGTTCTCTGCGCACTTTTGGGCCCATTTCAGACCACTGGGCGACGCGGTCCAACAGGCTCTGATGAGCCGTTGGGAAACGAGGAAAAGACGCCTCGAGGAGTATTTGCGCGCGGCCTGACGTTCTAAATGGCGTCAATGGCTGCTCCCATGTTTTCGATGGCTCGGGAATCAGCACTTTAATTTAAAAACGTATTCGTGAAGATGTGTAACAAATAGAAAGTGGCTTTTTGACCTCCTTGAAAAAATTTATTTTAAATAATTTTTTTTTTCAGATTCTTTTCTCATTATTAATAATACATTTGAATATATGTTTCACGTTATGAAGAGAATAAAACCCCTCCCTTCATAATTTGGATGGCTTTATTCAGTGATTATGCGCTTCCCGTGTTCTGTGTCAAATCTTGAAACGGCGAACGAAAGAAATTAATATTACCTGTTTTGTTGCCACTTATGTTCTAGAAGTGTTATTACACCTTTCGCCAACAAATTACTCATTCGAAAGACGATATTTGTGACCATATTTTGGCGAACTTTTACTTTTCACGTCCAAATTAGTTCTGCGGGAGTGGAGAAGCTAGCATGTTATACCAAAAAGATGTAAAGAAGTAGTAAAAGTGAAAAAAACATTTTTTAAATATTTAATATCGCAATAAACTGTTGGGCTAAAATCGAGTGCAATTGCCAGTCGTTGAGAGAGAAAAGGAAAAATAGCACTCTAAAGCATTTTGAGTGCGCCATTCTCAATGTAAATCTATAGACTTTCTGTTTGTTCCCAAACTTTAAGTATCAGTCGTTTACTTTAAAACCGTACGTACGTACGTAGAGAATTTTAAGTGAGACCAATCACAAATAAAAAACGTTATTACATTTCATTGGAAAGTCATGACTGAAATGCGTTTATTACAAATAGCTGATGAACGAATAGATGTTCTCGAGAAATTTTTAATACGAATATGTGTTTTAATTATAGGTATCGATAGAAAGCTCCTAAGTATTTGGTACTTAAAGAAGAGGTTCTATACTTAAAGATAGAAATAATTAATATTCCAATATACGGAGGTACGACACAACAACGATACAGTATTAACTAGAAATTTAAAATTTCAAAATTTATCGACAGAACGATTTTCTTTCTTCAACTTAGTTCCATTGATCTACTGAACACGTTTCGCTGAGAGATACTTCCTTTCCCAATAGTTTCTAATCCAAATTGATGCTCGTTAGTCATCACCACTTTTGTCGTAGTGCATGAAACATCCATTCTCGAAGAGAAAACTGGAATCAAGTGCGGTTTAGGAAATAAAAGAATGAGGAAAATGAGAGTGAAACGCGACATCGTTTCTTCTCGTCAGTCATCTAACAGAGGAGATCTCTTTTCCTCGTTGAGACTGACGCTCTCTGACAAAAATAAGAGAGATAACAGGGTTACAAATTTAGCCAGTAAATTAGGGATACGGAAAAGTATATCAGTCAAGTATATCCCACCAGCGGGGCACCACCCCACCGGGGACCACTTAAGCTTCCGATAAGTCTACCGGCATGTGCAGTACTGTAGTGCGTGTAAGTGTAAGTATGTAAGAGTAAGTGTAAGGGATGATAATAGGACAAGGAAGGGAAAGGAAAGATCGCGCGCGGTCCGTGGCCCGTTTGTTAGGGTACTGCTCCGGCATTCACCGGGTGTCGATCGGAGAAACCACGGAAAACTTCCCATTAGAGCAGCCGGCGTCTATACTGCGACTTTTCTAACTTTGCCCCTCAAGACCCATCTTCACGATGGAATATATCACGGTATTTGGCGACGTTCTTAGTCATGCCGCCAGGTATCGCATGATCGCGACCATATTACGCAGTGCTTCCGAACATGCGTCTTCTAGCGGTACGACGTAGAAAGACGCGAAATAGCATGTGATATTCCATCATGGCTATAGAGCTTTGAGGAGCAGAGTTAGAAAAATCGCTTTATAGAATTCTCCTTCAGTCAGCGAATCCATTCGACCTAGCTGTCTAGCCAGCGTCGAACATCCTGTCTCGAATCTAGTTCTTCCCGATCAGAGGGACTGACGTGACATCCCTTGATGCCCTGAGCCACCTTTGCCAGTAGGTTTTCGGCTTCCCCGTGACTGAACCTGCACTACAACATTCAGCACTTGCTGCAACCACCGCCGCCGGCCGGCGTCGCTGCCGACCCGTGACGGCCGCCGGCCGCCCGCCGCCGGGCGCTGTTGGCACCTGGCGCGGCGCCGTCGCGTGCGGCGAGCTCGCATTGTTGTCCTCGCCTCGCCTCGGCCCGACGCGCCCGCACGGATTCCCCGAACGGGAACCGGTTCGGAACTGGGCCGTCTCCGACCAAGGACTCGGGCGCCGCGCCGCATCGCGACCGCTGTGGAAATTCGGGAGCGGAGCCGCCTGCCGCGCTCTTTCAGTCCGAATCAGTGAAAAAAAAACTACTGACTGACAGTGAGTATTCGCTGATGGTGTCAGTTATAGCCCTGCCGCTGACAATCAGTGGATTGAACTGAACGAATCAGTGAAAGTCGGGGCCACTTCTTGAATCACTGAAACGTCACTGTTTGAATGACGGTGTAAGATATATAGGTGTGTTCACTCCCAGTCTAAAACTCAAGCTAATGTGGGGCTAGTTCTCACAGTTCTCGCATGTAAGCGTTGCGACCTTTGGGTCTCATTTGGGCAAGGTCGTGATTGGTCGTGATCCATTCGACGGCTCTGTGGCCAGCTGATTTCAAATTTCAAATCGATGATTTGTCGTTTCGCGGTTGAATTGGTAAAGTCTAGAGCAAACAGTTACGAAAATGGGTAGGAAATGTTTTGTAAAACTGTGTAATATCCACAGTTTTAGATGTCATCTTAAGATGTATATCTTTCACCGTGATCCAAAACGATCGTGCACACCGTACGGACAAGCGAGGAACTAGCCTCAAACTACCTTAAGAAAATTTGCCCCAAAGGCGGCTCGTTAACACACCTGTATATCTTACACCGTGACCCAATCCGATCGTGCGCACCGTACGGACAAGTAAGGAACTATCCTCAAACTACCTTAAGAAAATTTGCCCCAAAGGCGGCTAGTTGACACAACTATATAACTTACACCGCGGGCGCCGCGCCGCATCGCGCCCGCCCCGGATATTCGGGAGCGGAGGCGCCTGCCGTGCACTTCTCCTGAAGGTGGTACAGGGCGCCAGGAAAGTCTTTCTGCAGCAGGGGCGGATCCAGCCGATCATTTTGGGGGGCGTGAGAGCATCAAAAATTTACTTTAAATAATAATAGTATTATCTTCGACCAGTTTGTCAGCTAGGTCGAATTCGGTCGCTGTCTGGAGGAGAATTCTAGCGGCCATCTGTTCTGATCGGTTGTTTTCCGTGTTTTCTCCGATAAACACCAGGCGAATGCTGGAGCAGTGCCCTAACAAAGGAGCCAAGGATCGCGCTCGATCTTTCCTGCCTCTTCCTTGTCCTATCCTCACCCCTTACACGCACACAATAACATGCACGGCACTACCACACATGCCGGGAGACCGATCGGGAGCTGAGAGCTTGTCCCGGCTGGGGCGGTGCCCCGCTGGTGGGAGATACCTGGTTGAGGGGAAACCCCGCTAGTCGACGGTACGTCGGCGCCGGTTCTCGCCATCCAACGGGGAAAATATCACCGCCACCTCCCGAGGAAAAAACACGCACTACACTAACGGGACTAATGACCTCTGTAGTTGACGCGCCCGGAATCACGAATCAAACAAATCAATCAACGCACCACAAATTTCTCATCAATCGCCCGGGTTTTGAGCTACGGTCCCAGACGTGGCAGACGAGTGGTCTTCAGTACGGGTCGCCCCGACAGAGACGGACGGGCAGAATGAGAGTGAAAGTGTTCGTTGGTTGTTCCAACTGAGTTGCCAGCACCACATGCGTTGCCGCCGCCGCTGCCGTTTCCCTGGTTCTCTATATTTGACGTGCGTGTGTAGGCCGCTGTCTGGAATCTCTGCGGTGTGCGTGATCCCAGGTGATTTCGAAACAAAATGACGGTAAAAGCAGTGACAGGTGCCTTTGGAATTCCGTGAGAATGTTGCAGGAAACAGAATTGTGATTTTCGTTTCCATAAGATTTTTTTCGTTTGGGAAAAAGTTCGGTTATCGGATACAATCGTCATTATTGTAATATATAAGTTACTCCGAAGTAATTAATAGGCTTTTAAAAAGTGCTCTATAAAAATATCAGTATCATTTTAATATAATTAGTACCTTTGTTTTGAGAAAGGTATGATATGCTTATATGATCCTTGGAATATTGTCACCAACTATTGCCATTCTTGTAAGTAATAAATAGATTTCATAACTTAAATTCCTGTGCTTTTATCGATGAATTTCTTATTTTTAATTTTTTTTTAATATTAGAATAGTTCCTCTGTATGGAGCAACAGGCTTAAGGTAGGTGTCTCTCAACCTACATCGTTTGTATATCTCTGAAAAACCACCAAGATTTCAAGATAACATTTTATGAACGCTGTAAAAACCTTAAGATCAAGTTTACACTGTATTTGACTAATGGAAGGCTACAGCGTTATAGTGATTTAGATGGGAGACTGCTGATTGCGCCTGAGCTCGCAGTGTTGTAAAGACGCAGCGGAAGGCGTTCCCTGCTCTAGGACACACGTTTGTCCATCTGCTCGTCCCGGGAGGGGTGTCGGCGCGCATGTGCACACCTGTTTTATGATCACCACGGTGATCCCCAGAGCGAGAAAACGCCGCATTCCGGCGAGGAGATCGTAATGGCGGCTCGCAATTGACATGGTCATTGCCGCCATTAGAGTGTAAGATAAGATTGGACGCTGTGGGGCCGGTGCGGCACGCATGTTGCATTACATATGTAAATGCCCCGTAGTTAAACACCCTTCTAGAGGAACTTTCCTGGAGCCGGACTCCGTCGCATAACGAAACAAAAAGAAGCATAAAGGGTCTGGATGCGGGATCCCGAAGCGATGTTATGAATAAAGCAATTAGTGCTGAGTTTTCATCTTTGCAACGAGATTGATTCACTTCGAGGAATGTGTAATCGCTTCCAAGAATGCAACGCAATTGGCAGCTGGGAGGGATAATGGAGGTTTGCTCGTCATGTCTGGCACCTTGGTATTCAGTTACTTTTTCCCTTGTAAAATTGCTCTCGCCCTTTTTAGCCCGTTTGTAGTTCCTAACAACTTTTCAGAAACAACAATGCTAGAAAGCAGAAAAATCAAGATGATTTTTTGCTGATTCTATCTCATATTCTGCCTTTCCAACACTAATACTAAGTGTTATTTGATATTATTAGACAAAAACCACTGTCTGAAAAATATTTTCGTAAAGCAGCTTCATAATTTCGTTGATTCTCTAAAATGCAAACATAAATTAAGTAAATATTTTTTGTTCATTAGGGAAGTTGTAAAAAGACCATTATTCAAAAATACTAAGAGCATTTTTCTCATAGGTCTGTTTCTACTCCTTAGTACACTTTTCGATCTACAGTTTGGTACTTGCCACTTATATTTACTAGGAATATCTATACAGAGCTTATCGTCTTTCATTATAATTGAAAATGACTATGGAAACTTTTTCGGGGTAAGTGGACAGTATTTCGAATCACGGTGGTTTGTGAATTATCTTTATTCATAAGTTCTGTGAAATGCAATTTCAGAAGCAAATGTTCAAATATTTTTTAAATTACTTCCATCGGATGTGTGAATGTAACTTTCCATTTCATTTAATTAAGTAGGAATAATTTAGTTGTAGTTACCCGGGTGAAATGAGTCAAAATGAGACGTATCTATAATTCGACGCAAAACGCGTGCGAAATCTTGACATGGCTGTATTCAAGAATGTTTTAACCGCGGATGCGGAAGGCCGGTTTCTCGCCGTTTGATTTGAAAATATACCGGCAAAACGAGACAAATAGGGGATAGTCATCATCATCATCATCATCATCGAGCGTTTTACGTGAACTTAGCCTTTCGGTTATCCGCTGACGCTCCCTGCCATCAGTTAATACCACTGCCGTTTTACACCCTAGAGTCCCTAGACTCTGCCTCCACCCCGTAACTCCTCTGTGCCTCATATGCCCTATCCGGCGGAGCACTTCCTCCTGTCACTTGTGACTCGTAATTCCGTGTCGACGCTTGAACTCTACTATTACAAGAAGGGAGGTTTGGTACTGACCAGGTGGCGCTCGCGTTGAAACCCTTACAGAACTTTCTCCCCCTGGCCCGCAGGCAGTCACATTCATACAACATTCAGACCGGAAGAGGTCTGGGAAGGGGTGCAGTATTGAAGTGATATGTGGTGGTTGAGTCAAGCCCCACCATGTCACAACAGTAAAGCAAACATCCGTGCCCAAGTTGAGATTCGAACTCTTAGACGTAGTAGCTCAAGGCTACCGCCGGGGGGCCGGGTGGGACCCGGCCGAATTGGCGATTAAAAAAAATATTAATAGCTCACTCAATCCAATCTCTAGGCAATGGCGGATCCAGGTGCGGGTCTTGCCAACCCCCCCTCAAAAGACCTTTCGTTTGTTACCTTCCTTTATTTGGCAAAACTGATTTAAATATTTATTTATATTAGAATTTTGTAATTATTTAAACAATAATATTGTATACTACCAAATTTACGCTACAAAAACAATATACAATATAATAAATATTTTTATTATTTAACAAAAATCTTTGATGGACCCTCCCCCAAAATGATCGCCTGAATCCTCCACTGTCACCACGACACCTACACCTTTTTAAATCACCGCCTCAACACATCACATTCCACACGCCTTCCATTTATCCATAAGCTTTAACCGTTCGACCAAAATAAAAATAAAAAAAGTTGTAGCACGCGGGGGTGGGGGGTGGGGGCGTGGGACGCGGTCACGCGTGTGGCGTGCACGCGTGCTCCCGTGTCCGCGCGCGCGGCGTGACCAGCCACGTCGTGGACGCTCAGGTCGATACACGCCTCCCTCCGAGGGACGCCGCCGCCGCCGTCCCGCCGCGCCGCTGGGCTCCTGGACGCGGCCGCGCGACCCGGACGCCGGGGGTTCGTTGGCGTGGCCGTCGAACGCCACAGAGATTCTTTCGACATGCGAGGTGGGGGGAGGGGGCGACTCAAAGTGTAAGCGTGGAGCCATTCCAATAGTACATTATGAAACGATGATGTGTTGATGGGTATTAATACACGAGTGTGATATTACGATACGAGCGAGGAACGAGCTAGTATCGTAAATTTCACACGAGTTAATACCCACTACATCGACTTTCATGCGGTACTTTTTCTACGACTTTTATAAGTTGAACTTTTACAATAAATAGTTTCGTGGCAGTTGATTCAGCCAACCACCTACCGGACAGCTACCTAAATCTACCCTTGCATGCTGCCGCAGGTGGCTGTGGTTACCTGTTCGCCTGCTAGGGAGTACTGCGCTAGTCAAATAGGATCAAAGTGAAATTACGATCCACTTAATTTTAAATAATATACCACGAAAAACTACTACTAATAAAAGAAATTAAAGCTATTGAGCATAATATAATATCAAATACAATTTTAATGTACACAATCAAACGAAACATTTGCTAAAACGATTCTAAATGATTGAGTATGTGCCAATACTTGGTTTGTAAACATCTCTGTGATTGGTCTAGAACCTGTATCATAATGAAAACTGTATCGAAATGACTATCATTATGCAACTGGATGCAGCCATCAAATGACAGCATTGTACAAAGGCAGTAGAAAAAAATGTAACACGTTCACTCTCCTATGAGCCACATGTCGTTCACAAAATGTAACACAAGATGGTTTGGCTAATTGTTAATTTTATTAAATACATTCAGAAATAGTGTATGCAATTTTGCAGCAAATTTATTAATTAAAACTAGTTTTATTCATGTTGGGGGGGAGCCCTCGGAATGGTTTTGCTGTAAATCAGTTAAATTACAACATAATTATACAGATAGAGGGTATATTTTAAAGCAACTAATCAAATACTACCACTACTTCATTAATAACTGTATATTAAATTTGATTGTAAATATTTAAGAAGTCAGTTAACAAAAAAATTCAGTGTGTATAATCACATAAAGAAATTATATTTAAAGTTAAAAATTATCTATAAATGCTTTTCAATTATTTTATTTGTAATAAGGCAATGTACACTGATTTCGAAAAGTTTTATATTTATAGATTATTTGAATTTTTTAGCAGATCTTTAAGAGCTGAAAATTCTTAATTCACGTGTCTTCCCGTGAAAGGGAAGCCCGAGAGTTGTGCCTTGTAAAACCATTTCACTTTGTCGTAAATGTATCCTGTCGTACATTAACGTCATGTAACTTCTGAGCTAATTTGAATGCAATTTTCCCACTCAGTATAGTACCGTACGGACAGCGGTACCATTTTGATGACCGTCCCAAATCGCCTATTTCTGGTAATACGAAACAAGCAAAACAAAATTAATCAATTAATTGGCTAGCATGGTGATCATCAGCCTCAAAACAAGAGTTTTAACGTGATTATGATGTTGATGACGCAACTAATGGAAGTTTTTTTCCGCTAACAAGCTATAGCAATCAACTAAATCTTCTGGAAACAGAACCATATTGCTGAAAATCAGTGGATGTAAATTGACTCTACAAGCCTTATAAACACAAGCCGACAACTAGATTGCATTTCTCCTGCCCAACACATTTTTATGGGATGAATTATGCAAAGCACCTCACATTCATAAGGTGCTCACGGCGCGAAAATATTCTCGCGATCGCAGTTACGCTCACTTTCCGTCAGCCCGTTCCAGATCGTTGTCTTACATGTCATCTAGAACGCAAAGATCAAAAGAAACTGTGAACTTGTTTGAAACTGCTGCGAGAGATCGCGTGCGGCATGATTTGAGAATCTGAAAGTTTAGAGTGCAGGTGGCCGGTTTTCCAACGGGATGTCGTGCACGGTCAAGCACGAATCGAAAACTACGTCACATTGTGCGCTCGTGGCGATTCACGGCCGGAGTTTGGAGAGAGGTACTCTGGGAATGAAAATTTAGCTATATCACGGTGTAAGATACATAGGTGTGTCAACTAGCCGCCTTTTGGACAAAATTTTTGAAGCCAGTTTGAGGCTAGTTCCTCGCTTATCCGTACGGTGCGCACGATCGAGTTGGGCATTCACGATGGCGTCTCGCGATTTTGTGGCTTCCACCAGAGGTTACAAAGCTATTAAATGGATCACCATCTTGTCCCAAAATGCCCAAGTCGTCTGGCGTCTCGCGATTTTGTGGCTTCCACCAGAGGTTACAAAGCTATTAAATGGATCACCATCTTGTCCCAAAATGCCCAAGTCGTTCGCAGCGCTTACATAGCGAGAACTGTGAGAACTAGCCTCACATTAGCTTCAATTTTAGACCGGGAGTGAACCCACCTATATCTCTTACACCGTGGCTATATTTTTACGCGGCATAACTTGCATTCAATTTCGCTTCTGCGAAAATATGTCCGCCCTTATTGGATTATTTTATTAAGAAAAAGGATACTTCATTTTCTATTCAAAATCCGCATCATTTCACCCCAGTGTAGTCGGTGGTACCATGCAACAATCAATACTTAGCGCCTTCAGGACATGATGTTTTGCGTGTTTGAGGTTAGATTAGGTGATCTTTCGGTTACTGCCGATCGTCTTATGATATTCAGACCGGAAGTTCCAAATCACAACACCACCATTACGAAACGTCACAACTATAAGTTTCGAACATACAGAGAAAACAAATGTCGGCAACACCATTCAACTTTATATTCACCTTTCACCAAAATTTAAAAAAAAAAATTGTTTAATAAAAATGTTTGCTTTATGTAACTTTCGCTCTGTATGAACTATTTGTTTTCTTCGTGTGCAGTGTCACAAAATATAACGAAGTACCCGGAACAAGTGACTTATTGAACGTGTCTCCTACAGCTTGGAAATAAAG